>JAJIBD010021970.1:207500-573403 GCA_021461705.1 Cryptotis parvus | reverse complement strand
GCTCTGGCAGTTGAAAGTGAAAGAACAGACAACCATTGCTCCTCAGGTCCCGTGGTGCTGGAAATTGCCTGGGCCATCCTAAAGGTACTCATTGACCTCCAGCGCTGTACCTGATGGTAGCTGGGGACCGGTGGTGCCAGGGATCAAATGGGGAGTTGGCCACATGCAAGGCTTGCACCGTAAGTCTTATACTATTGCTCTGGCCTGATTTTTACTTTTCAGTACCGTCTCCCAATACTTCATTAGAGTTAGTTGAGTTGACTGTATAACTAGTTGCTCACCCAAGTTCAGTGTCCTCTGGCTTCTTTAAAGCTACAAGTCCTGAAATTGTTTAGAGTGGCTTTGTTCTCAGCCAGCCCTGATATCCTATTTCTTATCCTATTTCTTACCCTATTTCTCAGGGGTAGGGTTGTATGAAGATTGAATGCATTGGTTGGATGCTATTGATCTCATGTCTGTCTCCCTCCAGAAGGCAAAAGTCTTCATAAGAGTCAGGAGTTGAATCCTAATCATTTTTGTGTTTTATTTTTTTTTGCTTTTTGGGTCACACCCGGCAATGCTCAGGGGTTTCTCCTGGCTCTGCACTCAGGAATTACTCCTGGCGGTGCTCGGGGGACCATATGGGATGCCGGGATCGAACCCAGGCGGCACAGGCCGGCCGCTTGCAAGGCAAACGCCCTACCCACTGGGCTATCGCTCCGGCCCCATTTTTGTGTTTTTAATGTCCAGCTGAGGGGGTGGGCACTAGAGGCTTCTTGTTGAAATGGTTACATAACCTGAAACCAAAAAGATTTGGGGGTTTAGCTCTAAAACTTAACCTTTTAACAAACAGAGAACCCTAACCACCCATATGCCCTGGTTTGACTTCCTTTTTATTTCTCCATCAAACACTTCCAGTATGTGAGAATTTTAAAGGGGGGACATCGCTAAGGAATGAGCCAGAGCACTTAAGAACTATCTACAGAAACAGCCTCCATGACTAACAGGCTTCTCTGCGTGTTAAGGAGTTTGACACCTCATTAGGACTAGAATGAGTCAAGATGATTAGAGGGGCGACTCTTCTCTTCTAGCTGGAAAGTGTTTTGAACAGGATATGCAAGCTTTAAGGAAATATCGAGGTGACTCAGTAGGGTGCAGCATTACCTTTCCCCTGCAGTCCTTGATGGGGCAGGGCTGACCCTGGGGTGGTGTTCTCACCACCTCTCTCCTCCTAAGAGCAGTGTTCCAAACAAAAGTCACATTCACTAATTTCAGTGTCTGAGCATCACCTTGACCCACATTTTTAATTTTTCCATCCTCTGATATTTTTTTCTTTTCACGTGGGATCAGATTCCTTTTTCCCTTAAAACAGATAATTCCTCTCTCCTTTTGCTTTGTCTCCCTCTCACTCTTTCTGACCACCCTTTATTCCTCCCCTTTTTCTTCCACCGTGCTTCCAGTTTCTACTTGTGCATTCTCTTCTTAATTTGCGACAACCTGACTTCAGTCTCATTGCTCTGTACTCACTGCTCCTGACCAGGTTTCTAGGAGAATCCCATATTACCAGACCCACAGATCCTATCACAGCCTTCTGTGATAGGAAGATTATCACAGAAGTCTTCACCCCAGGCCTGCAAGGCTGCCTGAGAGAGTTGCTGGGTGGACCGCTCAGTGCCCAGCTCTCTCTCCAAGATTGCCCTTCCTGTTGTTCATGCTGCTCTCTCCCTTCCTGCCAGGAATAACTGAGTAGCTTAGTTATTGCGTCTTGGACCTGTTTCTTCTCTTTACATGTTATAAGTTTATTAAAGAGACCAAGGGTAGAGGAATTTACAGATGGAAGAATTTAGCACAAATACCAGTTCCTAAGTGATGTCTAACATAAACCTCCCTGATTATGTTCATTCTGAGAATTGATTAGTTTCATGCCCTTCTTTCTTCCTGATCAAATTCTGCCATTTTTGTTTTTATTCTTAGTAATTCTCCTCAAGTCATCTCTCTCAGCCAAAAGAGGCTTTTTCTTTCCCTCCATACCACTGATGCTGTTGGACACTGTGATAGGCTGAAAAATGGTGGTTGCCCTAAAATATCCATGGGCTGATTCCCCAAATCTTTACTGTCATCTTATCTGGTAAAACAGGATGTACATATGATGATGATGTTGAAATTATTCCAGATTATTTAGATGATTCCTGAATGTAACTATAAATATCTTTGTAAGAGAGGATAGAGGTAGATTAGCCTATAGACAAGCTATGTGACCAGGGATCAGACATGGGAGTGATGTGGCCTCAAGCCAAGGAATGCTGGCAGCCGCCAGAAGTTGAAAGAGGGCAAGGAGCAGAGTCTCACATGATCCTATGGAAGAAACTTAGCCCTGCCAGCACCTTGAATTTAACCTTGTGAAACATGCTTTGGACTCATGGCGAACAAAGCTTAAATAAGAGAATACGTTTGTGTTGCTTTCAGCTGCCAAGCTATCGTCATTTAGTACAAAGGTCAGATGTTGCCTGACACCACCATAAGTGGCTCTAGGTCTCGCAGCTTAAAGTTATTTGCATTGCCTTAAGATCAGGTCCTCATGCTAAAGAGATCCCTCTTGTGTAAATCACAATAGGAGATTGGAGGCAGGAATGAATAAGACAGTTCGATTTTAATAACTTGGGATATTGTTATAATTCTGTTATGAATCCAATGCTATGTAGTTTGGGCATTTTTCTCTTATCCCCCATAGGTCCTGGCATGGAAAAATTATTATTTACCAGGAGGAAATCACCCTGGCTACTCTGGGACCACTCTTTAGGAATCAGCTCTGTTAAGATTAAAGGAGGGGTCTTGCTGGCTTTGCCTCAGGCAGGTGAACATGACCCTTTTAGTAAAACAGAGAGCAGAGCACTAAAATTATCCCAGATCAGAACAGAATGAACAAGGACTTTGTGTATATTTGGAGATAACCATCTAGTTGCACAGAGTTCATAATATGAAATTATAATGTTATTTCCCCTTGTATATGCCTCTTGAGATGCTTTTGTTCTTAGGCAAACCTAATGTTGGTTCCTATGCCAACTCCCTCTCCACAGTGCTTTGCATAAAAGCCAATCTGGATAGAAGGAACTGAGGCCCTGTCATTTACGCTTGATTAGATCTTGCCAGGTGTGGTTACTTGGAGGTTTGCATGTAAGTGCTGGTCTTTGACTTTGTAAAGGCCAGCCCACTATCAGGGCCTGCCTTTGGCTTTTGACATCATTTGAGAGAGAAAAAGCATTTTGGGGAAGAAACATCCATTTTGGGTGGAGAGATCTGGACCTGAGCACATGGTCAGAGAGATCTGATCAGCAGCCATAGGTCTGGAGATCCCCTCATTTTGGATTGTAGTAGCAGAGTTTGTTTAATTATTAGTGATAAGTAAAAAGCCTTTTAGAACTGTGATGAATTCATGGTTTGTCTGTTTGTTGTTGGTCCTTGAGGTAAAAGGGAACTCATTTCCCTGATACTGCCAGGGACCTCCAACCAATGCCCGAACACTCAGACATAACCAGACAAACTCAACATACTTTCCAGTGCTTGGCTTAAGTACTGCCTTGAATTATCTTTAGATTGATTCAAATATGAGGACTTCATTTGTCCAGCCATATTGATAGTACCAAGGGGTAAGCACCCCATCTACAATTTTAGGTGCAAATCTGGGCACAAAAGATGTGCTGGGTTTGATTTAGTGGAACCCCCTCAGAGGGTTCTATCTACCTCTTGAGTAGAAGGAAAAATGGCACTTCAGTTCACCCAGAACTCAGAGTTAAAGAAGCTGATTCAGAATTATTTGCTAGAATAGTTGTGGAGAAGATGAATATATCAGAAAGTTCTCTATCAACTGAATTCTCATGATTGCAAGGCTTTGATTCCAAGAGACTGTAAGGGTGTTCTGAATATGGATGGGTTTGTGCCATCCAACTGTGGCCTCTGGATGAATACTCAGATATTCTCATGCCTGGAAGGAAATGCTCTACATCCAATGCTGCCATTGTTTTATGGTGGAGAATGATGATCTCAAACATTTCTCATGTGAAAAGTATTTTATAGTTTCAAAGCATTTCTCATCAGCCATCTCCCTTGATGCTCAGAATGAGCTTCCCAGGGGCACGGGAGGATCTATTTCCCTGTTCAGAAGTTGAGCTACAGCGTAGTGAAGCAGCCTGCCTGTACCCTCATAGTTCTCTAACTCAAGTGACACCACCTAGCAACTGCAATTTCAAAGCAATCCTGCTAACCGAGTCAGGCTACAAGGAAGATGGAGCCTTCAGTGTCTCCAGCATTATCCAAGCCAATGCCCTGTGAGGCAAATTGAACACTTTGTCCCTGCCTCGGAAATGTGAATAGAAGACTCCTCAAGTTCTAAGACATTCATTCACTCTGCCTCCTGGCAGGAAAAGATCTAACCAAAGGACAGATTTCTTTTTTCTTTTCCCCCCCTTCCCTCCCTCCCTCCCTCCCTCCCTCCCTCCCTCCCTCCTCCCCCTTCCTTTCTTCCTTCCTTCCTTCCCTCCATTTTTTCTGTCCTCTGGGGTGAAATTTCTATAGCCAGTTTAGATTTATATTCTGTAATATAATAAAGAAATCACTTACTGTAGCCAGTTTGTACCCATTTAGCTTTGGGATAAATCAATATTCTTTTCTTGGGGTTGTGATAGCCATAAAAATACCCGATTTACATCTGTTTGAGATGGAAATTTGAAGGTACTAGCAATTATGATACACTTTTGTGAGAATTTCTGCAGTAAGAAGGGGAAGGTGAAGGCAATAGAAGTTTTGAATTTCCATTTTCTCTAAGACCATGTATGACTGTAATAGATATAACATTGTGTATGCTTTATTTCATTACATTAGAAGCTATTTGAACAATGCATTCGTTTTTTAAAAATCTCTTTGAGGTATGATTTATATACTGATAAGTCTTCCGTTTAAAGTATGTGTTTCATTTATCTTTAGTATATTCACAGGGTTGCAGCCATTGCCACAAACTAATTTTAGAACATTTTTATCTTCTTTAAAAGACACCCGTTCCCAAGCACCACTGGTAGCAACACCCAAGCACTGGAATAGCCCCTGAACACTCCCCTAATGTATCCAAAAACAGACTAAGAAACAAACTAGAAACAGAAAAATAAAGATATTCAAGAGCAGTCCTCCCTTCTCTTCAGCCCTAAGCAACCACAGTCTATTTCTGTCATTATAAGTTTTCCCAGTCTGTATGTTTGATATAAATACAATATTAAAATATGTAACCTTTCATCATCAGGTTCTTTCATTCAGCATGATATTTGAAAGGGTCACTCCCATCCTTTTTGTGGCTAAATAATCTTCCGTTCTCTGGTTTTACATTTCATGTATTCATTCTTTTGTGGATGGACAATTGGGTTGTTTTGTACTTTTAACTATTATGAAAAACCCTGATGTTGCTATAGAAAAATACAGATATGGACATTGTGTACAAGTTTTTTATATTTATAATGTTTTCGGTTCCTGGGTAGATACCTGAGAATAGAATTGCTGCTCAGCCATCCAGTCATATAGTAACACTCTGTTAATCGTTTTGAAGAACTATCAAAGTTGTTTTTTTAATGTGTTTGTTTGAAAGAATGGCATGATGGTTTTATGAGGGGAGAGGAGAGGAAGGGAAACAGAGGAGAGGAAGAGGGGCCTGTTGGGAACAGTGGTGTTCATGGCAGCAGTGCTGGGAGCTGTAGCATCTCTGCCAAGAGCATCAGGTTCCAGACTGATTGCTGTCGTGGGAAACCATCCAAGTCAATCTACACAAGTGCTGCTCATCTCAAAGGGTGTGAGTTGTGCCTTGCCAAGCCCCGAGAGTGGCCTAGAATTAGATCGTTTGATTGGGATAGAGATGGAACAGAAGGTTCATTTTTGACCTTGGAACAAGACGGAGAGACCAACACATTTTGTTTGTTAGCTGAGGGGATTGCTGTAAATGAGGAACTCACTGCCAAGCTTCTCCTGGTACCAGCCCGCCCATCTCAAAGGCAGGCTTGGCTGGGCTGATATTTTCTAGCCACCTTTGTTCTTTCATCTGTACAAGCAAGTTTTACTGTCACTTTGAGCTCTGGCTCTGATTTCTCCTGAATGCCTGCTGTTCATATGTTTAGGAATGTAGCACTGGGCTTTCCTGATGCCCTGGCAGGGATACTTTTGAATGGAGATGACTATTGGATGCTATTGACTGACCAGCATAGTCGCTGCCTACTGCTCCCAGTGTCTCTAATTTTGATGGCAACAGCAGAAATGTCCTTTAAAGGAAACTGTCAGGAATAGAGTCATGCCATTTCTGTTTCTGCCCCTTTGTCCTCTCTCTCACAAGTTCCCAGGTGGCTGGGAAGGATATGTTGTTTGTGCTCCCTCAGGCCAAGGACAGGTGACAATTTCTATCTTTCATTGTGACTAGTTTCCCATCTTTTTTTTTTTGGGGGTTGCAACTGGCACATCCAGTAGTGCCCAGGGCTTTACTCTAAGCTCAGTGGACCATCTGAGGTGTCATGAATCGAACTTGATTTGCCACTTGAGTCTTCCTGATCCCTGTCCTGGCTCCAGTCTCGTGACTTCCCCTCCTTAAGCTGCTCCTTTCCCACATACTCAACACTCCTGCCTATTCTATTCCATCGCCTAGACTGCTGCTACTTTCTTGTTTTTTCTAAAAATATTATTTTTTCTTGTGTCAAGAAGATTTTCAAGAATATTTAGAACCATCTTTGATTCTACAGTCAGAAAGGGGAGGAGACTTTAAGCCACCAGTGGATCACTAAGAAATTTACCTTCCATAATGCTTGCCACTGTTTTCCTGGCTTCAAATAAAATCCTTCACCAAACTGGAACTCAGTGGCGTCACCCAACATTGTATCCCCAACTCTCTACTTACATGACTGGAACCTGTTTCTGTATCTAGGTCCGTCAAGGTTTGAATCCAGGCTTGAGCACATACTACCTGTGCGTTCTTGTAGAATGGATTTAGCCATGCACATCTCAGCTTCCTTTTCTATCAGATTTAGCCTGTGTTGACAACTATCTTAAAGGGCACTGGAGAAGTAAATGAATCAATACATTTATAGTGGTTAAAATAGTGCCTTTTACAAAGTAAGATTTCAATAAATGTTGGCTCTTTCAATTATGTATTGAATGAATTAATGAGTGAGTTCCAACCACAAGCCCTTAGGGTTCAGCTCAGTATTCTCCAATCTGTCTTTTCCTTTTCATAACAACCATGGAATAACCTTGGTTTGTCAGACTGAGCTAGCAAAGGTAGACCTGTGGGGGCTCTGGTTTGAGGCTCTGGGATGTAGTAACTTACTCTTGGATATTAACTCAACTTACTCTTGGATATTAACTCAACTTACTCTTGGATATTAACTCAACTTACTCTTGGATATTAACTCAACTTACTCTTGGATATTAACTTACTCTTGGATGTAGTAACTTACTCTTGGATAGTAACTTACTCTTGGATATTAACTCTTTCATTGTGATTAGCTTCCCATCTTTTTGGGGGTTCTATGAGGGTTTGTTTCATGGAGATTTGAGTCAGATGCACAGGTTTGGGGTTCTTAATGCCATTCCATGCTTTCATGTCTCACCATCTTGTTTTAGAGTAGGTCTTGTCTCAACCACTTCATTCATACAAAAGCCTGAATGTAGTTTTGTGACAGTGTTCAAGTCCTTTGAGCTTTGCTTTGAAACACAGAGTTGTCAGCATCTCAAAGGCTGGCTCTGCTGATGAAAATATGACAATCAGAGCTTTGTAGAACTTTTCTCTTGTGGGTATGCTTAGAGGCTGGTCTGACCTGAATGCTGCCACCCGGGAAACTGTCCAGTCGCATGGGAGCCAGGTGGCCCAGCTGCTCTGTGGTCGTGGATGAGGGGGGACTCCATAGCAGGGATTGTAGAGAATTTGCACTGCACCACAGCCTTCCTTCAAACATGTGACATCACTGGAGCTAGACAGGGTCTGAGGAGTGGGCAGAGAAACCTTTGTTTTAGGCCTTCCCATCTCTTTCAGGTCACCTGCCCATTCCTTGGTGAAATGGGCAAGGTGATATTGAGTCAGAAGAGGTTAATTAATGAAATCATAAGCGTATTAACTTGGAGATACCTGGGATAAAATGGGTTGAATAAAGTCATTAACAGATATTCCAATGAATCATGCCAGGAGATAGCAAATGGACCCTGACTGTTAGCAGTTCAGCAGTGACCGTTGCATCCCCAAGATACACAGGGTTACACCTTCCTAGGAGCTCTCCACATTTAACGTGTCAAGGCATTCATGATTCCAGTCTGGGACTGGGCCACAGTGGCCTTAACTTGAGAAGCTTCTGATCATAAGGATTTCTCAGAACCCGGTTCTGATTGCCTAAGTCTTCCGCGGAGCCTTAGGAATTGGAATTTTTATGAATCAGACCTATGAATGTCTTATCCATGATTTCTCATTACCAGCTAGAGCTTAGCAGACTGCCTGGGGGCCTTCTAACAAAGTCCCCTTGCCTAGTCTTTCTCCCCCATGACTCTCATTGGGATGACTGGTCGGGGGAGGGACCCATCCTAAATGATTGGGTACTTTTTACGTTTCCTAGGTTAAAAAAGATTTAAGTGTAGACACTGTTATTTACAAAGTTATTAACAATAGAGTTTCAGGCATGTAATGTTCCAGCTCCAGTTCCACCCAGTATCCACAAACCTCTCACCCTCCCGCCCCCACAATTCCTTGACAGATGCATTTTAAAATTTAATTCATTTGGGCCCCATATTTTCAGTTTTATCGGCTCTAGTGGCTTAGATATATTTATATACTTTGCCTCTGCATCAAAAACAAGCCCAAGGCCCCTGACCCTTGCTCCCCATGTTACTTCCATGCCTCCTAATCTTGTTCCCCAACCCTATTTCTCTCCTTCCCGGGAAATTTTTTGTTCCTGTAATCTAGAGCTGAGTTTGTACACTTTTATTCCCTTGCCATGTTATTCTGTATAGCACAGATTAGTGAGAACATACGGTATTTTCCCTTCACCTTCTGCTTACTTCACTTAACATGAGATCTTCTGACTCTAAATTGCAGCTAATTGCATGATTTCATTATTCCAGTGGTGTTCCATTGTGTATCTATATCACAACTTCATTATTTATCTGTTGTTGGGTGCCTGGGTTGTTTTCATACCCCCCACTGTTGAGTGCTGCGGTAGACATAGGCATGCATACATCTTTTCAAATGAATGTTTTGTGTCTTGGGGGTAGATACTTTTCTAAAAAGACAGGTGGAAAGACCACCAAGGAAAACCCTTCAGACTACATTTGACTTTAAGAGGGATATGTTGCATTGCCTTATCTCTTATTTCAGTGAGAATTTTGTTAAAGGCCATGATCAATCCTAAAGGCATCTGTTTGTAAACCAGAGTTATGCCTTCATGGATGAGGAAAATCACCCAGAGGAAGGTAGGGACTTTTCTCAGGGTCTGAGAGAGGCAGAAGCAGGGCTGGGACTAGATCCTTCTCTGCTGATGCCCGGTCATGTCCTCCCTATGGGGTTTTGATGAAAAGTCAGATGTTCCATGCACTGGCGTTCTGAGGCAGAGTCTCAGGGAGTGACTGCTTTACTTTTTAAGCCACATCCGGCAGATAGTATGGGACTGCTGTGACGCTGTTAGGAACATGCCATCCTGAACCTTGAGCATCTAAAGCCTAGAGTTTGTGTGTCATTTCCATTTCTGGTCCCAGTCTTCCCATGTAGAACTTGTGAGCCAAGGAAATTGCTCCCAGCATTGCAACTCAAGCTTTGCATGTGGGAGCCCCAGGTCTGACTTCCCCAGCACGGCAGGGTCCCCTGCAGCACCACTGGGTGGGTCCCCAAGTCAAATATACTATTTGCAGATAATGAATTATAGTAATGCTGGAAAATGAGGATCATGTCCTCTGAGTGATGGGAGACTTCAATCACTTCAGTTGAAAAATGAGGGGTGTACACGATGGTTCCATCACACCAGTGCTTTGAAGCTAAGAATCTATGAAGAATTAATACCTTATTGCCTCCTGTAGAGACTCACAGACATGGGGCAGAGCTGCTACTGGCTCTTCCTGTTCCCAGCCGCTCATGAGTCACCCAGGAGGGATGGTGGGTTCTAGCCCTGGCCCGCCACCCCAACAGAGCCTTGCAACAAGCCAGACGACCTCCCACTCCATGAGGGCCTCCATTTTCCACATCTGGACTTCCCTCTCGTCAGAACTCCACCCAGCAGACCAGCCTATCACAGCCTGGCTCATCGAGATCCACCCTGCAGCAGTCTTTTTTTAAATCCAGCTCAGTTATGCTGATCCTGAATCAGCAGAATCACAGACATGGGGCAGAGCTGCTACTGGCTCTTCCTGTTCCCAGCCACTCACGAGGCACCCAGGGAGGGTTGGCGGGTTCTAGCCCTGGCCCGCCACCCCAGCAGAGCCTTTCAATAAGCCAGACGACCCCCCCACTCCATGAGGGCCTTCATTTTCCACATCCAGACTTCCCTCTTGTCAGAACTCCACCCAGCAGACCAGCCTATCACAGCCTGGCTCACGCAGACGCAAAGCGACCGCAGTTCTTCAATAAATGCTGGATTTAGAGATGACTACAAGAGTATGCTACCCACACGGCAGAGCCTAGCAAGCTACTTGTGTTGTATTTGATATGCCAAATACCAGTAACAATATTAGACCTCATTCCCATGACCTGATGGAATGGTTTGAGGCTCTTTATGTTCCTGGAGCAAGCAGTTGCCCTTGGGCTCTACTAGCATGAGACAGGACATATGGAGATGTTACTGGTGCCCGCTTGAGTCAATCGATGATGAATGGGAAGACAGTAGAGTCCAAGCCATCTGTTACCTTATTGTTTTGGAATCACACCCAGCAGTGCCCAGGGCTTGCTCCTGGCTCTGTGCTCAGGGATCATTCCTTAAGGGACTTAGAGGGATAATGTGTATAGTGTCGGGGAATCAAGCTGTGGGGTTGGCATACATGAAGCAAGTACTATATTCAGGCGCTATGGTGTTATTTTTACCAAGTCCATAAACTGCCCAATGAATCTTAGAAATGCTCTGATTCTACACAGTTCTCTGGACAAAGGAAGAAAACCAGTTTCCAAATTCATTATCCACAATTAGGACATTTGACTTGGGGACCCACACCAAGTGGTGCTGCAGGGGACCCCACAGTGCTGGGGGGAAGTCAGACCTGGGGCTCCCACATGCAAAGCTTGAGTTGCAATCCTTGGAGCAATTTCCTTAGCTCACAAGTTCAACGTGGGAAGACTGGAACCAGAAATGGAGAAGACACGCAAACTCTGGGCTTCAGATGCTCAGCCGAGTGTGTCCTAGAGATGATGGGGAAGAGACACTGGAGACCACTCTCTCCTCTGCGCTCTGGGGAAGCACAGACCAGCCACCAGTTTGGCTCCCAATGCACGTGATCCAGTCAAGTTCACCCCCTGCAATGGTCAGAAACAGAGGCAGGAAGGGACTAACTCCAGTGTCCCCCTTGAGGTCAGAGCCGTGTCCTATTGCTGCCTCTGGCCGAACTCTGGCCCTTCCTTGAGGGGAGTACAGAATTGTTGAAAAGAAATGCTTCTAAGGACCCATATTTCCTTCCCTACATGGAAATCAGGTATGAGCTAGAGATCTACACTTAACCAGGACAGTTTTTTTATTTTTATTTTTTTTGAGGGGGTGTGTGGGCACCTGGGAGCAGTCCCGAGGCAGTTATGTCTGTCACGAAGTCATTTCAGTTGTCCCAAAAATGGGTCAGGAAGGCACCCTCAAGGGGAGCTAGGGACCCAGCACTAGGATTCATTGACCTCCTAATTTAGCTGAAATCTGTCCTGCCTTCCCTTTTCCCATCCTTATCAAGCCTCTTTCTTTAGAGCAGAACACTGTAGGTCAAATACCCCAACTCCAAATCCTCCTAGATGTGTGGGGGTCCAGTGGGCAATCCTCCTAATAGAAGTAAGAAACGGTAAGTTATATTTGCTTTAAAACCATCTTCCGACTCAGTTTTGACCTGTTTCTTGGTTTCTAATTTAGTCCAATAAATTCACGTCCCTTGAAACCATGCCCTCATGCCACTGGCTTTGCACACTTATTTGAAGTGCATTTGGAAGGGAGGACAGATCTCGCTCAGGCCAGCTGGCTGCCTGCATTTGAGTACTCCTGTTTCTCAGACACTCCAGAGAGAACCCCTCCCCAAGTACTCTCGGGAAGGTGAAGGAAGTCGGGGGCAGAGGAAGTGGACTGGGAACACTGAGACCTGGTTTCACATTCTAGACAAGGGGAGAGATGGGCCTTGAACATCTGGTTGAGGCTAAAACAGGGTGGGGATAAATTAGGGAAGGAAACACTAGGACAATGAGGGGAGGAGAAAAGTGCCTTCCACAAAGGCAGGTTGGGGGTGGGAAGAAAGAGGGGTCATTGGTGGAGGGTAGTAGATACCAGTCAAAGGACTAATGTTGGGACATTGTTATTTTTCCCTTCACTTGTGTTCCCAGGTTCCCTCTTATATAACCCCCTCCCCCCAACACACACACACAACCAGCCGCAGACTACCTTCTTAACAGACACCGTTTAAAGTTTGAGTCTTATGATTTCAGTGTTGTTGATTCTGGTTTGTGTAGTCAGCTCTATCATTCCTTAATGCCAACAGTGTACCTGAATCCTCTTTGCTCTGCCCCCTCCATGTCTCTTTTCACCTTCCCCTCCATTATATTTCTTCCTTTCTCCTACCTATACTCTGGGTCCAAGGGTGATCTAGGCATTCCTCCTTTTAAGCCACTGCATTCCCTCTTCTGTATAAGTGATAGCATCTTGCATTTATCCTTTTTCGTCTGTCTTACTGCATTTAATAGGTTTTCTAGTTCCGTTCATTTTGCCACAAATTGCATGATTGCATCATTCCTTATAGCTGTGTAGTATCCCATTGTAAATCCCATATGTAGTATATGTAGTATCCCATATACCAAATCTTCATGATCCACTGATCTGTTGTTGGACATTAAGGTTGATTCCAAATCTTAGCTATGAATAATGATGTGCATGTGTATTTTTGAGTGAATAGTTTTTGCCCTGGGGTAGATAAGCAAATGTGGAATTGCTGGGTCATGTATGGAAGCTCAATTTTATTTTTTTATTTTTAAAAAATATTTGATTATACCATCGTAAGATATACAGTTACAAAGATGTTCATACAATGTTCATATTTGGGGTTTCGGTCATACAATGTTCCAGCACCCATCCCTCCACCAGTGCCCATTTCCCACCACCATGTCCCCGAATCCCTCCCCCTCCCCCAGCCTGCCTCTGTGGCAGGTTCTAAATTCTTTCTCTTTCTCTCTCTCTCTTACTCTTTGGAAGCTCAATTTTAATTTTGTTGGAAACTCTCAGTGCTACTTTCCATATTTCATTTTTAAAAAGAGAAGCCTTATCTTTATTCATATTTGAAATTCTCTGATTTAAAAGATAGATAATACAATCTAATGTTCAAGATAACACAGCGAGTGATTCACCTCTAAGGAGGCGGCTAGGTATAATGTCCTCTGCTACTCTTACTAAGTACAACTGAACCCATGGATGCAATATATGCTACCGTATAAATAGAGTTGAAAAGAAGAGAGAAGAATAAGGGCTGCCTAGAATCAAGGTAGTGGTACAGTGTTTCGTTTGGCTTTGAAAAAAAATCAGCAGTCAAGAAACACCAATCAAAATAAACCAAGTCCCACGGGAAGCCTGCTATTCATGACCAGAGCACCAAACCAGTTTACCAAGACAACAGCTACTCTGTATTCCAATTGAACACCACAATGTTTGGGAGCACATTCCATCCTCCTCACCCCAACATAGGCCAAGTGCAAACCTTGATGAAAACATCTTCATGAGGCAATAATGAGGCACTCAGCATTTCTGCTGGGGTTGTGTCAGATAAAGTCAAGTAGATAACTGGAACTTCGATCTGTTAGCTAACTCTTTTCTCCTCCTCCTCCTCCTCCTCCTCCTCCTCTCCTTTGCAACTCAAATGTCACAGGACCCACTTAGAAATATTGGGAGCTTATATTTCCCCTGCAGCTGGGTTTGATAAGACTCCTTCTCAAGCCAATGATGTGCCAGAGGGGACTAGAAGAATCGAGACTTTCACCATGACCCATTATGGTGCTCTTAGAGACCATTGGGCATCTTCCTAAAGTAATGAAATCCCAATCCCCTTCTCCACCACTTTGTCTGTGGGGAGAACCTGGCCTTTTACCTCCCTGTGACAGTAATAAACAGGGGTCACCATATCCCTTCTGGAGTGTCAGACAAAAACCGAACAGAATGTTTACCTAAGATACAGTCTTATAATGTAACAGGAATATCTCTAGGTTTCAATAGAAAATCACTTGTCATACCTAGAGCAATTAGATCTCAAACTGTATGAAAGCAAGCAATGACTGTGAACCCTGTTATGACAGAGATGCAAGAATTATCTTACAAACATCAAGTTTAATTTATTTTCTAAAAATAAACCACAGACATGGTGATTGAAAAGTAATATCGAATAATACAGTAAGTTTTTCCTTCATAATCTTGGTGATGTAAATGCACAAGGTGAAACAAATTTGGGATCAATTCCTAATTATTTTGACCAATAAGGAAATCTGATATGGGCTTCAATTTCCTTTAAGTGACTTTTGTTTATTAATTTTACTGAGATAATGTTTTTTACATAACTATGTGTTTTAGTGGCACAGTTTTGTGGCTCGTTCAGGTACATGTTACTATACCACACTCACCACCTGAGGACCAACATCCCTCCACCCCAGTTCATTGAATCACCTCCCCCTCTTCAATTCTTTTCTCCTTCGTCCCACTCTCTTACCCCCCAGTTCTACCATCTGACAATGATTTTAAACAGTCATGATACAAATATTTCAGTGAGAAGCCAGAGTGATAGTACAGTGAGTAGTACAGTGACACTTGCTTTGCATGCATCTATCCTGGGTTTGATCCCCAGCACCTATATGGCCCCCAAACAATGCCAGGAGTGATCCCTGAGTGCAGAGCATTTCCTGTGCACTGCCACGTCTCACCCTCCAAATGTTTTGTGTGTGTGTGGAAAGAAATTATGGATTTACTTGAAACAAATGAAAAAGTCAACAAAGAAATAGAAGTTAAAAAGAAGAATGAAATGTAAACTAAAAAAGAAAATAACTAAAGAAAAAAAGCTCAGTAGATAGGCTCACAAACAGAATGAAGAGGATAGGGGAAAGGAGCAGTGAACTAGAAGACTCAACAGCACAAATAACCAAGACAAATGGTAGATAAAGCAGACTGGGAAAGAACAGAACCTTGATCTGTTTTTTGTTTTGGGGCTACATCTGGTAGTGCTTAAGGGTTACTCCTTACTTACTTCACTGTTCTCTGTGATAACTCCTGGCAGTACTTGGGGACCACTTGTCATACCAGGATCAAACCAGGGTTAGCCAATGCAAGAGACGTGCCTTAACTCATGAACAATCTCTCTTGCCCCGAGAACAAAATCTTGACATGATAAAACATCAACTACTCATGTCATCAGAATCCCACAAGAAAAAGAGAAAGAAACTGGGATTGACCGAACACTGAAAAAAGTAATGTCAGAAAAATCTCCAATTTTGGCAGGAGATATAGACCCACTGATTCAAGAAGCTGAGCAAATAACACTCGGGATAAATCCAAAGAAATCCATGATTGTATGCATAATAGTTATTTTTCTAAACGCTAACAACAAAGGAAAAACCCTGAAAAGACCTTGAGAATAGAATCTTATAGGGGGAAAGGAATGAACTACTAGCAGATTTCTTACCTTAAAGCATGAAGTTCAGGGGGCCAGTGGGATAGCATAATGGGCATGGTTTGTATGAAGGAGGCCCAGGTCAATCCCCAGCACAGCTTGTTTCTCTGAGCACTACAGGGAGAAATCCCTGAGCACCAAGCTAGGAATAGCCCTAACATTATTGATTATGACCCCAAAAATCAAAACCAGAAACAAAAAAGAAACCATGGAGGTGAAAAGAAAGTGACATAGTGTCTCTCCCCACTTTCCTTCCCAATAAGTAAAGAAAATAGCCCATTGAAAATAACCTTTAGGACTGAAGAGGAAATAAAACATTTTCACATGAAAGACATTTAAGAGAATCTGTCACCCGTGAATTGAAAAAGAAATCACAAGTGACATAAATTTTATGAGAAGATTTTTTTTGGGACAAAACTCCCGGGAGTTCTTTAAGTAACTAAGATGGATTTCCTTAGAGATGATCCCAATAAAAATTAATGAGAAAAAATATCATCTTGATAAAAAGCAGGAAACATTTCAAAAAGCTAAAAACAGGCTTATAAGGAATAATTGAGAAATGTAGGGTTAGACCATGTTAAGTGAATGGTTCGGTTGGAGAAAGTATTAAATGAGCATCTCCAAGGATACCCTGAGAAATGGATATCTTTTTATGTAATCTTCAAAAAATTGTTCCTTAAATAAATACGATTCCCCTACCACCACACCTAGACTACTTAAAAAGCCAAAATTTTTCTTTTGGTTAAATACTCCAAGGCAAAGAGAAGCACAGAATGATGAAGTGATTTGCCTCAGGTACTGCTGACAGCAGCAGACTTACGCCTTGGATCCATCTCTGTCCTTTAATCCACTGTGCTTTTTATTACCAACGGAGTGGCCGTGTTTCAGCTCTTTGGGTACAGAATCAATGAAAACAAGATTAACATGCAGCAAGATGGGTTTAAATTAGAGGAGACGATTTTTCCCAAAAGTGACAGTTGTGAGAAAATGAACTTGGCTGGACAACTTCCTTAAATCTTTAAGATTGAGTTTGGGGCTTTAGGGGCTGTATGTGATATTTACTTGGAGGCAGGAGGAAGAGTGGGTGTTTGAGAAAAAGAACCTTTAAATTTGTCTGACTGCAAGAGTTTTCAGAAATAGGATGTTGGGTAGAAGTTTGCCATTTGCCTCTTTGCGAACTTTCTGACTTTCTCTGACTCAGGAGAGTGATCTGATTGAACTAGATTAGAGAACGTCCTTATCTTCTGACTAATGGAAAGCTTGGTAGAAGGAGAAAACCCAGGTCAAAGCATGTGTTCCTGCTTCTCATTCCATCTCATATGGGGGCTTTCCACTGAAACCCCCAGCTTTTGCCAGATGGTCCTCTCCAAATAAGGGTTCACTGCTTCTGGGAGTCAGAATTGGTTTCTCTTCCTACTACTATAGGCCTGGGGTGGTACTTGTCCTCATATTGCTGATCATGGGGTACTTTTGTATTTTCTCTACATCTTGGTCACTGCTTTGGAGACAGTTCCTTTATTAAACAATCTCTAACTTATGGTGGTGGTGGTGGTGTGT
Organism: Cryptotis parvus; assembly: GCA_021461705.1. Classification (NCBI taxonomy): domain Eukaryota; kingdom Metazoa; phylum Chordata; class Mammalia; order Eulipotyphla; family Soricidae; genus Cryptotis; species Cryptotis parvus. Next base: position 556,000 of record JAJIBD010021970.1, on the reverse strand, counting down.
GGGTGTATTCACCATCGGATTACCTCAAGTGCTTCGATATAAAGCACTAAAGAGGTGAAATGTTCAGGTGACACATATACTGGGTACAACTTTGACAGGAATAACAGCTCCTGGGGCTGGAGAGTTAGTACAAGGATGACAGTATTCGCCTTGCTTGAAGCCAACTCCAGTTTGACCTCCTGATCCTACTTTTGTTCTCCCAGGCACCATTTGGAATGATCCCTGAGCACAGAGCCAGGAGTAATCCCTGAGCATCACCAGGTCTGATCCTAGACAAGCATACAAAATCTATGTTTTCAACTAATGTGTGATCTAGTGGGGAAGTTATATTATTAGAAAGCAGTAGGGATCTAGTGAGAGCAATAGCCTCCATAATGCTCCTTACCACTTTGTCTTCATTCATCATATTCTTTTCGTTTGTTTTTGGGTCACACTCAGAAAGGATCAGGGGTTACTCCAGTTTCTGCATTCAGGAATTACCCTGGTGATGCTCAGGAGAATGTATGAGATGCTGAGGATCAAACCTGGGTTGACCATGTGCTAGGCAAGTGCTCTATCTGCTGCGCTGTTATTTTGACCCTTTCTTATTCTCATTTGATGAGAATATTAACTCAAAGCTTATTTTATATAGGTAATACAAGTTATTTATGACTGTCACTGTATCACTGTATCACTGTCTTCCTGTTGTTCTTCGATTTGCTCGAGTGGGCCCCAGTAACATCTCCATATGTCCTGTCTCATGCTAGTAGAGCCCAAGGGCATCTGCTTGCTCCAGGAACATAAAGAGCCACAATCCATTCTGGAATGAGGTCTATAATTGTTACTGGTATTTGGCATATCAAATACAACACGGGTAGCTTGCCAGGCTCTGCCGTGCAGGTAGCATACTCTTGCAGTCATCTCTAAGTCCAGCATTTAATGATGAACCGCGCGGCCACTTGTGGCTGCGTGAGCCGGACTGTGATAGGCTGGTCTGCTGGGTGGAGTTCTGACGAGAGAGAAGTCCGGATGTGGAAAATGGAGGCCCTCATGGAGTGGGGGGGTCGTCTGGCTTGCTGCAAGGCTCTGCTGGGCTGGCAGGCCAGGGCTAGAACCCGCCATCTCTCCTGGGCTCCTTGTGAGCGGCGGGGAGCGTCTGCCCCATGTCTGTCTCTGGTCAGCATACCTGGGCGGATTAAAAGACTGCAGCAGGGGTGGATTTCGATGAGCCGGACTGTGTAGGCTGGTCTGCTGGGTGGAGTTCTGGCGAGAGAGAGTCGGATGTGGAAAATGGAGGCCCTCTGGGTGGGGGGGTCGTCTGGCTTGCTGCAAGGCTCTGCTGGGCTGGCCGGGCCGGGCTGCCCGCCATCTCCTGGGCTCCTTGTGAGCGCTGGGCCGGGAGGAGCAAGCGGCAGCTCTGCCATGTCTGTCTCTGGTCGCTACCTGGGCGGTTTAAAAGACTGCGTGGGTGGATTTCGATGGCCGGCTGTGATAGGCTGGTCTGCTGGGTGGAGTTCTGCGGAGAGAAGTCGGTGTGGAAAATGGAGGCCCTCTGGGTGGGGGGGGTCGTCTGGCTTGCTGCAAGGCTCTGCTGGGCTGGCGGGCCAGGGCTAGAACCGCATCTCTCCCTGTGACTTTATGACTACTGTTCAGAAATATTCTAGTGTGCCTTCCTGTGCAGAGCAGATTGGGATATTTGCGAGGCCTTGAGATTATACAATGTACAAGAATATATCCTCTTACGTGGTAAATTTTATAAAACACATGAAAGCATACATGTGGAGCATAACCTCTTCTGGCAATCTGAAAGGGCCCTTTTCAGGTGGGGGAATTACATGTCTCCATCTGCTATCGAGTGCTGTGTGACTACATGCCTTGATTTTTTGACCAGCGCATGAGCAGAACTGATGTCTCTTCCAGGAGGAAGATATGACAGGATTCATCTTGACACCTTACCCCAGGCCTTGAGATTATGGAAGCAGATCTCTGTGTGGATCCCATTATTTGGGCCCAAAACGCTCTGAAGAGCAGAGCCTGACTGCCATTGAGAAGGTACTTAAAACAAGTATCTCTGTTTAAGTAAATGTGGTGGGAAGGCTGAGAAATGTGTGGACTTGGTTGTCATGGTAACATATGTTCTAGTTTCTGGTGGGAGTGTTTTGGGGTCATACCCTGTGATGCACTAAGACTGCTCCCATCTTTGTGCTCAGGGTTCACTCCGTGCAGTACCTGGGGGACCATACGTAGCACCAGAGAATAAACCCTAGTTCGATTGTTTTCCACTGCACGTAAGGGACACACCTTCCCCTCTCTCACCTTCCCTCTGTTGTGCCTCTCCAGATCCCTGTCACATCCTTCCCTAGAGCCAGATTGTAACACAGAGGGAGCTGCTCTCACAGGCACCTCATTTAAAATTTTTTTATTATACTACTGTGAGATATACAATTACAAAAATGTTCATGTTCGGGTTTCAGTCACACAGTGTTCCAGCATCCATCCCTCCACCAGTGCACATTTCCCACCACCAATGTCCCTGATTGCCTCCCCCCTCCTCCAGCCTGCCTCTATGGCAGGCACTTTGTCTCTCTCTCTCTCTCTCTCTCTCTCTCTCTCGCTTGCTTCGCTCTCTTCCTTCTCTTACACATTGTGGCTTGCAATACATACATTTAGAGGTTATCATGTATATCCCTTTGCCTACATTCAATGCTCAGTTCTAGGCTGGTATTATCATTTCCAACAATTATTAGTACACTATTCCATTCTCTGTCTTACCTAATCTCTGACTCCCATACATTTGTGGTAGCTTCCACCCACTGACAAGACCTCCTGACCCAAGTTTTGCCTGACCTTGGATATTGGTATCATACTATTTTTATATCCTTAAAATAAATGCAGTCATTCTGTATCTGTTCTTTCCCTTCAGGCTAATTTCCACTCAGCATGATCCTCTCCATGTCCTTCAACTTATAGGCAAATTTCATAACTTCATTTTCCTAATAGCTGCATAGTATTCCATTGTGTAGATGTACCACAGTTCCTTTATTCAGTTGTCTGTTCTCGGGCACTCTGGTTGTTTCCAGATTCTGGCACTCCCACCAACAATGGATAATCGCCCTTGCTCCCCACATCCACGCCAGCACTTGTTGCTTTTGCTCTTTTGGATGTGTACCAGTCTCTGTGGTGTGAGATGATTTTGATTTGCATCTCCCTGATGATTAGGGATTTTTTTTTTAGGGATGATGAACATTTTTTCATATGCCTTTTAGCCATTCGAATTTCTTCTTTTGGGAAGTTTCTGTTCATTTCTTCTCCCCATTTTTTTGATAGGGTTGTCTGTTTTCTTCTTGTAAAGTTCTACCAGTGCCTGATATATCCTGGATATATCCTGGATATTAACCCCTTATCAGATGGGTATTGGGCAAATGTTCTTTTCTGCTCATGGGCTGTCTTTTTGTATCTTCAGGCACCTCATTTTGGGGAACCTGACTTGGATACATTTCGCTCCCATTTACCAGATCAATATCTGATGCTCAGAGAGGGGACATAAGTGACAGGCAGGGCCCCTGGAGTTTTATTCTGTCCCTGATGTGTGTTTGCTTCAGGTGGGGTGCGGTTATTCCTTCTCAATTCCTCATTGTCTCCATCACCCCTCTCTTCTTCTCCACCCACACAGACCCCACTTTCACCCTGTGGTTCCTCGAAGAAGCCCCAGCCTCCACTTGGGGGAAATTGCCTCTGAAAGTCTCCATTTTTTTTCTCAGGGCCAGAGACAAATCTTAGAGAAAAGGCAAGAGGAGAGAGAATTCTGTCTGGATTCCAGATAAATTAGACATGTTTGCATTTGAATGTAAGAAAACCTAGAGAGTCACACAGATTTTTCTCTTGAATATTTAGAGCATAAGTTATACTAGCATTCAACACTGTACCAACCCTTTTCCCAAACACAAACACACACACAATATCCATGCACACACACACACACATGCATACATAGAAAATTGAGTTTAGCTCTCTCTCTCTCTCCTCTGATAATTGGATTTAAAGAAACAGGTCTCAGGTGGGAGACTTGGTGATCACTAAACTATCTTTTTTGGCACCACACATGGTGATGCCAGGACTACCCTTGGCTTTGTGCTCAGGAATCACACCTGGTAGACCTGAACCCAGCTTAACCATAGGCAAGGCAAATGCCCTACTTGCTGTACTGTTACTCCAGGACCATTTTTATCTGTCTGTCTGTCTGCCTGTCTGTCTTTCTATTTTTATTTATTTTTTTTCCTTTTTGGGTCATACCCAGCAATGCTCAGGGGTTACTCCTGGCTCTTCACTCAGATATTACTCCTTGCGGTGCTTGGGGGGACCATATGGGATGCCGGGGATGGAACCCTGGTTGACTGCATGCAAGGCAGATGCCCTACCCGGCTGTACTATCACTTCAGGCCCAAGCATAGATTTTTTAAATTTATTTTTTTGTTAAAGATACAAATCCAAGCATAGAATTTTTAAATTTACTTTTTATTATTCTTGAATCAACCAGATGTCATTGGGCTACATTGGCACGTGATAGGGTCCAATGGAAATGTTACTGGCACCCGCTCGAGCAAATCGATGAATAACGGGATTCAAGTGATCAAGTGATTTTTTTTTGTTTTTGCTTTTTTGGTTCATACCAACAATGCTCCTGGTAAAGCTCCTGGATTGCACTCAGTTATTACTCCTGGCTGTGCTTGGGGGAACCATATGGGATGCTGGGGAATGGAACCCTGGTTGGTCACATGCAAGGCAAACGTCCTACCCACTGGACTATTACTACAGTCCCTCCAGGACCATTTTAGATGACTGAATGGAGTGATTTTCAATTGGGGGTCACAGTTTCAGAAGCTGAGAGTATAAAATCAGGGTGCCAGTGTGGTTGGGTACCAGCAAGGGCCGTTCTCTAAATGCAGTCTGCCTCCATCTTGATGTGTCCTTGCATGGTGGAGGGAACAAGGATGTTTTCCTGAGGGACTTTGGGAATAACAGCAATCCTATTCATGAGAGCCCATATAGCTACCTGGGAAAGATACCTCCTCTCCTCATCACCTTGGAAACTGGCTTTAATATAAGACTATGGAAGACTATGGAAGACACAAACATTTTGCTCCCTAAAAAGGTGATTTAGGGCCAGAGTCACTTCCCTGGAAGTTAGACACAGACCTATAGGTGTGAATCCTGTTCTAATAATGCGATCCATGGGGAGCCCGGCAGGTGAAGAGGAAAATGACCCTGTTTTGGTGCAGCGGTGGTTACTCCAGGCTACTGATCGAAGCAGCTTGGCTTGAGAACAATCAGCTCAAGACGAAATGAGAACCTCTGAAAAGCTGAGAGATATTGCCTGGAGAATTGCATTAGACAGCATTACACTCAATAAAGTTTCGTCTTGTCAGCTACTTGCCCTGCTTTTTGCTTCAGGAAGACTTTCTGATATTGAAATTGGCATGGCTGGGGAAGGCTGTTAGATAGATGGAGACTTTTGCTTTGTGAGAATTGAATTGAGCCCTGTAAATTCTGTATGTGTGTGTGTGTGGGAGGCGGACTCAGAAATCCTTTCACAGGTGGGAACTTGATCGTATGGGAGTTACTGGAAGATGCATTACTGCTGGCTCCACATTCTCTTTTTGTTTTGGGGCCACACCCTGTTATGCTCAAGGTTTATTCCTTGCTTTGTGCTTAGGAATCATTCCTGGGTGCTTGAGGGGGACATATGGGGCATGGGGGGGATAAAACTGGGTTTGACCACATACAAGGCAAACACCCTACCCACTGCACTGTTTCTTCAGCCCCCTATCTTTCTTTTTATCCCCAGAAGGCTGTGTGAGGCTTCCAACACCACAGCTTGTTAAAGCGTTGTCTATGACGACTCCGATAATGTGAAACATAAAACTAGATCAAAAGTAAAATTCAGAGAAAATGGATTTTCCCTACTAAAATAAAAGTCCATAAAGAAGTCAACTAAAGTCTTAAATAATTCTTCAGTAATAAAATAGAAACCCCATCATCCAGAATAATCAGGGGAAATGTAATATTCTGTTGTAAGAGGGCTGTCATATAAACTACAACACAGATGATCCGTGTCCAGATAATTTTATTACAGTGAAATCTGCTGTAGAAAAATCTCAGGACATGCTTCTGGTGAATCAGAAAGCTTATCATGGTCTGGAAGGGCCTCATTACATCATTATGAGCAATTCTCATTATTTAGGACTCCAACTGAGCAAATATAGGAGTTTGAGCTGAACCTTTGCTGACACACAGGCTCCTGGGGGGAAATTTATATATAATCTGTCTGATGTAGGCTGGATTTCTTTGACATTTATATCTTTCATGAAAGTAAAAGGCTGAGGGAAAAAATTGTCTGTTTATTTTAGCTTTACTTCTGTTTGGGTTCTGAGAAGCAGGAGACTTATAATCCTCTGAGCTTCTTACCATCTCCCCAGTGTCTTTCTTACCCACGATTTCATTCTGTCTTTCTGGCATTAAACAGAGACATTTAACGCCTTCTTTTCTGCTCCCCACACCCCAGGGTGGGGAGTAGAACGCCTGACATAAGTGAAGTGCATTTCTCCGGCTCTCCGCCTTGCTCACACCCTCCCCTCAGTCCACCTACCCCATCATCTATGCTGGTGTCCTTCCTTTGCCTTCTGCTCCAGAGCTCTGTGGAACGAAGCTTCCCTTCCAGCATTCAGATTCTATATTCCATGCCTCAGCTCTCTGCCAGTTGGGCAACTGGCTTACAATCCTGGGGACTTTATTTGAAGAGTCAACATGGTCTGAGAAGCAATAGCTCCAATCCAAAGGTTCACAGATTAAGACTCCAGTTCTATCTGCCTGAAACGTGAGACTTTCACTGGGTCTCAGCAGAACTAGCCCTGTGGACTTCCATTTCCATTTGTGAAACAGAGTAATGTGCCATCCTTTCCAGTTGTGATGTGCAGTGGGTGAGCTGCTTGGCAGGGCTGCCTATCCCAAGCCATGGGGGTCAGAGTGCTTATTCTTGGACTGTCCTTGGGACCCCACCACTGGAGTGCCAGTGAGTGGCAGGTCCTGGCGAAGACGTGTTCTGGAGCTTGGCCCAGCTTTAGCATTTGGCAGTTACTTTGCTGCCAGGGTGATGGCGCGTCTGTGAAGCTCCCTCTGAGACCATCTTCAGGTTCGCTGGAGTTGGGGAGCTGGTGAGGTGTGAAAATAGAATCCCTAAGAAATTCATCCAGGCCTCTGGCCAGAGGCCAGCATCTGGCCACACGTGTCAGGGCTTATCTTTAGTGCAACAGCTGGAAAGCCAAGAAGTGTAATCTGCAATCCTCTGGAAGGGTCTCTTCATGCTTATCATTCTGTGCTGTCTGGATACTGTCATCACTGCCAGCACTGCCCCCAAGAACTCCCCTACGTTGGCGATAGCAATGTCGTATAACTGAGCCCCAGTAAGATAGAGCCATGGGCCCTTGAAGGGTGGCTAGCATGACCAAGCAACTGGATTTTCAAATTGTACTTCGACTTTGAATTCAGTTCAATAGCCAGTAGTGGACATACAGATCCTCAATTTGCCTGTTTTGTTGAGACATGACTCTGGAAGACCCTGTTAAGTGGTTTATCTATTGTTATTTTAAAGTGAGGCCATATGGCCAGAGATGAGATTTTCAGATGCCGGAGAACAAGGCGGAGTAGGGGGCAGGAAATATGCCAGTGATGCCAGCTTGCTGGCTCTTCAGAGGCCTCCAGGGGGAACATCTGGCTCTTAGTCTTGCAGGCTAAGAAGTTAGGTTTTCAGCCTAGAGCTGAGTATTGAATACAGACAAAAGATACACATGATAACCTCTAAATGTATGTATCACAATCCACAGTGTGTAAGAGAAGGAAGAGAGAAAGAGAGAGAGAGAGAGAGAGAGAAAGAGAAAGAAAAAGAGATAAAGAACTCTCCATAGAGGCAGGCTAGGGGAGAGAGGGAGGGAATCGGGGACATTGGTGGTGGGAAATGGGCACTGGTGGAGGGATGGGTGCTGAAACAATGTATGACCGAAAACCGGACATGAACATCTTTATAATTGTTTATCTCACGGTGGTATAATAAAATATTAAAAGAAGAAGATAGTTTTTTTCCAGGTCTGGGACCTGCTCCTGAAGCTCCCCTTACACATGTGATCGGCCAAAGAGCTAACACATGAAGATCAGGAACTCATTCTTCCTTGGCATCTGGTTGCATAGTAGAGTGAGGCAGGGACTTAGTGATTTTCTACATGGAAAAGTAGAATCTAAAGAGAAGGCGGTTTGCTAGCATCAACCCAGAGCCAGGAGTACAAACTGATTCCGGTGATGGATGAGGCCACACTCCCACCACAGGGCAGCGCTTTCCTGTGGGGGGAAGGGTTGGCGGTGCTGTTCCCTCCAGTCCCTTTTCCAGGAAGCTTGGGTGCTTTGGTCCCCTGCCGTGTTCTTTCATTTCTCACATTACACATGCTGTCAGGTTCCTGTCCTGTGCCTGTGTCTCAGATCTGGGGGTGTGGTTATGTCGCCTCTGTTTTGTGAAATTATGGGTGACTTGACAGTTTAGCTCTTAGAGGACGGTTATTGCCCCCCGCCCCATTTTCCAATCCCTGACTATCTGTTTCCTTTGAGGAATAGCATATTGGCTAGTTATTGATGTCCCTGTGTATCTCTTTGACAGGCCTCCAGGCGCAGCCAGGGTTTAGCAACAAAGTGCTTATTGAGGTACGGCAGTGAGGGGAGGGCAGGCATGGTGGCAAGCAGGCTAGTGTGGAGACCTTGGAGGAAATGGCACAGCTCAGGCCAGGCTGTGTGTGGCTGTGTTGGACTGTGGACCCAACGCTGCCCAATACTCAGATATGTAAAGAGAAGTTGAACATCTATAGAGTAATGTGGAAGCTCCAGGAATTTCAAAGTTGAGAATGAATGGGGTCCAAACTGATATGGGTTCAAGTCAAAGTATTTCACCAAGCACCTAAGTGTGGCACTGTGGGTGTCCTGGGAGATCCTGGCTTGGGGTCTGCCATATTGTTTTATAGTGCAAACAGGGCTTCTCAGTCACCTGCGGTTTGGGCAAGATAGAACTTTTTCTGTTCAGGCTCTTGGTGAACTGAGTTTCAGTGGTGTGATGTTGACCACTTCTCCCCTTTGCTATGTATTTGTTTTCTAGAGCTTCCATAAAAAATACCACAGACTGAACTTAAACAACAAATATTTATTTTCTTAGAACTCTCGCTCCAAGGGCCTGGGGAGATCACAAGGGTGGTAGAGCACATACCTTGCCTCTGTGAAGCTCTGTGTCTGATCACCCACCACCACATACCCACCTTAGGTATCACCTGGAAAGCACTTCACTGGGTGTAGCAGGGCAGCCACTGAGCATTGCTGGGAATGGCCCCTTCAATAATGAAAACCTGGATGTTAGAAGCCCAAGATCCAGGTGTTGACATGTGTGGTTGCTCTTGCTTGTAGATGACCCTCTTCTTACTGTGCCCTTGCATGATGTTTCTCCAGGTTTTATCCCCTCTCTTTTAGGGGCACCAGATCTGTTGGATTAGGGTCCTTCTTCTGATCCCATTTTATCTTAATTACCTCCTTGAAGACTATATCTCCAAATATAATCATAGGGTTTTGATGCATGGCCTCTTGGGGAAGAGGGAGTACGCAATTCAGTCCATAACATTCTACTCTCTGCTCCCCAGCCTCAAATTCACATCTATCCCCAAGGATGTAGAGATAGCCCAACCCTCCTCCAAGTCCTAGCCTGGTCCAATGCTTCAGTTTTATTGAAATCAAGGATCAATGGAACCTCAAGTAGAATTCATTGAGAGACAGAATTTCTCTTATGTTGTCAACTTGAGAAACCAGACAAGATGGTACTTCCCAAATGCAGTGTTGGGAGATGCAACAGATACTCCCATTCTAAAATGAAGAAATTAGAGAGTAAAGGGTGCGGTTTGGGTGTGAGTCTGCAGCAAGTCCAGAAACTAGAAATGCAAGAGTTTACATGTTTTTTCCAGGGGTGGGGTAGAATATGTTAGCTTTGGGGGCTATACCCTGCTGTTCTCAGAGGCTATTCCTGGCTTTGTGCTCGGGAGTGATCCATGATGGTGTTCAGGGGACCATATGTTTTTCTGGAGATCAAATTAGGATTGGGTGCACCCAAGGAGGAAAGTGCCCTACCTTCTGGACTTTAACTTCCAAGGCTCATCTGTGATCCTCTGGTCCTGTGCTCTGTCCTTGGGCCTATTCTGGGCAGCACTGTAACCTCATGGCCTGGAAAAGCAGCTCTACACTGCTCCCAGACTTTGGGCCATGCTTCTGGGCATCTTAAAACCAGAAGAGAGATTTCTAGCCTCACCTCCAGAGACTGGCTGGTAATGTCAGTTCTGCTGATTCCTGTCATTATTTGGTGTCTTCCTTCACAAGTTGAAGGCTAAAACACATTCACAGAGGACTAACTATTGCCTTGGCCTGTAGAACCCACGAAATCCCTCATTTGAACCCTCTTCTGTCCCCCTGGCATCCAAACTGGTAATGTTCCTGCTGGCATATTCCATAATTTGTGTATGGTGCAGTGGTCTAGCCACTCCCCAAGGGTCTCCCCAGAACACACATTTGCATAGGTGACAAAAAAATACTCAAATCATTACGTTCTAATTCCTTGCTTAACAATTTCTCTCTCTTTCTCTCTCTCTTTCTTTCTTTCTTTCTTTCTTTCTCTCTCTCTTTTCTTTCTTTCTTTCTTTCTTTCTTTCTTTCTTTCTTTCTTTCTTTCTTTCTTTCTTTCTTTCTTTCTTTCTTTCTTTCTTTCTTTCTTTCTTTCTTTCTTTCTTTCTTTCTTTCTTTCTTTCTTTCTTTTTTGGTCACACCCGGCGATGCTCAGGGGTTACTCCTGGCTCTGCACTCAGGAATTACTCCTGGCGTTGCTCAGGGGACCATATGGGATGCCGGGGATTGAACCCCGGCCGGCATGGGCCGGCCGTGTGCAAGGCAAACACCCTACCCGCTGGGCTATCGCTCCAGTCCCTCTCTCTCCCTTTCATATTTAACACTAAGTGAAGAATACCTTGAAACTTTGTTTAGAAATTTTAGCTAAATATCTACTCATATCACTATAAAGTTCTACCTTCCACAAAACACATGAACACAGTCCAGCCAAGATCTTGCCACTTAATAACCATGAAAAATACCTCTCGCTAGCTTCCCTCCACATTCTGTCCCTCATTTATATCTGTTTCAGAGGGCCCATATGTTGTCAAAGGAGCCATCTAAACCCACCATCTCCTAGAAAAGAAGAGGGAGCCAGAAATCAGGATGTAGCTGATCTGGTTCCATGACAAAGTCACACTGCAGAGATTCTGAACTTCCTGCAGGAAAACAGAGAAACATCAACAATCCCAGGTCCTGCCAGCCATAACTTTCCAGACTGAAACATCCCAGTCTATGCCGCTGACCCCCAGTCCCTAGAGACTCTGTTGACAGGGCAGGTAAGAGGAAGCAAAAATCGAATCATCTTTCCTGTGTGCCTCAATGTCCAAACAATAGTGTCCAGGCAGTATCAGAAGAGGTGGTGTGCTGTTGGCCACCTCTGCTGTGTGTGGTTCCTGACGCTGTTGCCGTCACTTCTCATGTGGACATACTGCCAGAATCTGCACCCTGGCTCAGAAGCAGAAATCTCTCAAAGCAAGCTGAAGGCCCTTCTAAGATGTGGATGTTCCCAAAGCTCCAGACCTCAGTTTGATTCTTTACTCAACTCACCTGAAATGTAGGTTTGTCTGTTTTCAGTGAACTTCCTCAAAGAGCTCATCAAAGTGATACTGACTACCACATTCCTCACAACAGTCTAAGTCTCGACTCTCCCCACCTTGAGCGTCCAAAGTCTGCCAGCTTCTAACCCATTATTACTCAGTTCCAAAGTCACGTTCATGTTTTTAGCCACTTGTTACCATTGCCCCCTCACTTCTAAATCCGTGGCACCAAGTAAAGTTGCCATAACCAAATACCTCAATGGAGTGGGATGCTAAATAGGCATTTAGCATCTACAATCCTGGTGGCCGGAAGTCTGAGGTGTCTTCACATGGTAGTCTTCTCTGGACATAACATCTCCCTCATTGTAATATTGGTCCCGGCACTGAATCTTCTTTAGCTTTAGAGACCTCTCCACAGGTCCTGTATTCAATACAGCAGTTCTGGGGGTCCACTGAGGGTGAGGGAAGGTACAGTTCAGCCCTTAACTTGTTCTCAGAGTCTCTGCTTTGTTGACAGAATGACTCAGGCTGGGCCTTGCCTCTGACTCGGCTTTCTTCTCTCTTTGTGTCCTTCGCTCCTCTGATCCTTACTCGGCCACCTTCTGCCCGGTCCCTGTTGCTCCAAGTCTGGGGAATCTGGGCATGTGTGGTTGACTTACAGGCCTCCTGGCTTTGATTAAGTTCCAGACAGCTAAGAAATGACTGGAGGAATGACAAAGCATGGAGGAGGTTGTGGGCTATGTTTTCTACCAGTAGTCTTGCTTCAAGATTGCCCTGGGCTGGCCGTGGGCCTTTACTGAAGGCGTCTGTTCCTGTCAGATCATGTGTCTGTGTCTGGTTCCTGCTCCTTCCCTGCTCTCAGGCTATCAGGGAAGTGCCACTCTTGGTACTTACCCAGGATACCTCCATACCCCTTTTGCTCCCCTCCATCCTTAAGAGCTCCTTTTGTTTGTGGAACGTAGTGGGCTGTTCCTGGCTCTGTGCTCAGGAGTCACTCTTGGCACAGTTCTCAGGGGGCCATATGCAGCACTTGGGGATCAAACTGAGATTGGCCATGGTCAGAGTAAGCACCTTAACTCTTGTGCTCTCTCTCTTTCTCTCTGTCCTTGAGAAATTTTTTTGCTATATTTTCCTCACATCACAGTTTGTGGGTGCTGGGACTCTGGTCAGTACAGTTTGAGAGCATAGGAACCTCATCTGTGGTCATTTGTTCAGTCCCTCCTGCTCCCAACTCCCAGACAGCCTTGCCTCAGCCCAAGACTTGGCTGACTTCCCTCAGGCCACACAATCTCTCTCTGAGGTGAACCACATTATGACTCTTGCTCTCAGAGCTGGTTTTCTATTATCCCATCACTGTCCCTGTGACAAGGGGTTATGGGGTAGCAGGGAGAAGTAGCTGGTGGGAAAGGCTGCCCCCTGCAGCTGGGCTCTGGGCTCTGCCTGGCTGCATGATCTTAACCTTGACCAACTCCAGTGACTGGGCTTTTCTTCAAGGGATTTTGAACAGACGGAGGAGATTCTCCCTGTTCCCTCTCTTATGGCTCAGAACTCTGGGAAATAGATCCATTCCCTTCTTTATCCCAAAGGCACCTTATGCCTTAGCAGTTACCTCCACTGAGTTTTCAGGTTCTGTGTTGGCTATAGATAGGGATGAATATGAATCAACAAGAGCAGAGTTGGTTGTTCATTCAATTGTATACATTAAGGAAAGGCAGACAAACATAATTACAGCATGAGAGAGAACCCATCAGAATGAACACGTGTTTTGCATGCAGGCAGCCCTGGGTTTGATCCCTGACACCATATGGTCCTGTTATCAACTGAGCAGGGAGTAGGCCCTGAACAATGCTGGGTGTGGCTCCCAAACTCAACTCAAATAAATAAATGAATGAATAATAACACAAGATGAGGGTGGAGCAAGTTGCTGTAGCTACTTCAGGGTTAAGGATGGGGCGAGGTAGTAGTACCATGGGTTGGATGACTTAATTCCAGGTCCCCAGCTCAGGCTTTCTTGTTGGTTTTTTTTTGGGGTCACACTCGGCAATGCTCAGGGGTTTCTCCTGGTTCTACACTCAGGAATTACTCCTGGCGGTGCTTGGGGACCATATGGGATGCCGGGGATCGAACCCCGGCCAGCATGGGGCGACCGCGTGCAAGGCAAATGCCCTACCCGCTGGGCTATCGCTCTGGCCCCACACTATCTTGTTTTAAAGTCAATAGTTATAGTGTTCTTGACTATGAAGCCCACTTTTTGAACTTTGACTCTAATCTGTAAAGTATGGGCTATATAATATAATAGGGTTTAGGGTGTTGTTTTTGTGTTATTAAGACTGATGTGTAGAGAGAGGAGATAAAGAACTTGCCATTTAGGCAGGACGTGGTGAGGGGGAGGGAATTGGGGACATGGGTGGTGGTTGAGGGGGCACTGGTGGCGGGCGGGGTGCTGGAACACCGTGTGACCGAAACCCCCAAGCGTGAACAACGTTGTAATTGTATATCTCACGGTGGTATAATAAAATGTAAAAAAAAGACTGATGTCTAATGTGCATAGGCTAGTGACTAGCATAGCCTAAGTGTTTATGAAATAGAAACCTTTGTTGTTTATTAGCCAAGGTTGGGTGAAGAATAGAGCTTAGGATGGCCTTGAAGAATGGGGGGAAGTGTTTTGTTGGAGAAGGGGAACTTACTCCAGAACAACCGAGAGATATGGATGAATAATATGGCTAAACTTGCTCAGAAATTATGAATTGACCAAATTGGTTGAAGCCACATCAAGGACACTGATACTGAGAGTGAGGGGGTTGTGTGTAATTTGTAGCAGAGAAGAGTCATGAAAGACTCCAATTTTTTTCCTAGCCACCCACCACTACACCTGTCTGTTCTCTCCTGGCTGGTGCAATCCAGTGGTGAGCTGATACTGAACCCCAGCTTAGAAAACTGTTGTTCTTCATGTGGCTGACTCTGTCAAAGCATGGGAACAGCCTGAACTGGGTGCAGAGGGTGGTCTAGGATCTGTCCTGCTGGTGGGTTATGGAATACCTAAATTAAAAAATAATTTAAAAACTACCATTTTAACTGGGCTGTATGTATTTAGGTCAACTTTGGGAAAATGAATTGCTTTACGTAAACTAGGTAGGAGATGGAAGCATGTCATACTCCCCGCACCCCAGCCCCCTCCCCCACGGGAAGTAGTAACAAGACCTGCTTTATTGAAAAGTTGAAAAATAACAATCTCACTCCTGACACCTAACAGAACTAGTTTGGCAGGGAAACAGAGCAGCTGGAAACAGAAGTGTAGATGGTAGAGACATTCACAGTGGGGGGTAGGGGGTTGAAAGTTAAAAAGGAGAGCACGTAACAATTCTCATGGCATCAGTGATAAAGTGAGGAGACACTCACTGGCTTTCCCACACATAATTTTAGGAATAGAACGACAGAGCCCACCTGTATTCCCAACAAAAGGAAGTAAGAAGTAAGTGCGGCTCTTAAGCACAGAAGAAGTAAGAACCCTGGCTCAGAGATGGGGTGGGGGAAGAGGCAGAGAGGCAGGTGGTTGGATGTGGGCAGCCACACAGAGCAGCTCAAATGCAGGAATGAAAGCAGTTAACTGCTGTTGCCCAAGAGCACATCATGTACTTGGCACCCCCAGCCCCCCCCTCGTGCCCTATCCAACAAGGAAGCTTGCTAACATTTAGTTAGTGTTTTATTTAGAAAGAGACTGCTTCGCATGATATTTGCGCTTCTGGGAGCTGACTGTTCTCAATGTTAGGGAAATGGCCCTGAAACTCACACATCAGCCCAAGAAAGGTATAGGGTAGACAGGAAAATAGTCCAGAAATACAGCTCTTAGGGATGAAACCAGATCAGAGCCCCTGTACTCATCTGGAGAGAAGCAGGGTCTGTGATAAATGGTCAGCTGGGTCTAGGCACAGGATGTAGAAGGGAAACCAAGGCGGTGTGGGATTGTGTTGAAATAGTGTATGCCTAAAAGTTAACTTTATCTTTGTATCAGTGACTTTGTAAACCACAGTTCTTTAATAAAAAATAAGGCAATAAAAATAAAATATGAATCATCTGATGTTAGTATGACTATTTGGGGGAAAATTAAATGTTGTAAGGTATCACTATCACTATCTTCCCATTCATCATCAATTTGCTCGAGTGGGCTCCAGTAACATCTCCATATGTCCTGTCTCATGTTAGTAGAGCCTAAGGGCATCTGCTCGGTCCAGAAACATAAAGAGCCTCAAACCATTATATTCATGACCTAACATAATTGTTACTGGTATTTGGCATATCAAATACGACACGGGCAGCTTGCCAGGCTTGCCGTGCGGGTGGCATACTCTTGTAGTCACCTCTAAATACAGCATTTATTGATGAACTGCGCGGCCGCAAGTGACCGTGTGAGCTGGGCTGTGATAGGCTTGTCTTCTGGATGGAGTTCTGATGAGAGGGAGGTCCAGATGTGGAAAATGGCAGCCCTCATGGAGTGGTGGGGGGGTCGCCTGGCTTGTTGCGAGGCTCTGCTGGGGTGGCAGGCCAGGGCTAGAACTGCCATCCCTCCTGGGAGCCTCGTGAGTGGCTGGGCACAGGGAGAGCTGGTAGCAGCTCTGCCCCATGTCTGTGAGTCTCTGGATCAGCATACCTGGGTCGGATTGAAAAAAAAAGCTGCTGCAGGGTGGGTGTCGATGATCTGGGCTATGATAAGCCCATCTGCTGTATGGAGTATAAAAGCAAAAAGAAATAGAAAGGAAACCCAGGTGTCTAAGCTAGCAATACTTCCCTAGACCTCTTCCTTCCACTTAATCTCTTTGATGGGAGCTACACTGGTGTAACACCCTTCAGATCAAGATGGGGAAGAGAATGCTGTCCCTGGCATTAGAAAGGAAGGTGTGGATTAAGCTCCTTTCAGAACCAGAGTCCTCGAGAGTAGAGCTATTTGCTGAGACTGCCAGCTGTCCAGGCATCTCTGAAAAGATGCAAAAATGGCGGAGTGGAAGGAGCTGTCCGTGGTGCTGCCTTCCCTCTGCCCCTTGCTCAGCATTAGCTGCCACAGGTCAGGTGGTTGGCCAGGTACCTTACACACTGTCTTTTAAAGCAGTGGGACCCGACCAGGTTCCTGCTGTCAGCAGCAGCCTGTTTACAGAGATGACAAAGTTCTAATGCCCGGAGATTTACTTTCTGTAGCGTACAATTTAGAGAACTCATAACCTCTTCAGAGATGGGGTTTGAGAACTTCCAGCCTAGCAGAGATACCATATGTTCGCATATACTTTCTGACCTATAAAGGTGCATTGTGAGAATTTATTAAACCAGGAGAGCTTATGATGCAAATAAATGTTTTGATTCTGGATTTTGTTTGTTTGTTTGCTTGTTTTCTTTTGCTGCACCCTTTTGTGCTCACAGCTTACTCCTGTGCTTACTGTGCTCAGAGATCAGTCCTGAAGGTGCTTCGGGGACCATGTGTGGAGCCGGGGATCAAATCCAGGTTTATCATGTGCAGGGAAAGCACCTTACCTGCTCTACTGTTTCTCTAGTTCCTGCAAGGAGAAAAATCTGTATCACCACATTTCAGATTGTTGAAGACAAAGGAAGGCAAGAATTTTAAATACGTCTGTCAGAGAAGGAGAAAAATCAAGCCCCCTAAATGGATAAAAGCAAATCATGGTTTTATTTTATGGTTCTATTGTTGTTACTGCTGTTGTTGTTGCTTTTGGTGTTCTGGGGAGAATTAGCAAGACCTTGTTACTCTCTAACAATTTTCCTCCTTCATCCCTCCTCCTCTTCCAACTTCCTTCTCCTCCTTGCTCCATCATTCCCTTCCTTCTTTCCTCTCTCCCTCATTAACCCCTTCCTTCCTTCTCACCTTCCTTCCTTATCCCTTTCTATCCTTCTTTCCTGCCTGCCTTCCTTCCTTCCTTTGATATGAGGCAAAAAAATAAGTTCTTAGCTAGACAAGCAGAGGTCAAATAAAGGCTCTTCCTTCATTAAAGTGATGGAATCTCTGTTAGTGAAGTTGAAATCTTAATAAAGGAAGATACATGTAAAATGTTTATGTTAAGCATTAAATCTCTGTTTGAGTTGGAAGAAAGACTCTTGCTCTAATAAATGTGTTACAAGAAGTCAGTGAAAGAAGGATAATATAAACTGGGACCAGGGTTGAAATCCAGGCCAGAAGTTCTCGGCCTGGGTCCACAGACCCAGAAGGAATGGAAGGAGGAAGGTATATGGATGGGCCTGAGGGAATCAATACATTTTTTTTCAAAATAATGTCAGCTTCCCCCAGTTATTAATGAATCTATTTTTATAGTACAGTACTTATAACTTTTAAAAAGAATCTCAAAATGTCCAGAAATATCCATAAACAACCACCCATTTAAATAGTCACAAGTATGGAGAGTGAAGTCATGTAATTATACCCATTTATATATTTATATATCTGGGTTTGAAATAAGCAGTCCTTTTGAGCATGCATTTATGCTAATTCAAATGAATCCTTGACTTGTGTATTTTAGTAAAAAGTTCTAATGTTATAGGAAACATATCTAATTAAGTGGAAATTGTGCGTTGTTCTTTTCAATTAGATTTATTCCTCTGGGGAGTACATAGAGTGAGAGAAAGCATCAATCAGTCAGGGAGACATTAGACATGAGCTCAAGATCCGGGAAGACTATCACTCACCTGTCTAAAATTCAATAAAGCTCACTGCGTAAGACATTCCCATTCTAGAACCAAGGCTGGAGGTCATGCCTTGTCACCATCTATCACCCAGTGGCCCATTAACAGTGTCAAAACAAGGGAGCAGGGACAGCGCTGAGTGTGGCCCAGTCTCCTTTCAGCCCACTCAGCAGAGTTGCTTACCCAACATGGGTAAGAAGCTTGAAGACAGTGGAATCAGTTGTCAGTGAATTTGTAAAGGTCACCCCTAAAAGACCACTCATACTTGGAGGAAAAATGAGTGGATGCACAGGACATTCTCCTCTTTTCCTGACTTTTACCATGTGGTGACTTAAATAACCGTGTGTGTGCACATGCATGTGTAAATGCATGCATTCAGTGCATATGTGTGAATGTGGTAACACCACCCATAGAGACCATTTGATTTCTTCCAAGTGTGTTTGAGAACTCGGTGAGCTGACATAACCCAGGAAACATGCTGTTATTTTGAGCAGGAAGGAAAAAAAGAGAGTAGTTCAGTTGTTTTGGACTTTCCTCTGGATAGAAATCTAACTTCACGGACCCCCCAAAAATAAAGCAAGATATTACCACTAGGCTGAGATTAAAAAGGGGCCCAGAAAGTTTGGGGCAGGTGGTTGTGTGGCCTAGCATATGGGGGGATGTCTAATTGGGGCTGGGTAGGAAGCTCTAAAGTGGTGTGGGGGGGGAGTGGTTGTAATGACTTTTGTATTGGAAGGCTGAGTGGGGTTTGGGGTGGGTGGTGAATGGGGGGGGGGGGGGGGGGGGGGGGGGGGGGGGTTTGGGGGGGGGGGGGGGGGGGGGAAAAAGAAAGTTGGGGACACTGGGAAGGTGATGCATGGACCAATACAGTAGATATAGGAGCTATATACCCACCAGCACCGCCATTGCTTCACCTTGGGATGGAGGCAGGTTGAACTGGGGGGCAGCTAGGATCTGGGATGAACCACTCTTCTAAGAAGTGGACTTAGGGTGACAGATCTGGGTTTTCAGAGGGGAGCACAGATGTGGGTACTAGCACCTCTCTCAAGAGTGGGGTGTTGGGCAAGGGTGCTGTGCTCCAGGGATTTGGAGCTTAGAACTGGGAAAGAGCAGAGAAGTCACCTATATCACACTACCTAGGCATCACATGCATCATCTAGCTAGCACCCAGTGTATTGACTGTGTGCTCACTTGCTCTGCCACGCCCCTACAGTGTAACTCCTCGCAGCTCTTCTACTCCCTTGGTCCCTTCCTGGTTCAAGGGAAATGAACTTTGAGCTCTTCATGATGTGTGCAACTCTCCATTGGGGAGGACATAGAAAGGTGATTCTTGGTTTCTGACTGCACTCTCCTAGGAGGCTGGTAGGTTCGGAAGCTGTTCAGTGTCACAACTATTATGCTAACTATAGGTTCTCCCTCAACAGTGACAGCAAACACACAGAACCTGTTTTGTCATTTGATCATCTCAACGGCCCTGTATGGGAGCTCCATTACTCACTCTCTTTTACAGATGCAGAAACCCCTGTTCAGAGCAGTGAAGTCTTGTGTTCCACATTTCACTTACAGTGAACGACAGAGCTGAGACTCACTCCCAGACAGGCAGGCTCCAGGGTCTTGTACAAATTTGTTGGCTCTTAGCCACTATTTTTTGATTCACAGAACTGTCTCTTGATTCTTGGCACAAGGTACCAAACCATCCTTCTTCTCTAGGAAGTTATCTTTTCCCTAACGTTCTCTCTTTGCCTTGCCAAGACATTGCCTTCTCAGAGGGAAAAGGAAGAGAAAACTCTGGGGCATACAGAAAGCAAGACATCAAGATGAGGGCTCCAAAGTACACGTGGGGGTAGTCCATTTCACTACCACTTCCTCCGGGTTAGAACTGATGGAGAATATCAATTTGTGACATTCTCTCATCTTTTCCTCTGAATCTTGCTGGGCTGCTTGTGCGAGAGAAAGCTGATGCCTGGTGCTAATTCAGGTGAAGATGGCAGCCCACCTGGGGCGGCAGCACCATTTCGAACCAACTAGGACTATCCACATCCTATGCTTGGAAACCGTGTCTCTCCATCTGCCACTCAGAAGGGGGCCCTTGTTGGTAGAGATGGAAGTTCACCTAGCACCTCAGTGCTCACATTAGGTGATAATGGAACCTACAATATTGTGAAGTTTTTTAATAATTGTTTTGCTTTGTTGTTGGGGAAGCATACCCAGTGGTGTTTGGCATGGGGGGTACATTCAGTGGTGTTCAGGGCTTACTCCTAGCTTTGGACACAGGTTTCCTTCCTGGTGGTGCTTGGAGATCAAACCAGGGTTGGCTATGTGTAGGGAAAGTACTCACTATACTGTCTCTGATTCCTACTATGAAGTTTTGTACTATCTCACATAAAATTTCTGCTGTGCCCTCTAATACACCGAGATTTTAAGAACACCGAGATTTTAAGTACACGAGCTAATCATTTTTCTCATGAGCTTCATGGCTTCTTACTTATAGCAAACTACAAGCTCTTACTGAGCTACTTAAGTATTAATAAGAAGTCAAACATTGGTTTTTCAATTCCTTGAGCTAAATGTATGGTTACTTCAGTAACATTACACTCCTGAGAAAGGGAGGAAGGAACTGTGATGGTGTGAAACTCCCTTGTCCCAGTGAACTCTGACAAGGCTGAGTCTAAGTACCTGAGATTTAAGGCAGTGATTTTGATGTTTGACCTCAGACATGACATAGGCAGGAAGAGATGCAGGCCCATGCGCTCCAGATGCCTTGGGGGGAAAGTCAAGTAAAGGGAGTTTGATCTCACTCTCTGCCAAGCACTGAGTCATGCTCAGCTCCAGTCAAGCCTTGATGCATTAGGGCTTGGTCAGAATTTCACAGATGTTATTTGAAGCCAATGGCAAGTGTTTGAGAATTAGGACTTACATTCTCCCTTTTCTCCACTTCACTTATGTCTTTCTGCAATTGAGTCATGTAATGTCAGCAGCACTTTGAGGCAACCTAAGATAATCTGTAATGTGCAGATGAAGAAACTGAGGCTCAGTAAGAGAAGAGTGACTTAGCCATGTTCCTGCTGCAAGTCACCCACCAGTGGCCTTTGGGATCCAGGTCAGTTAAGACTTTTGGGGGTAATACCTATGGTCCTTATCCAATGCCAGTTTCAGCTTTTCCTTGGAGATTGAAACGGGATCTGTTCGTTCCTTCACCCATTAACTCTGAGCTATGATCACTCTCTCTTTCTTAATGGCATCTTATGGACCCATAAATATTGATGGGTGAGGGTGTGGACTTTGCTACAGCTCACAAATGCCACGGGAACCACACTTTAAACACAGAAAGATGTGCAGTTTGAATTCACTGGAGATTTATTTGGACTTGCTTCTTGCCTTCTTTACTTTCCTGTCTCTTATCAAGCTGGGAACAGTCAGTGATTGGCTATGGCAGAGAATATAAGTCCATCGAGTCTTCCCAGGAACACCGTGCCACAGGGCCAGATCCAGGTCATCCCAGCCAGCCAGCCCTACCTACCATATAGCCTAACTCGCTCTCCCTGTCCTGGCCTGAGATCCAAAGGGGCCCAGAAGGCTTGGGGACACTGGGAAGGTGAGGCATTGACAAATGAATGGCGTATATATAGGAGCTTCAGACCCACCAGCACTACCATAGCTTCACCTTGGGATGGAGGCAGGTTGAACTGGAGGCAGCTGGGGTCTGGGATGAGCCACTTTCTATGAGACGAAATGGGCTGAGGGTGACAGATCTGCTTCTCACTCTCCCTATGGCCTTAACCATAGGATTGGATTAGTTTTTCCTCCCCAGTGTCCTTGCACCCTATTGTGCATATATTCGAGTCTTATTTGCCTGATTCATCTAGATTCAGGCAATCATTCTACTTTCATCAATCCCGAGACACTTGCTTTGCACCCACCCCAGGGAAGACGTGGCACCTTCTCCAGAGGCTGGAGGTTTGATCTCACTCTTGGCCAAGCACGGAGTCATGCTCAGCTCGTTCCTTATGTGTCGGTAAGGAGAGAGATGATAAAAGAAATTCCAGTTTCCTCAGATGAAGTTCAGGTGACTTCATAACTTTAAGTTGCTGTTATTGTTTATTATTTTCATTATTTTATGTTTTGGCTTTTGATTCAGACCAAACCCAGCTGTGCTCAGGTTTTACTCCTGGCTGTGCACTCAGGGATCACTCCTGGCAGTGCTCAGGGGACCATATGTGGTGTTGGGGATTGAACCCAGATTGGTCATGTGCAAAACAAGAGCCCTATCTGTTGTGCTATCTCTCCGACTGTAGTTTTTAAAAATCAAATAGGGTTATAAGCAGGCTTGTTTGAAGGATGACAAAAGCTCCCTTAAGCCCGCACCCTGAATACAACAGCATCCATCTTTGTTTCCAGTCTTAGCGGCGTCCTTCCGTGCATTTGACATTTCTCCCTGCTTCAGGCAGAGCTTCTGTGCTTTCCATCCAGGCCTGTGTCAGAAACGCTTTCCCTCTCACTGACTGTCTTGTCCAGCTGCCTCCACGCGGCCCGAGGGCAGTGTGCTGCTGCAGGGTGAGCTGGGTGGGACGTTAGTCCAGAGTGGGACTCAGATTTCCTGGGATCCTGCATCCACTAGCGAATGGGGAAGGCTTTGGGAAGGGTGAAACTCGCCCCTCCCAGGTTTGGGGGAAACTCCCTACCCTGAATGCCCTGTGAGGGAACGGATCCTCCATTAATACAGCTGCCAAGAGGAAACACGTTTTTGGGAGCAGGGGTGAGGAGCTGACAGCTTTTATGTCTCTCTTTGATGCCAGGGATGGATCCAAGGCCTCACACCTGTGAAGTTGCTGCTCTGCCATCAGGCCACACCCCCCGCCCCTGCCGCCACGAGCCAAGCATCTTCTTCCTCTGCTTTCACCCTGCCACAAGCTGGTGATTCTCTGAAGCAATCCCACGAGGGCACCATGGCTTAGATTTCTCCTCCTTTATGAGGGTTTCCATTTCTTCCTGAAAGGAGATTTAATTTTACTGCTGTAGCAGTTTTTCGCCACAAGAATCTGCTTACTTTCCCAATACTGAGATGCCAGGTTTGGCACACTCTGAACAGACAGAGACTGTCTTCTCTCAGCTCTGATGCCCTCTGCTCGCTGCCCAGTAGATCCCACAACTCCTCCCTCTGATGCTCTCCTGGAAGATTTCCCCATCCCTTTGCCCCCACACTCAGTTCCAAACTACTTGATCAGTGACCCTAGTTTATTTCCACATTCTCTGAGAGGGTAGTCACTTGATCGCTTGAATCCCGTTATTCATCAATTTGCTCGAGTGGGTGCCAGTAACATTTCCATTTGACTCTATCATGTGCCAGTGTAGCCCAATGGCATCAGCTTGCTTCAGGAATACGAAGAGCTTCAAACCGTTCCTTCAGGGTCTTGACGAAGAAGTCCGACCATTTTGTAGGTGGGCGGCCAGATGATCTTTTGACATCCCTTGGGATCCAGTCAGTAATGGCTCTCGCCTAGCGGTCGTATCCAAATCGCATTACATGTTCAGCCCATCTGATTTTCGATGCCTTGGCAAACGAGACAGCGCCCTGAGCTCTGGAACAGCGACAGAGGTCGGAACTCCGGATTCCTTCTCTCACTTGAGGGAGGCGTGATATCCCAAGCATAGTTCTTTCGATTCCTCTCTGGGAGACCCGAATAGCATTCTCATTCTGCTTTCATAGGGTAGTAAAAAGCTGAAATCCAACACTGGTTTGAAAGTCAAGATAACTTTTGGCTTTTTTTCTGTCACAAACCACCTTATGCGTGTCCCCAGAGAGGCTGCTTTGGTGTTAAGACAAGGGGCTGGCCTTTGTTGTCATTTCTACCTTTGGTTCTCTGGTTTAAGTCCTTTGGCCTTTGAGGTCAATCTTGTCTCTGGTTCTAGGGTCAGTGGAAATATTTCTGGTCAATCGACACTCATCCTCCCCAGTGACTCCCAAGTCTCCCAGTTCATAAGACATCATGAGGATGCCGTTGTTAAAAGCATGGATCTTCCCCCCACCCCCCATCAGCCTCCTGCCCACCCCCCACCCTCAACTTAGCTCCTTTTCATCCAATAAGTAGACTTCAGACCCGACTCTTCCCTTTGGCGGGCACTCTGAGTCTCTGATGATGATAAAGCACCACAAGCAGAAAGCCCGCTTCTGAAGGCCAAACTTCAGACACTCTATTAGTGCAACACACCACAAAGTAATCCCAGAGAAATACCACAGACCAATTTTATTCCCTTTGATGAGGTGGAGATGCAGGACAGTAAGAACGCCAGAGTGGGATAGAGAGTCAGAGACAGAGAGAAGGAGAAGAGAGAGAGACACACAGAGAGAGTGAGAGGAGGAGAAATGAGAGAGGAGAGAGAGAGGAGAGAAGAGTGAAGAAAGAGAGAGATGATTAGCTGGAAGACAGCTGAACCCCAGCAGTCTCCATCATTGCTGGAGAATGGCGCTCTATGGCAAGGACAAGTGGCCTGTCACCAAAGCAGTGCTGGCTCAGCCCCAGAGCTATGTCAGTAAAAGGTTATAGTGATACAACTGTAGCAGTAATAATAATGGTAAGCAGCGAGATGTCAAGGGAGGTATATGGACATGACTGTAAAAATGGGAAAAAATAGAGGACTTTCTAAGGTCATGTCATCTCCTGCAGTGTCCTGTCTTCTGAGCGAGTCTCTCTCCCTCTAGCCAGTGGGACATGGGGAAGAGGAAACCTAAATACTCAGTCCAAACCCCAACCTGCCCCTGGACTTCCCTCCACCTGCACATCTTCCACTTCTCTCCCTTTGGGTTTTCCTCATGCTCTTCCCTTTGTTTACATGCACTGGCTCTATCATCACTGCTGACATTATGTTTCCTTTTTGGACAAAAAGAGTTGAAAGGCACATTTACTATGGGGTTTGGGATGTGAACATTTTGGGCTGAAATCCCAACTCTTTTACTTACCTTCTTGCAGTCTCCTTAATTTTCATGTTGGTCAGTTGGAACTAATAAGGCACTGGCTTTCCAGGGCTGCTGTAAAGATGACATGGGAAGGGCCTTAAAGGGCTGGAGCACATGATTTGCACGGAGGAGCTCAGGTTTGATCTCCAGCACTATTGAATGTTTCTGCATCCCACTAAACAAAAGCCCATAGGAGATGGGAAGAGATTTGCAGTGCTAAACACAGCACCTGGCATGTAATCTGAGCCCATGGAGTGGTATTAACAATCACTTCCTTTGGGTGCCTACTAGGCCTTAATGCCGTGTGGCACCTATGGTCCCATCTAGATCTTTTTGGGTTACTTATGTTTTATATTTATGTATGTCACATTTCATCTAGAGTGAGATTAAACACCTTTTGAAGGTAGGAATTATTTGGCTCTCCTGTTAGAGCCAAACACAGAAATTGGAGAGAATGTATTCTTTTCTCTTTTTTTTTCTCTTTTATTGAATCATCATGAGATGCACAGTTGCAAAATTGTTCATGTTTGGGTTTCAGTCATATAATGTTCCAACAACCCACTAGTGTTCATTTCCCAGTTTCCCTCCTATTCTTCCCCCAGCCTATCTCTATGGCACGCACCTCTCTGTCTCTGTCTTTGTCTCTGTCTCTGTCTCTGTCCTTTCTGTATCTCTATCCCCTCTCTCCCTCTTTCTCCCTCTCTCTTTCCCTCTCTCTCCCACTCTCTTTTCCTCATTCTCTCTCTCCCCTTTCTCTCATTCATTCACTCTCTTTCTCTTTTTCTCTTTCTTTCCTTTTTGGGCATTGTGGTTCACAATACAGATGTTGAAAGGTTATCATGTATATTCCTTTACCTCCTTTCAGCATAACAGAGTATATTCTTTGTTTTCCCCAAAATTTTATTACACCATTTTAGACATACAATTGAAAGATGCCATGTCGAGTTTTGGTTCTACAGTGTTCCAACACCCATCCCTCCACCCAAACCCATCTCCCATTACCAATGCCCCCCACCTCCCTCCCCTCCCACCCTCAACTGCTTGGTGGGTTCTGTATGTCTTTCCTCTCTATCTCTCCCTGCCGTAAACTTTCCTGCACATCGTGGAATGCAATGCATTAAGGACATTACTGTTTCCACTATTTTGATGGGACCGTGTGGCGCAGCGGCCGTGCAACCTGGGCTCGAACTGGTTTTGCTCTGTAATCTGGTTGGGTGTATTCCAGCGTGACAGCGAAGGTGGTGGCTCGTGTGTGGGCGAGTCTCATCTGGCTGCTTCCGGGACCCCAGAGGTGTGGGCCCACTCCCAAACCATCTGTCCTCCCGGCCCCATGGTCGCTGGGCCAGGGGCGAGCGGTCAGCTTCCCAGCCGCTGAGGCTCTCATGCTATCTAACAGATTATTCTTAATATATCTTTTTCCCAGACGAATTAACTATCATTTTGTCTACCTATGTTTCCTTTGTTTGTAATCTCCAACAAAGAAAGGAGAAAGCCATATTGAAAAGGTTGCAAATCTAAGTCCTATCCTTTAGGCCACATTATATCGGGTGCAGCTTTGGCGTTTTCCCTCTTGTGGTATAAAGACCTGGGAGAGAGGAGGGTATTGAGACTGTGATGTTTTATTTGTGCTTTGGGCATATGTCATTCTGCAGGGCATTTGCTGAATATCTGAGTGTGCTGTTCTTCACGATAAAAGCTTGGAGAGGGACAGATCAGGAGCATGAACCCCACTTTGTCGTGGACTCGGTTGCCAGTAGATTCAGGAGAAAGCCCGATGGACAGTCACAGTTGCTCTAAGTCCTCCAGTCCCAGAACAGCCTGAAACCCTGTTCTTCTCATGTCGAATGAAAAGGCGGCTCTCACGATGCTGGCTTCATTTTTGTCACGAGTCCTAAGACTTCATTATCTGTCCGTCTGTCTGTCTGCCTGCCTGTCTGTCTGTCTATCTATCGTCTGTCTATCTATCTATTTAAAATTTTTTTAATTTTAATGTAGAAAAAAAGGCCACAACTGTCAATAAAATTCTGGTGTTCAAATTGATTAAATAACAAAGCTTCAATATTAAAATCAATAGTTCAATCTCTGTGAACATTGTTCTACCTGATTGAAGAGTTGTTAAGGCCTTGTCTAAGAACTTATTGAGTTGGTCCTTGCCATAGAAGGTGTCACACAACTTCAGGATCTATGGTCTAGGGCCAGGGAGTTGACATGGAGGGCTGTGGCAGCTGGGTGTGGCTACCAGGGCTTTTAGAAGTCTGGGGGCTTGGGGTTAAGACCTCATTTCTGACAGTGGAGGGCGAGTGTCACCTGGCATGCCCACCATCAGGTCCTCTGGGCATGAGTTCTCTACATTCTTCTGAGGATTGGCCCATGTTGATTGAGAATCCTGTTGTAGATAGGATACTGGCACACCCCCATCTGAAGTAGGTCAACTTAGGTGACTCTTAAAATGACTCTGGCTGTCTCGCCTAATGTTTTAGGTGACTTGGGTGAAATGGGGGAGTTAGGATGATAATAACCTTGGGGAGAGAATGCTGATGCCTTCTACCTGGCCCACCTAGGTTCCCCGTTGAATGTGTTCTGGGGGGCACAGAACCTGTCCTCCAGGGATGCTCACACCCAACAGCCTGGCTGTGCCTGAGCTCACCTTGATCTTCATGGTGTGGGAGCAGGTCCCCACTATCTGAGCTCTCTGCAGGATAAGGAAAGTCTTCCCAGGTTTATTGTTTTTCCTCGCAGGAAAGAATTTCAGGAAAGAGATGAAGAGTGACATAAGATTATTCAGAAAATGCAGAGGGAGAGAAAGAGAAACACAAACAAGGGAAAACTTGGGTGACAGTCCAGAGAGATCTGGATAGAGGAAGGTCTGGATAGAGATCCGGTGGGGAGGGAGTGGAGCGTGCACACCCCAAGTGGAGAAGTGGGAAATTCTCAGGATGGGGAATGACCCCGTTTGTCTTTGCAAACTTGTTTTTATAGGGTTGCCCTCAAACTTCCCCTACTTGGGGCTTTCTGTGTCAATAGGAGTCTGTTGCTAGGGTGTTATCAAGACAGAGAGCTTGGAACTTTCAGTAGGGTCTGCTTCCATATTCTCAGCACAGTCTTCTGTTTCTGTGGGAGCTTTCCCTCTCAGGAGGTCCAGTGTTTTGGCCCCGTGCTGGCAGCCGTCCTTTCTGCAACCCAGTGAGGGCCTGCCTGGTTTTCATGCCTTTGGACTGTTGCTAGAGTCTCTTCTTCAGCCCACAGAGTCTGTCAGGTCTGCTTGTTTTCCTGCTTGCTTCACTGAAACTGATGCCAGGTTCCATGGTGGTGACCCTGGCAAGAAAAAATAGAGCTTTGGGCTTAGTAGAGGCAGCTTAGCACCGTGGTTAAGAGTGTGGTTTCTGAAGCTAGGATGGCTGAGTTTGCATGCCAGCTTCTTGACTTGCCTGCTTGCAACCTTGGGCAAATTATTTAATCTTGTTGGACTTTAGTTTCTTTGCCTATCTGTTGGAGATATAATAGTAAGAGCATCTACATCATGGGGCTCTTGAAGAATCATAAGTGTTCATGTGCATTAAATAATCAAGACCTGCCTACCTGTTGTTAAGTGGATACTTTTTGATTTTGAAGTCTAATGGCTGTCTTCCTAAATGATATGAACAGCGGTGCATTTTGTACATATTTGATGTCAGTTTGGCTGATTTTCATTGCAGTCAGGAGAGCATAGCACTGGAAAGGGGAAACTTCTGCAGGGGCCAGAAGGGAGCAGCACTCTGTCAGTGAGGCCGGACAGAGGAACCAGTCTGGGGAAGGAATCACCATGGGGACATATGCCATTGAAGGGAAAAGGAGGATCCAGGCTGAGAGAGGCAGGATCTGTGGTGGTGCTGTCGTGTGTTAGACAGGCAGTGCTGCATGGAGAGGTCAGACTTACAAAGTCGGCAGCACACTGGGATAGTAAGTGCAAATGGCAGAGTATTGCCGGGTGCAGCTCTGTAACTTGAGAGAGAGATCTGGATAGAGGAAGGGATTAGCCATGAATGTTTGCAGTGAATGCCATGAACACCAGTGAGATTCTTCAGATAACGTATAATCAAAGACCCTGTGTCTCCACCAAGGCTTGACAGGAAGTTTCATGGGCTCATTTGCAGCCCTGTGCTCTTCATTGTACATATTCAATGCTGGTATTTTTGCTGCCATAGACAATAAGGGACTATCTGGGGACTTATCAAACATCATCTACTGTACCTGTGAGCATATGGTTTGCTTCTCTCCTCTCCAGACCAGTGTTTTACTTGCAATAAATAAGCAAGCTGTACGATAGATATCTGCTGGATGGATGGACTGGCTCCTCAAATTGTCTAAAATTCATGTAGATTGTTTCTTGTTTATCTGTTGCTTAGTTACTGCCCCATGCCTTTCCCCTTACAGTGTTGCTGCTGTGACAGGGTCATGCACATGCTGGGGGTCATGGTGTTGACTGAGGGTCGCCCTCCTGTCACATCTATAATACACATGCTGCTCTGGTGGTTGCCTGGGTCTGTGGGGAAGGGATGTGGGGGTGTCTCACACCTTCCCTAGTGCTCTCTAGGGGTGACACTCCTGCCCTTTAGTTTGGACTCAGATGACTGTGGTGTGGCCGGAAATCCCTTGTGGCACTGGAACCACAGACAACAGAGCTTCGAGAATCAGCATCCTTGCGCCAGCAGCACCTCATCAAATGTCTTAGCCTCAAGCTTGCAGGCTGGTGCTCTAGCCTCTGAACCATCTCCTGGCCCCATGCATTGCTTTTCTTTCCCCTTCCAGCTATTACATTTCTAGGTACTCAAGCTCTGTTAACAGAACACTAAGATACCCACAAAAATAAGAAGAGAGGCCCTTTGGATTTCTGCTGTTCCGCATCTGTTAAACATCCAAGGGTGTGCTGTTGAGTTTCAAAAATACGCATCTGGAAGGAAACCAAGTGTGAGAAATCCTAGGCCTAGAGCCAAGTGTGAGAAATCAGGCTGGTGGAATACAGGTAGGTCATGAGAGAACCTTTCCTGTCCCCCTGTCCAAAAGCCAGGATTGGTGGGCAAGGTGAGAGAGAGTTAGTTTCCAGAAGAGCGCTCTTAGCGCCCTGGGGAGCCTGGATGGCACTCTCCCAGCCTGCTCCGAAATTGATTGCAAATCTCTTTAATAATTTAAAACCGCACACGAGTATTTGCAGTGCCCATCACGAAGCAGCAGCAGCGAGAGAAAGGAACAAGAGAATGAAACTGTAGATGGAGAATTGAAGGCATGGAGGAAATAGGTCTTTTGCATGTAGGCAGCTAGAGACAGAAAAAATATGACAGTGGGAGAAACGGGAGCCCAGCCTTCCTCCAAACCTTAGGAATGGGGGAGCCACATTAGGAATGGGGAAGTTCCCTTACCTCCACACCTTAGGGATGGGAAGCCCACACCCCCAACCTTAAGGATCGGGAATCCACACACTTCCCCCCATCCTTAGGGTTAGGAGAGTTCACTCTTCCCACCAAATTTTATGAATAGGGGATCCTGCTCTTGCCCTCAAACCGTAGCAGATTCAACAGAATAGTGATAAGTCAGTGCAAGGGCTGAGGGTGGAGACTACTATTGTTCACCTATTTATTTATTATGTAAACATGTGTGTATATAAGCATATATTTTCATATGCTTATGGAACAATATGCATATGCATATGGAACAATATGCATATTATTATGGAAAATAATATGCACATGCATATTATTATGGAAATATGCATATGCATATGGAACAATATATGTATTGTTTGTTTTGGGGCCATACCTAGAGCCCAGGAGATTTTGAATCACTCCTGGAGGGATACTGGGACCATATAGCATGTGGGGATGAATCAGGGTCGGTACATGCAAGGTAAGTCTCTGTCGCACTGTACTATCTCTCTTGCCTCTTGTCTTACAGTTTTTTCAATTCCAAGGACCAAACTCTGGACCTTCCACATGCAAGTCAAGTGCTCTGTTGCTGAGCAGTATCCTGGGCCCCTTCTGTTTTCACTTAGTGACTCAGACCCGCAGCCACTACCTCTTGCTTTTAGGGATGAACTGCTACAACCTACTTCCTTGGCTGCTTGCTTGGGACCATTTTAAGTAAAGAGAGAGAATCTGGAGAAGAGGCTTGATTGGAGCCCAAGTTGTGAGGAGCTTCTCTGTTTCCAAAGAGAGCTTATGAGCATGTGAGAGCATGAAGGATCCCTGGTGTCCGAGGGGTTGTCTGAATGCAAGCTGCAGGGCTGGCAGCAACTGTGCCAATCTGATACGTACATACTAAACAAGCATGTGCATTCACACATGTATCCATGCGTGCATAGGTATGAGCACATTATACAGTGTGTATTTCACACATGGATACAGACACAGGATAGAGCTGCTACTGGCCTCCCTGTGCCCAATTGATCATGAGGCGCCCAGGAGGGAAGGTGGGTTCTAGCCCTTGCCGCCATCCCAGCAGAGCCTTGCAAGAAGCCAGAGGAACCCCCAAACCATGAGGGCCGCTATTTCCAACCTCAGGACTACTCCACAGCTCATAAGAGCTCCACCCAGCAGAAAAGCTGATCTTTTCCCATTTCACGCGGCCACTTTGCGGCCATGTGGTTCATCAATACATGCACAAGAGGAGAGACTACTACAAAGTATCCCATCTGCAAGCCTGGCAAGCTACCCATGTTGTAGTTGATATGCCAAAAACCAGTAACAATTACAGACCTCATTCCCATGACCTGAAGAAATGGTTTGAGGCTCTTCATGTTCCTGGAGTGAGCAGTTGCCCTTGGGCTGCATACTACTAGCATGTGACGGGTCATATGGAGATGTTACTGGTGCCCGCTCCAGCAAATTGATGAACAATGGGAAGGCAAGTGAAGTGATACAAGTAATACATTAGTATGTTGAGCATGTGTGTGTGTAATACAGAGTGATCAGTATTTTGGAAATGCTTGACTTTGGATGTGGCCCTGTCCGAATCTTCCCCATCTCCATTCAAAGCAGTTAGAGTTCAGATACAGAGAAAAATGCAAGAGGACAAGTAATTCTGTGTTTGGTTTCTGAATTTAAATAGATCATATTTGATTAGCAAGGGACTAAATGGAATATCATGTTTTAAAAGCCAGATAATTTTTTAATTTAAAGTATTTAAAAAATCATACATTTCTAGATCCGCTTTCCAGTGTAGCCATGCCTACTGGAGTTGAGTGTGCGTGTGTGAGTGTGTGTGTGTGTGTGTATGGGGGAGGGGGAAAGAGAGGGTGGTCCAGCTCTGGCCTCAGCCTGTATCAGTCCAAATATGCCCAGCTACTGTTTCCCCAAACTGCTAGTACCTGCTGTCCCTAACGGCTTTGCCCAGCCATCTTTGCCACTTTGCCCTATACTCGCCTTTCTAGAGCTCAAGTTCACTTAGACCGCATCTGGCCTCCAACCCCCTTTGCCCCCTCCACTCCCATCCCTTCCCATCCTTTATTAAAACCAGAATTTGTATGAGATTCAGAGTTTCTTCATCACCACCCACCACAGGACCCGCCTTCCCTTTCATTTGATATCTATCACTTTCTACCATGTTCTTTAGCTTCCATCGACATGCAACACTTTTCTCTTCTGGAAAATGTCATGCTCTTTTATCAAACCTTTCTCACTAATTCATGTTCTTGGTGGATTTCTGTGTGTCCAGCTTGGTTGCTTCCCTCTGTGTGAAATTTCACCTGATTTCTACCCTTTCCCTCATGCTCCTGTAATATTCTTTTGACACTTCCTTAATGTGATCTTGACATATTATAATTGTGAGTCTGGGCTTGGGAATGATGTCCAAGTGTTACTCCTTGCTCATCATCCTTCTAGCTGTGTGACCTTTGATATACTACATTGATTTTTTAAACCTCAGTATTATGATCTGCAAAATGTGGCTGTTCAGAGGACCCCGCCTAAGGTTGTTATGAAATCTATCTTGAAGTATGTGTGTCAGAAGGCCAGCAGTTACTATGTAGTAACACAGTGGCCAGAACATAGTTAAGTATTTAGTAAATTTATGTTTGCTCTGTTTGCTTTTCCACTTAACCTTGGCCATGTAGAATCAAGAATATGACTCATATCTTGGTAACCCAAGAGTCTGGGTCTGTGTCTAGGGTAGGGCTCTAGTTTTGTTATGTTGCTATTGATGAAAACTTCCCAGCAGATGGTAGGAAATTGGTGCCTGTTGGAAGAGTGTGATAGTTTGAATTATTGGGTCCAAGTTTTTATTCCCCTTTAGCAGGTATTCATTTGCTGTGACCTCAGGCTAAACAGAGTGAAATTATCCATCTCAGATTTGATGATCGTACACATAACTTTCTTGCCTTTGGAAAGAGGGATATGATTCTAAGTGCTTGAGAAGTTCTGAGAGTGGGGTTATCTTCTCTGTGTTTTCCATTCCCATAGCCTTAGAGACTGGTCTCTAAGGAATGAACTCTGTATGAAACAGAACCACATCTAACTTGTGTCTTGAAGTCAAAACCAGGTGAACTAGGTCAATAAAAACTCCAGCTGATCTGTCATTAATTAAATAAGTCCGGGTCTGTTATACAGAAGAAGCTGGCTTATATATGCCTATTGTGAGATACTTGCTATCTTGTTTCTTTGCTTGTATACCTTTATCTTTGTTTGGGTAGTGTTTGGAATCAAACACAGGGTCTCACACATATGGGGCAGTGCCCAGCTACTGAACTGCCTCCCTAGCCTTCCTGCCATCTAGACTTTGTGGTCTGGCTGGAAGGACCTTGTCATGTAACAAGAAATTACTGCAGACAGTGCATGCTGGGAAAAGTTTAAAGAATAGCAAAGCTGAAATATGGAAGTAGAGTTGATGATAAAATAGTATTAAAATTTTAAGTCATACAAATATAGAATGACTGCATTTATTTGTGGGATATAAAATAAAATAATATGATACCAATATCCAAGATCAGGCAGAACATGGTCTAGGAGGATTTCTCAGGGTTGAAAAAAAAAAGGGAGGAAGAGAGACAGAGAGGCAGAGGGACAGAGAGAGAGAGAGAGAGAGAGAAGAGGTAAAGTGCCTACTATGGTGGCAGGCTGGGGAAGGAGGGACTCGGGGACATTGGTGGTGGGAAATGGGCACTGGTGGAGGATGGATGCTGGAACACTGTATGACCAAAACTCAAACATGAACATCTTTGTAATTGTATATCTCACAGTGGTATAATAAAAAAATTAAAAAATGAAAAAAATTGTAAGTCATATTTTAAGTGATGACTGCTTGAGGTTCACTTCCAGATCTGAATGAAGGTAAATTTTCCACCAGAGTGAGGCAGGGCCCTCTTCTGCCTCCCTACTCTAAATGTAGACTTCCAGAGTCACCTCACCACCCCTTTTCACTCCCATCACTGCCAGCCTCCCCATCCTGGTGGTGTATCTCGCCCAGTCTCTCATTCCCATGCACAAATGTCTTTTGTCACACCCCTGATGGGAGCTGATCCCAATTTAGTTACCTACCTGCCTGTGTGATCATGGATAAGTGCAAAGATGGTGGGATTTTGTAGTTTGGCAGAGCAGCTTTGGGAGCCCAGCATTGTGACTATAACAACTGACTCACCCCCTGGTTCTCTCCCAGGCACTGGAAACACTTAAAGATGCCTCCTCACCGACATGTTGGGAGTGAGCATTGGACAAAGAAAATAGCACATGCAACACAGCGCCAGCTCCTAGCATGATGGGTCCCTTCCTGTTCAGGAACAACACAGGGTCCTCTGCCCTAACACAGTAAAGTCCCACTAATGCTTCTCAACTGAGCCCCTTCCATCTGGCCTGAACCAATTATTTTCCCAACCCTCTATTTTGTTTCATTTTTTTTGGCCATACCAGCAGTGCTCAGGGCATATTCCTGACTCTGCAGCCAGGGATCACTCCTGTTATGCTCCAGGGACCATATTGGGTGCCAGGAATCAAACCTTGCTGTATGCAAGGCAAATGACTTGTCTACTGTTCTATCTCTCTGCCCACTTCCCCAGCCTTCTTCATGAGGTATTTTAATTTTACATTGAATGTTGTCAGCACATTCAAATGTCCTGCGAAAAAGAAATCATCAGTGGCACTAACTGACTATTTTATTGATTTAATCAGATAATCTGGCACAGGACCCATAAGACTCTGGGTTCTTTATAGCTTTCCATGGAGTTTCAGTATAACTTAAGAGAGGTGTGGAAGAGTAGAATGTGGTTCAGAAAGCATGTGGGGCAGAGAGATGTTACTCAGAGAATAGAGAGCAGTTCTGAGCAAGAGAGATGGTGAATGTCTGAGAAGAGGAGAAAGAGGGAGGTTGTGGACAGGTTGTGAATTCTAAGTTAACATGAAGAATTTGACCTTTGTAGGCTTTGTGGAGCCATTGAAAGGTTTTTGAGTAAGAAAATATCATGGCCAGAGCTTTTGATTCAGGAAGATAGCTGGCAAGAAGGCAAAAATGTTTGACGTGGGTAGGAGCAGACGATGGGAGACTGAATCGTTAGGGGTCACTGCAGTCATCTGAACAAGAGGCTGTTGTAAAGGTAGTGCTTGGACCCTGGAAAATAAAAAAACAGTTATGAATTCACAGTGCTTACTGCAGGTAAGAGCAAAGAAAGAAGACAGGGTGACTCAGGTTTTAAGCCTGGGGAAAGAGTCTGGCTTACTGAATTTGGCATGCAAAGCATTGGGCATATATATATATATATATATATATATATATATATATATATATATATATATGTGTGTGTGTGTGTGTGTGTGTGTGTGTATGTATGTATACATATATATTCCCTCCCTATATGTGTATATATACTTTATATATAGAGTAACCAATATTATTTTATTTTTTTTCTTAATGCACATATGTATATATCTGGTATGTATACTACTCTGTGCGTGAATGGAGCATTATAAAGTAAATCCATAGTTGAATCTCTTTCTCTTCCATTTCACATCTCACTCACTTTAAGCCTATACATTTATTAGGAAATGAAGAATGGCTTTAAGAAATGAGTTTTTATATTGAAAGTAGAAGCATTTAAAGATTTTGAAACCGGGCTGGAGCGATAGCCCAGCGGGTAGGGCGTTTGCCTTGCACGCGCCGGCCCATGCCGGCCCGGGTTCAATCCCGGCATCCGGCATCCCATATGGTCCCCCCGAGCACCGCCAGGAGTAATTCCTGAGTACAGAGCCAGGAGAAACTCCTGAGCATTGCCGGGTGTGACCCAAAAAAGCAAAATAAAAAAAAATATATATATATATATATATATAAAGATTTTGAAACCATGTCAATGAGTCTTATTGAGCTTGGTAACTGCAGTGGATTGTGTAGTTTGAGCCAATGCTTTTCCTATAGCACCTCACTGCTTCCCACAGAGTCTGTAAAACAGACACTGTCAAGGGTGACCCCCAGCATCTCCCACCTCCATTCCCCGCTGCTTTCTGCATGAAGACTGGCCTTCCTACCACAGGGTGAACAACTTAGCTTGAGACAAGGAGAATACAAATGGCATCTGCTTAGCAAGTTCCAGGTCAGACATTGGTATCCTGGGTGAATCAAGTAGAGTCAGAAGAGACTGGCCTGCTACTTCCTTTGTCCCCTCCTGCTCACCTGCTCCAGAGTCCGACACCTAGAAGAGCACCAGAACTGAGGAGGAAGAGAGAGATGGCAACTGTGGGAGCAACGGGAGATGCCTCCTCACACAGAAGAGCTTGTAGCGGCCACTTTATGGACACTGGAAAGGACAATGTGTGATTGGAAGGGATGAGGTGCTGGAAGTCTGGACAGCATGCCACAAAGACGAAAAGCTAATGACTCAGGGTGTCCCCTCGGGAGACAGCGGGTGTGACCTCCATGACATGACTGAGCCATAGATCCAGCCCCAGAATATCTACATCCCGTTTGGGGATAAATGAGACCATAAATATCTACCTTGTTCAATCTGCCATTGGTTAGGTTTCCTGTTACCTGCACACAAACAGTCTCAATACTCAGTTACTTGCCTGGAGCTGAGCTAGGGCCTGGAGAACTGGGATTCCACTAAGGTCCTTTCTCCTCCAAAGCAGTGTCATTAGCCATCACACACTGTCCCTCCCAGTGTCCAGAGAGCGATGTAAAGACCACAAGCTCTTCTGTGTGAGGAGAAATCTCCCATTGTTTCCACATCTCTTATGGGTTGTTGCAGTCTCTCTCTTCCTCCTTTCCTAGGTGTTGAACACCGGAGCAAAACTCAGGAGACAAGTTAATGAGCAATTCATTTCCTATCTTCAGGTGACTCATTTGTTAGAGGAGGGGTTGGTTAGTGATGACCCACTTGAGCTTGGGCTCACTGCCTGTGTTTGTACATCCTGTAGTTAAAAGCACCACCAGAGGGACTGGAGAGAATACAGCAGGTAAGGCATTTGCTTATGTGCTGCCATCTTGGGTTCATTCCTAGGAACCCCATATCGTCCCCCAAGTCCACCAGGAGTGATTCCTGAGCACAGAGTCAGGAGTAAGCCCTGAGCATTGCCGGGTGTACATACCTCCCCCCCCCCCCTCAAAAAATATACTGCCAGAGAATTTCAGACTGAGTGAA
Source organism: Cryptotis parvus (assembly GCA_021461705.1). Lineage (NCBI taxonomy): Eukaryota > Metazoa > Chordata > Mammalia > Eulipotyphla > Soricidae > Cryptotis > Cryptotis parvus. The sequence continues at coordinate 518,025 of JAJIBD010021970.1, read as the reverse complement.
ATCAGTCAGGAGAGTTTCTGTCAGGGGTGGAATTTAAAGAAAGACAATTAGGAGATAATAAATGGACACTTGTACCAGAGCCTAAGAGTCGGCCTATAGAACTGAGTATACCAAGAAAGTAGGTGTGGAGTTGGTAGGAAGGGGCCTTGAGGCATTCATTGGTGAGGAATGCTGTGGAACTCGTGTTGAGTGTGGTGTTGGAATACTGTATGTCTGAAACATTATCACTGACCATCGGGTAAATCGCAGTGCCTAAATAAAAAAAACAAAGAAGGGGAAAAGGTGCCTGTTCTTTCAAATGGTTGCAAGAAACTCAAAAAAGGAGAATGTTTTTTGACCTGAGGAAATGATCTGAAATTCAAATCTCCGTGTTCCTAAATACAGTTACATTGGAACGCAGCCCTGTCATCTGTCTAGGTGAGGTCTATGGCAGTTCTTGCACTGCGGTTGCAAAATGAGCCTTTGCAACCAACTGCCTTCCCATCGGCAGCAAATCTCCCAGTTCTTACCCCTTGGCTCTTTACAGAAAGTCAGGTGATCCCTGGCCTAGAGGGTTAGGGTTTGGAAGGGATTAGGAAGACGAGCCACTTGGTCTAAGCAGGAGAAAGAATGAGCTATGAACTGGAGACCCTGAGACATTTTCCCAGAGAAATTGGAGCTTTCAAAGCTGTGTCTTAGCACTCACATTGATCCCTTTAAGGAGAGCTTCTGTGGTGGGTGGGAGGTGAGGTAGACAGGAGGACATGTCGAGTTCAGGAAACTTTGTCTAAAAAGGGCCTTTTACTACTTGATCCTTAGACACAGAACTGTGTGCTTCAGTAGGTCTGAAGCCACCCTGACTGAGAGAATGGATCATGAATTCTTTCAGTGTGCACTGTAAAATTCTGAGCTGAGTAATTGTACCTTGGAAAAAATGAATTGACCTTTTAATTAAGTCCCTCAGAGCCCCCCACGTCTTGGCTCTCGCCTGTAACTCTAGTGTGCTGAGACTTCCGTGAGCCAACAAGTCATGCATGCTCCTCGAGCCCTGGTTCCGGCCCGGCAGACCCGCTGTCCCTGGAGAAACCACATTCCTTGTATATATCCTCAGGCTGATGGAAAAAGAGCTTGAGAGGAATCCAACTCTGAAAATCAGCAAAAGTATTTCATTTGGTTTTACTTTTCCTCCAAAGAAAGCCAATGCCAGGAGGTTTCCTGCATTCACAAGGGTGCCTGGACTTTGGTTAGAGTCACACAAATTCAGAAAGAATCCATTTGGATTCTGACTATTCGAATGACCAAGGCCAAGTAATTTGAGCACAGTGAGAAATGATACCACTGTTTAAAACTACAGCTCTTATATGCTCATAAAGGCAATTCTTTGAGACCAGTAAATGCAGCTCCCCTTTCTTTCTTTGTTAAAGATAGGGAAACAGACTTGGCCAGACAGCTCTTGATGGTGGACCTAGAAGTCTGCTTGGCAGTGTGATGATGATGATGAGGGCCAAGAAAGCTGCTACCTTTGTCAGTCACGTTTATGCCATGTGTTGGTAGGTAGCACTCTAATGAGTTACCCAAATCTACATACTTTAATATACATGACAACCTTACTGTACCTGTACCTGTACTGCAAGCCATAATGACCAAAAGGTGTATGTGTGTGTGTGTGTGTGTGTGTGTGTGTGTGTGTGTGTGTGTGTGTGTAGAGACAGAAAGACAGAAAGAGAGAAGTATCTGTCATAGAGCCAGGCGGTGGGTAGTGGGAGAGAAACTGGGGATAGGAAATGTATACACTGGTGTATGGTGTGGGTGTTGGAATATTGTATGTCTAAAACCCAATCATGGACGACCCAATCATTATCTCATGATGATTTAATAAAAAATATTTTTAAAGTAGCATAAAGTAAAACATTGGGAGACACATGAATCTCCTCATAGGAGTTGGGCAGCTGCAGTTGGCTGTGTGATTTATCTCTACACTGATCTGATCTATGTCTACACTGCACTTCTGTTTTCTGACATACGCCCTCTTTCTCAGACCCATTGTAACCTTTGCTTTGAATAAGGGCAGGCCCCTACAAAACCATCGTAGTAGAACTCCAGTCCCGCTTCTCACATTCATCACTGATTTTATTCTACTTCCAGAGCCAGGTAAAAGAGAATACAGATGTAACAGAAGATCTTGCATTGATAATTGTTCTCTCTGCCCCAGGAGGTAGAACTCCAGTTTTCAGTCTAAGGAGAATATTTACAAACTAGCGTGTTCACTGATTCCACACATATCGGCTTTCAGTGTTCAGGCAGAGGAAGAAAGCGAATGAACACTTTTTTTTACCCCATTGACTTGTATGTGTTTTGTGTTTTAGCAGACAGTAACGGTTAATCAATGTTTATTGATTATCAACAGTGGTCTCATTTCTGAGCTATGTGACAAACGGAGACAGTGAAGAAGAGAAAATTATTCCACCGTTGCTTATGGTTGGGAAATAACTAAGAAAATTGAGAGCAAAGGGATTTCAATAATGTCAGGATGGACATTGGAAAATTTACTAAAGGATCACAGCTTTATATGATAATTATAAAAAGTAAAACATGGGTGGATCCTTATAGCCAGGGAGAGGGAGAAGCCATTTAAACTGATTCAAAATTGGGAGGCTATGAGAAAAAGGTGCTGCAGTTCATTAAAAACTCTGCTTTCAGGGGAAAGTAAGCAGAAGAAGTGGGGGGAAATTATTTGCAACTCCCAAGCAGTGCTCAGGGAAAAAAAATTAAAACTCCTCAGGATAAAAATCCATTCTTCCTGAGGCACCATTCCTGGAAATTCCAGGACAGATTGTTATCTAATATTACCAGTGTGTGCTTCTCTCAGAGAATTCAGATGATTCAACTCTCAGCCTAGTTTTTTGGTGTTGTTCATGTCTGACAGTGCTGGAGACCATCAGGGCTATACCCAACAGCCCTGGGAGGGGGCAGAAGGGTCATGCAGTGTCGGGGTTGAACTTGGGTGGGTTCCTGTGTGTGCAATGCAACCCTGACCACTGAGCTATCTTCCTGGCACCATACCACTTTCAGCAAAATACTGTTAATGTTACAAGCCCAACCCTCTTGATACTCAGTTATAAAAAGACAAAATATAGACAAAGGTTCCAAAGAGCCATTTCTGCTGTGCACTCTCTCAGTCCAATGGCAGAAATAAACAACCTCATATGTAGAAGATTTAAAGAAGCCCCTTAAACTAAAAATAGGTAAATAATGCAGTAATTATTTGGTATGCCAAATATCAGTAACAATTATAGACCTCATTCCCATGACCTGATGGAATGGTTTGAGACTCTTTATGTTCCTGGAGCAAGCAGATGCCCTTGGGCTCTACTAGCCTGAGACAGGACATATGGAGATGTTACTGGTGCCCGCTGGAGCAAATCTATGATGAACGGGAAGACAGTGATACAGTGATACAGTGAATGCAGTAATAAGTGTACAAAATACTTGATTGGGTCTATTGAAAGATAGATACTCAAATGGCCAAAAGCTTATAGCAGGGCCCTTAGCCACATTAGTTAACAGAAGGAGCAATTAAGAATGCTGTAAATACTATTCCACACCCATTAACATGGTTCCTATGAAACAGAACTCACTAACTCCAGTGCTGGTGAAGATGTTGAGCAGTGGGAACTCAGACTCTTCCAGTGAATATGAACTATAACAATCACTTCAGAAAACAGTTTTCCACCATTTGATCAATATGAACATTGACCTTGATCCAACTTCCCTCTCATAGTGTTTAGACAATAGAAATATATGTATATATGAGCTATTATTTGTATTTTCCTAAACTGAGAACAACCCAAATGTTTACCAAACAGTAAGCTGAATAGGTTGAGTGAAGTGTCTCCATATAATGGGATATTATACAGGAATGTAACTAGATAAGAACCAGATTTCACTGGTTAGTCATCACCACCATGCATTTGTTACACCCTGTTTTTCACTCATAGTGAACAACTGAACAATTTTTAAAAGCTTCACGTAGTGGTTGCACTCTTTTTTTACTTTATTTTCTGAAATACATTGGAATAAAACAGAAGGTTTTGGGTACTTAGGCATAAAAGGTACAGTAGCTTTATATATCAGACACATAAATCTTAACACTATTGTAATCATGTCACCTAAACTACAATAAAAATGATTAATTTTGAAAACTCTGTGATTATACAGTGAAATGCCATACTGCTACACAGAACCATGTATCTCAGAGCCACCAACATGATGTTGAAAGAAGAGCTAAAAGAGTGAATACTATAGAATTCTGTACATCAAAGTTGAAGCACAGTCCAGCTTAGTCCATGATATGGAAAGTTAGGGCAATGGTGACTTTGAGAAGGGAGGTGGTAGGGAATAGGAGGGTGCGTCAGGTGCGTTTATAAGGGCTGATAATGATTACCGGGTGCCACTGGTATGAGTATTCCCTTGGAAAAATGCTTCAAGTACATTCTGTAGATCATGCTATGCATTAATCAACATCGATTTAAAAAATAAAGCAAAAACAAAGGATCCAGCACTGAAACATGTCTTCTTTTCATCAGATCTCACAGGATAAGTAACATCAGGAACGTGGAAGAGTGATAGATTTTCATCTGAATGGTACGTTTATAACATGCATCCCAATGACTTAGGCACGTAATTATTTTGAGTTTGCATGATGTGCATCTGCATAACCAGTGCATAATTAAGAACACTGATGGAAGAGTTGCAACTTCCCATTCATTTTCTTATTTAATTCTCACACTAGGAGTATAGCAAGAAGACAGGCCCAGTCTTATCTCGTTTCACAGCTGAGAGAACGAAGGCCCAAAGAGGTGTGGGGTACAGCCCAGGTTACCCAGTTGAATCTGAATTTCATCCAAACAGTAGCAGTAACTAGCTTCCAGTGTGTAACTCATCATAGGTTTGGTTGGGTTTTGTTTTAAGTTTTGGGGCCACAGTCTGCCATGTCCAAGAATTACTTCTGGCTCTGCACTCAGGAATTACTCCTGACGATGCTCATGGGGCCATATGGGATGTCGGGGATCAAACTTGGGTTGGCAGCCTGTAAGGTAAATATCACTTCACTTGATCACTTGAATCCTGTTATTCATCGATTTGCTCTAGTGGGCGCCAGTAACATTTCCATTGGACCCTATCACGTGCCAATGTAGCCCAATGGCATCTAGTTGATTCAGGAATATGAAGAGCCTCAAACCGTTCCTTCAGGGTCTTGACAAGGAAGTCTGACCATCTTGTAGGTGGGCGGCCACGTGATCTTTTGACATCTCGTGGGATCCAGTCAGTAATGGCTCTAGTCCAGCGGTCGTCTCCAAATCGCATTACATGTCCAGCCCATCTGATTTTTGATGCCATGGCAAATGAAACAGTGTCCCTGATTCTGGAGTAGCAAGGTAAATATACTTCCACTATACTATCTCTCCAGCCCCATCATCAGAGGTATTTTTATCTCGTGTCATAGTTCAGGACCCTGGGGTGAAGGAATGGGAGAGCTGAGATCGTTCCGTGGCACCCTCCTCCTCTCCCGGCAAGGCCAGATTGCTCACTCTCCGAGTTGCTCCTGATGCCCGCTAATAAACTCTGGCTGGAACACGACATTTATCTCCTTCTCATTTGTACCACACAATGAAGTTTTTTTTAATGGCACTTTGTTGGCACAGAGGAAAGCCAGCACCAATGTGTCCCACTTTTTCTCTTCTACTCAGTGTTTAGTCGATGCATAATAACAAGTGCCCTGGCCTAGTTTGAACACATAGTCAGGTCTGTAGTAAAGAAACGGGACTTGTTCTTCCTGCCGGGGACCCTGGGCCAGCCCTGTAGAGAGCACCCCAGAGTGATCGCCTGTGAAGGGGAAACAGGAGGGAGGTGGAACTGATGACCAAGTGCATTTGAGGGTCTGAGGGAGGTCCTGGGAAGATGAAGAACTTCGACTGGAGTCAGGATGGCGGGTGATGGTTGAAACCCTCACTCCAGTGCCCACCAACCATAGACACCCAGCCTCCCCACTCATGTCATTGCATGGTGTTGTGGACAGAGCACTGGGTTTTGAGTCAGATAAATTTGAGTTGAACTCTGTCTGGACATCTTAGCAACTCTGGGACCTGGACTGATCTGTGGTCATTTCTGGACCTCATTTTCCTTGACTGTAAACTGAAGGGGCTGTTTGGGCCCTGGAAGGAACCATTTCCAGCAAGTTCGTAATAGCATCTCCAGAGACCTGTATCCTGTGTGTGCAGGCCAGAGAGTGGTCTGGTCCATGGTGCTGTTGTCGGGAGAGGTGCGGGAGCCAGCTTGCAGCCTGCTCCTCCGAGGTTTCCTTAGGATTAAATGATTGGGCTTGAGAGTGCCTCCCTAGATTCTCAGCAGCACAACCATTAACCATTAACCCCACTTTCCTTTATGGTCCCTTTGATAGGCTGCATTTTGTCAGAACCATTATCTTACATTAGCTGCCTTTTTAAGGTCTGCTCATTTCTCAGTGAAGAGGCAATTCAGATTTATCACATGGAACCAGCAAACAGCATTCTGCTGGCTGCAGAGGGAGGGAAAGGGCCTTTGCACTGCTGTTCGAGCTGCTCCTGCCTCTGTCACGCTTCTCCGTCTCTGGCCTCAGCAGCCCCAAGCACTCCTATGCTGGGCATTCACCCCCGATAAGATAGCTGGGGGATTCTAAGGAAACGTTCCTATCCTATACTCTCTCTCTCTCTCTCTCTCTCTCTCTCTCTCTCTCTCTCACACACACACACACACACACTAATGTGTCTGAGGTTTACTGTGTCTCTGGAGCAGGTAAAAACACCCCTATGGGGAAAAGTCAGGAAATGGTGCTGAAGTTTCTAGAACTTCCAAAGAGATGACAAGTGGGGATGTGAGCCTCTGGGCTCTGCTTCTCTCCAATTCATAGAATTCTAGGCATGGATGTACCCGTGGTCTCTCTGAGTGGTACAGCTCGTGCAGGGTGTCTGGCCAGGTGCCGTGGGTAGGGGCAAAGCAGGAACCTCGAGTGTGAATTCGAGGAGAATAATCTGATTGTGTGTGTGTGTTTGAGAGAGAGAGAGAGAACCCCAGAATGTACCGCAGGGGGTACCACACAGGCTCTGAGGTTCCACCATGCTTCTCCATTTGAAAGTCTTTGAAAGTTGTATCGATTTAAAGTCTCTAAAATGTTCTGTCCACCGGATCCTTAGAACAAGGCTTAATTTGAAATAGAGTCTGCAAGTGGAATTAAATTATGATAAGAGACTGCTGGGTTAGGATGAAGCCTAATACCAAGCCTAATACGTGGCCTTTATGGACAGAGAAAAACACAGAGCGCCAGGGAAGAAGCCATGTATGAACGAACACAAAGACTGAGGCCAGAGTCCTCCACCACAAGCAACACCACAGCTTGCTGGCAATTGCCAGAAGCCTGAGACTGGCCCAGGAGCATCTTACCCAATGACGGAGATAAGTGTGGCCCCCATTGAACCTTGATTTTGGACTTGTGGCCTCCAGAAACATGAGTGGATGAGTTTATGTTGTCTTGAACCCCCACATGTGATGCTTTGCTGTGGCAGTTCTGGGGAACTACTCAAGTCCTGTCTCGTGACCCTGCCTGGATCAGCATGTGCATGTCTCTCCCAATGCCAGGCTCTAATTCCTGCTAGCTATACCCTCATCCAGAGGACAGAGGCGCCTGGCAGGATGTGAGCCAGCCAATACCCATAACCTAGCATCCACATGCAAAAGGGAGGCTCCCTTGTCTCTCCCACTCCCCACCGCCACATCTTGCCATTTTCTCTCCTCCTTGAATTCTAGGTAGAATCACCAAAGGCTCCACAGAAATCTCAAAGAGGCCCATTCTCACTGAACGCCTGGCCTCTATCGGCAGTATCCCCAACAAGTGGTCACCTTGTTTCCTGCTTCTGGGGTCTCTGAAATGTCTCATTCCTCTCTTTCTGCTCTCTTGCCTTTCCTCAAGTATTGTTATTTTCTGTTTGACAAGCTTTGCAAAGGCAGGCTCAGGCCCTGACCCCATGGTGCTCACCTCCAGTGGAGATATAATATTGAAAGACTCTTCCTTTGTTGACCCCTGGTCTGCCACCAACACATGTCTATCTTTTGTCCAGTGAGCTGAGAATCACGGTAGTGAATCCTACTTGTCTTTCTTTGAGATGGGACAAGTCTTCCTCTCATATCTAGAAGGAAGCGGGCATCAGGAAAGGGGAAGATGGTTGAAATAATGGCAGCTTCCTCCCTTCTGTTCAGCCCAGATTGCCGTAATTGTCCCTAAACCCATTTACAAGGCAATTGGTGTTTAAAACACTGTAACCGAGAGAGATTGGCAACCTTTATGCTTTATTTATCTACAAATCAAATTAAGCGTCTGATGTGTGTACTGGAGGGAATCATTGCTTTTATTATGTTGGGCACAAGTTGCCATATAATGTTGAGGTGTATTAGCATATATATATATATATATTTGGCAAAGTACAATATACAATATAGTACAAGTTATATAATATTGCCTACCAATTCTATTGCTGTGTAAATATTTCATTATTGTGTATTTATTATATATATTTACAGAAAAAAGTCTCTATGGTGTCTGGAGAGAGAATACGGAAGATAAGATACTTGCCTTGTACAAAGACAACCCTGGTTTGATCCCTGACACCCTAGAGCCCCACTAGGGGACCATGGAGTACACAGACAGGAGTAATCTCTGATTCCCACTGTGTGTGACCCCTCAAAAAAAAAGAAAATCTTTGGTAAGTTAATTACATTTGTGAAAAAATCTGATGATATTTCATAGACGTTTAGAGCTGGGCAACAACCTTTGTAGGTTACTAGGGTCCTCATTTTTATGACAGAAGAAGCCAAAATACAAAGAACTAAACTAATTTGGTGCACAGAAATTGATTGGATATTCAAACCTAGCTCTCTGGGCGTCTTCCCAGCAAAGTGCTGAGATGATTTCCATTATGTAGATGAGAATGCTGGACCTCTTTGAGAAGCAAAGGCTTAGCTTGGTGGCTGTGGTCACATGGCTTGCGTTTCTATCTGAGTATGTTGTAAAACTGAGCCGTGAGGGGCGGAGCAATAGCCCAGCGGGTAGGACGTTTGCCTTGCACGCAGCCGGCCTGTGCCAGCCCGGGTTCGATCCCTGGCTTCCCATATGGTCCCCGAGCACCACCAGGAGTGATTCCTGAGTGCAGAGCCAGGTGTAACCCCTGAACATCGCTGGGTGTGACCCAAAAAAGCAAAAAAAAAAAAAAAAAAAAGAAGAAGAAGAAAAGAAAACTGAGCCCTGAGTTTGAATGGCTGGAGAGAGGTTGAAACCTTTAAGCAGGCATTTGACTGAGAACTTTCAGAAAAGTTCTAAGTAAAGCCCATGGTAAATCTTCATGGGACTTGTTTTCTCTGAGGAGACTGGCAGAAGAGACCCTCAGGAAAGGGGGCCAGGCTGAAACTAGGAGGGCTTTTCCCACTGCCTGAGCTGGACAAATGTGGCCACTTGTCTGCAATAGGATGGGACTGAGAATAGGCAAGTCCTTATCCTTCCTATGCTCAGGGAAACTCTCAAGGTTAATAGGAACTATTAGAGGATGACTGTGTGTGTGGGTGGGGGACCCTAGTGAAAAGGCGACTGGCTTGAGGAAGCAGACCTCATGGAGAGGTCCATAGAACATCGTGGGGACCCCATCCTACATCATACTCCCACATGCCAGATGTCAGGACTTTGTTCCAAGACCTCTGCTCTCAGGACACAGGATGCTGCTGCTCCTGCTCTGTGGTCAGAGTCACCCTTAAGATCATAAACGTTGCCAGAAAAGCCATTGGAAGGGTGCGAAATGGGATTGTGCCATCAAATACAATGTCTTAGGGTCTGTGCTCTTCTTGAAGGGTGCATGAAGCCCATGGATAGTTCTGGGAAAGTTTTGTACCTACCAGAGGTGGGAGAACATGTTTGTAGCCAGAGAAAGATTTGTCACCCATTTACTGCATCTATCCACTTGTCAGTATTTACTGCGCATTCATGCTTCAGAGTCCTGCCACAGACAAGGTCCCTGTCCTCGGGAGCTTTCGTTCTAGGAGAGACAAGTAGTGGACAAACACCTTTATGTACAAACTCCTACCCAAAGTGTTAGATTCTCTGAAGAAAAGTAAAGTTGAAGGCATAGAGTGATGAAATGTGAGGTTCAGCAGAGATGTACAGAAAGTGCAGAAGGGGACACAGTGAGGACCTGAGGTGATGGGGGATGAGTGTCAGTGTAGGCAGAGGGACCTTCAAAGGCCCGGGAGAGGACACCTGCTGTGACAGAGAGAATGCAGGGAGGGGTGTGGTGTGGATGGAGAGGAGCCAGCAGGGCAAAGAAGCACTTGGCCAGAGCAGGGACTCCTCTTTACCAGAAAAACGAGGATTCACTGGAGAATTTTGACCCAGATTCTCTGGCAAAGAGAATGGCAATAAGGAGAAAAGCCCTTGGGGCCTCTCAGGAATGGGGGATGGAGCATCAACCCAGGAGGCTCCTAGGAAAAGGGAGAGACCTGGGGGGCATGGGGAGGCAGGCAGCTGGGAGGGGTCGGGGTGGGGCATCTCAATCTCTGAGAGAGTTCAAAGGACTTTTCCCTGCCCCATCTAACCAATGTTCTTTGGGGTGCTGTGGACAGCTGCTCTTCCCTGATGCCCGTCTCTCCCCCACTATCAGCGGGAGAGCATGAGGGGCTTCATGCTCATTGATTCTCCACCAGAGAGGAGAAAGAGTCCTGACCCAGGGTTAGGGCATCTTAACTCAGGCCCGTTGCTCAAACACCCAACCTGTGAGGCTTGAATACATCGCTTATCATTTCTGGGCCTTTATTTTAACACTGTGGGAATCAGACTTTGATTTTTCTCTCTTATGCCACGGAATGGCAGCGTGTGGCAAAGGAGTTAATGTGGGTATTATTTTCTGAACAGTTAAGAATGTTCGTTGAAAGGACTGCCATCTTTTATTATCCTGGTTATTCAGAAAGAAGCTTTTAACAGGCTTGCTGGGTGGTGCAAGTGCAAGATATCATCTCAAGCGAGCTGAACAAACTAATTAAACTTAACCAGTTAAACAAGGATCTTTAAAGCATATGGAGATAGGAGGGAATGTATTAATTTGAGCGTGATGGCTTTGAGAGTACTTTCCTCTCTCTCCTCATAACCCTGTCTCAGCCCAAAGCCCTGTCATGGCCTCATCTAACTTTACTGAGGCACCATTTTCAGATACAATATGAATTTGGAGGGTGGATGGGAAATACAGATATTGTTTGGGGGTTTTTTTTTTTGGTCACACCCGCAATGTTCAGGGATTACTCATGGCTCTTCGCTCAGGAATTACTCCTGGCAGTGCTCGGGGACCATATGGGATGCTGGGTATCGAACTAGGATTGGTTGCATGCGAGGCAAACACCCTACCCTCTATGTTATCGCTCCAGCCCCCAGATATTGTTTATATATCAATTATCCAAAGATGATGCATGTAACCAGTCTGACAGCATAGGTTAACCTTATGCCAAGTATAGCGAGGGTGATATGATAGTCTACACACATTTGGAAGTTTTCCAGGGAAAATCATGAGTGTTTATGAAGGGGAATGGTGAGTATGCACAGTTGGGGAACACTCAGGGAATATAGCAAATATAGCATATACAGAAAATGATGGAGAAATTTCATCAGAAATGTGGGGTGTTCTTTTTAATGATGATGATGTTATAATAGATCAAAATGAGTTTCACTGTGCATAATCCACTGACCAAGTTCTCTCCAGCCTGTGAGGGGTGTGGGGTCCTTATCCAGTCAATGGTAGCTGTAAAGTTAAAGCCCAAAGAGTGTTCCCTGGGCATAGTTGTCACCTCATCCAAACTACAAGGTTCTTGCCAGTGTTAATTGCTTTCTTGATCCTAGAGCCTGACTGGGTTTTGATGAGAAAACAAAAGGGAAGCACAATGTTTTACTTATTTGAAGACAGCCCACAATTACTTCTCTGTCTATCTTGTTCATCGTTTCTCCATAAGTCTAGCTAAATTCTCTACACAATTGACTCTTGGCTTCATCATATGATTTGCTTTGGCTCTCGGGATGCAAGTATTGTGCAAACTGTAAGCTGAGACTTTAAGAGGCAGGGTGAACTTTTGCCGGTCCACTAGGAGCTTCTGCTGTTTTATGAGAATTACACAGCCCAGTCCTAAGAAAAGATGCACAGAACAGACTGGAAATGTCCCAAAGCCTGGGCCCAGCCTCAGTTGCTCAGTCCAGCTAAGTCCAGCTGAGATAGGACAACAGAAATTGACCCATGTTGACTCATCAGAAATTATTGCTATAAGTGAACAATGTTAGTGCGATTCCTGTGTCATTTATTGCACAGCATTATAAACCTATCTGTTCTGAAATATGGTTAAAAAATTAACCACATCAGCCTAGTCACCTTTTTTTTTGATTCCTTGAAATCACTTAAAACTTCTGGGGAACTGCTTAGACTTCCAGTTGCTCCCTCCTATGGCTTTGCCTTATTTGGTCACATTAATGAACGTTTCTCAGCAGAAGAGTTTTAAAGATCAGACTCCATCCTTACACCCAGACAGCCTCAATAACAGTCAGGCCCACGTGGATACCAAAATGAGAGCTTTATTTAACTCACCAAAATGAGTTAAATGGCTCTCAGGACATTTGAGATGGAAGACCAGATTGCAAGGATATTCTTATGAGAAATAACAGTAGAGAAAGGGCACAGAAACTCATCTGCAGCAGCCATGCCATTCTTAAGTTTGAAAGTGATTTGTATCGTAGGCTTTGTGACAGTGAATCAGGAATTAGCATTTCTCTCATCAGCATTTGACATCAGCTGTTGGTTTAATGGGTAAGATTTGAGTGTCCCGCCTGCTTTGCCTACTTGATGGATAAGTGAATGAACCTTGAAAATGAATCAGTCCCAGCAGGTCCCCTAGCTTGAGGGTACCAGAAAAATTTCCTCCAATTGGAGTATGGAGAGAGCATCTTGGGGCTGAAAGGGGCTTAAAGAACCATCTGCCAACTCCCTGTCCTGCTCTTGAAGCCCCTGAAAGCTTCTTAGAGACCAATGCAGTGAGAGCAAATGCTTCTTTTAATGAGTTAAATGAGTTAAAGCTATGTATGTTAGCTTTAGATGACTCTTTGTTATGAACAATATTGATAGCCCCAACGTGGTGGTATTTGGAAATGGTCCTTAGGTTTATGAGGTCACGGGTGCAGAACTCTCTTCCTAGCCCGGAAATCCCCCCATTCCAACATGTGGGGATTTAACTTGAAGATAGTGATTCTTAAACTAGGAAGTAGGTCCTCATCAGAGTCCAGATCTGCCTATATCTTAATCTTGGACTTCTCAGCCTACAGAGCATTTGAGAAAGAAATGTCATTTTTAGCCCACCTGGTTGGTCTATAGTGATTGGAAATGTCAATCCAAAGGGACAGATATGCTCTGGTTATTAAAAGGTTTTCCTATCAGTTCTCTCTCTGTGTGTCTCTATTCCTTTCGCTCTCTTAGCTCTTCCCATATTTTAAGGTTTAGAACAAGAGTTCCACAAAGAAAACTTTCTCGAAAGAGTTTAATAAATATTTTAATATTTTAGCTTGTGGTGATGGTGGTGGCTTGTTTGGTGAGCTCTAAAGTGCCTGAGATTACAGTTTCCCCTGTCATTCTGGGAGTGAAAACTGTTAGCTACAACTGCAACAGGGGATTTGAGAGCAGTTGCAGGTATTTTTTTCAAAAGGGTAGAAAGCCACAAACTTAATGATAGATAATGAATGAGTACTGCTCTTTTCCAATAAGACTATTTATGGACATAGAATATTTAAATTTTGTAGAATTTTTTACACCACTTAAAAATATCCTTCAGATCTGAGATTAGAAAGACTGTACAGTGTGCAGGGCACTTGCCTTGCATGTGTCATACCTGAGTTCGATCCCTGGTCCTAAATACAGTCCCCAGCACCATCCAGGAGTGTAGTCCCTGAATACAGTCAGGTGTAAGCCCTAAGCACAGCTGAATGTGCCCTCCCAAAAAACAATACTTTGATTTGTCTCCAACTGCTTTAAAACATAAAAATATTTTTTTACAAAAAAATGAAAATCCTTTACATTTTCTCCAACTACTTTGCAATGTAAAAATCATTCTTACCTTGTGAAAAACATGTGTTTTGTGTGCGTATGTGTGTGTATGGATTTTTTTAGATTAGGGTACATCTTTACATCAGTGTACATTCTTACACACAAGAGGGTTGTGTGTGATTTGGTCCATGGTCCAGACTGGACCACCCTATGGTTCAGCTTTTTCCTTTTCTTCAACCAATTCTTCAACAAAGTTCATTTCTGTATCATAAATTAAATAGTCGCTCTCTGCACTATTTATACCACCTGCTGTGCATGGAATCTTAGAACAATATGGCCTTTGCCTCCCAAAGTGCATGGGTAGAGGCAGGTCTGATGTCAAGGCAAGAAAAGGCATCCTTCTGGGCTGAAGTGATAGCCCAGCGGGTAGGGCGTTTGCCTTGCACACAGCCGGCCCATGCCGGCCGGGTTTGATCCCGGCATCATCCCATATGGTCCCCTGGAGCACCGCCAGGAGTTATTCCTGAGTGCAGAGCCAGGAGAAACCCCTGAGCATTGCCGGGTGTGACCCAAAAAGCAAAAAAAAAAAAAAAAGCATCCTTCTCTCGTGGCTTCCTGAACTATCCAGCATTTGGACCATCTGGAGTGATCCTGAGGACACTGCAAGTCCCTGTTTTGGAGAAAGAGGTGGACCTATTATCCAGCACCATTGCTGGGGAGAGGCGTGACTACATTCAAGTGTAAAATCACAGTTTAGTGGCAAAGACTTCATGTGGTAGTAAAAGACCACATGTAAAGTAAACAGTAGAAGGCGAGTAAAACACCAGCCTTTACGCCGCCCTGAGCTCCCCTCCTGGGTGCTCTGGGGCCCGGCAGTTCCTGGTTCTGGAATCATCTAGATCATCTAGTAAAAATCAACTCTCCCAGCTGCTCCTCTCAAAATGCCCTCTGAGGACCCCCTCTTCACAGTTTTGACACCTATATCCAAGAGCCCGTCCAGAAAGAACCTTGAGCCCAAGTGGGAGTCAGAGAATTTCGTCCCCCTCCATCCTGTGGGCTCCCTCCCAGCCCATACAGAGCAGATTGTCTTGAGTTGAACCTGTCCATACAGATGTCATTGGGACTTCTGGAGTCGCTCTGCCATATTTTTGGAAACTTGTGGTTAAAACAGCAGTCTCAGGACTTCCAGGTTGACACAGCCTGAATTTCCATGTTTGCGTTCATCTGCACATCATCAGGATTCTCCTACTGTTTATCTGATGCCGTAGGTATAGATATAGGTATAGGTATAGGTATAGGTATAGGTATAGGTATAGGTATAGGTATAGGTATAGGTATAGGTATAGGTATGAAAGACGCACAGTTACAAAGTTGTTCCTGAATAGGTTTCAGTCATGCCATGTTCCAATACCCTCCCTTCCCTAGTCTACACTTCTCACCACCAATGTCTTGATCCTGTTGTTTACCAGGATTCAGAAGGTCACCCTTAATTCTTGTTCAGAAGAAGGCCTTGAGTTCTTGTTCAGAAGGTCAGACTGCCCTGTTTCTGGATGGTCAGGAACGTCCTGCAGGAAGCCGGGGGAGGCTCCATGGGGCCTGGCAGACCCCCTCTTGCTCTATGAAGGTTGCCATTAGCCCACAGTCCTGGGGACTTGGGCTGCCCCTGGGGGTGCGGCCCGTCCAGCCGCTCCCTCTCCATCCTCAGCAGGTGTCACAGTCGTCACCCAGCCAGCTGAGTCCAGCGATGCCGCTGGCTTATAAGTTAAGCCCCAGTGGCCCTTGATCCAGCTGGCATTGGCCAAGGAAAGTGGTAAACACATTTAGCTTTTCTTTTCAGACGTGACACCTACGTGATGTGCGGAGAGCTAGTCTCTGGGACAAGGCCAATCTGCTGGCCGGGGCCTGGTGTTAGGGCCAAGGGTAGCCTGGCACCCAGTTTGTGTTGTTGCTGCTGACTGCCCAAAGTGGGCCCTAGCCCCAGGCTGCTACTACCTGAGCTCCAGCGCCAAACTCAGGGGCTGAGAAAGATGAACCTTGAAGGCAGAGGCGAGATTTCCCACCTGCATTGTGGCATTGGGTCAGTCCTCACAGTAGATCAAGATGCCTCGGGATGATTCAGAGAAGCCTGGGGATCAGGAGTCCAGAGGTGGCCTTGGAAGGGGCTCCGGGCTGGCCTCGGACGTGGCTCTGGCTTAGGAAGGCTGTTGCTGCAGCATGTGGCAATTTAATGGTGGGAAAATTGATTGTGGGTAATGGGGCGGCAAAGCCCTTACTGCTGACTGATGACTTCAGATGCAGGCCAGGACTGAGCAGGAAGGCAGGGGTCTACCTCCCAGAGAAGGCAGCAGCGGTGACAGCAGTGACAGAGAGAGAGAGAGAGAGAGAGAGAGAGAGAGAGAGAGAGAGAGAGAGAGAGAATTCAGATGCACCATTCGGGTTCTCGAAATCAGCTGAGCAGCTGAGGAGGCTCCTTTCTGAAAGGTTAGGGGGCTTGGTTTCAGCAAATTACTCATCAAGTTGATTTTTTCTTTCCAATTTTGACTGCACAAGAAACCAACTTCCCTATTTGGCTGCCATTTAAAGAGGTTACTGGTTGGTGCTGGAGCTGGGAGGCCCGCGCAGAGGTGGGGGCGTGGAGACCTCGTTCCGTAGCTTCCTGCACTTCCAAAGTTCTGATTTCCTTAGGGTGTCAGAGGATTCTCTAGAGTCCAGAAAGAGGATGCTGGGATGGAAGCTGGCTCTACCATGCAGAGATGAGGGTGGAATCCCCAATTCTGGACTGTTGTCTTGAGCCTGAGGCAGGGAGGGGCTTCCAAGGCCCTTTGGTGGATTTCACCATGCACATGGAGAAACTGAGGCCCAGAGAGGGAAAGCAACTTTCCTAAGGTCACACAGCTCATAATACAAGACCATAAGCCGGGCTTCCCCCATTTGTTCTTTCTGTGAAACAGACATACAAACTCTGACCTCCCTGGAAAGTGCTTGGGAGCAAGCAGGAATTAGTGCCCTGCGTGGCTGGAAAGGGTTTTCTTGGGCGTCACAGACTCCAGAGTGGGTTCATTCTGAGGAGGGGAGCATGCACCCTGCGGTCACCCCCTCCAGCCCAGTCAGTAGCCAGGACCACATCCCACAGGCATCCCTGCCCCCCACCTGCCTGCCTCACCAAGCCCAGAGACACAGGAAGCCACCAGCCCCCTGACATTTTCTTTGAAATGGTGACAGCTGGTAGGACTTTTGACTGAAGGAATAAAGACCAAGTAGACCAAAAAAAAAAATTACTGTGTTACAAAGTGGTTTTCAAATGTGCTCTGCCATCTGTTTGGACACCATAGTTGTTTTTAGTGTTTTTTTTTTCAGGGTTGGGGGGTTGAGTGGGAGAGAGAGACTGTCCACTTCCTGACCCCTGGGCTGCACCTCGGTCAAGGCCCATACTGGAAACTGAGTCAGCAAATGTGGCCGCTTGCCACTTGCTGCTGACCGTTGTTTCTTCACCCTTTAATCCCCAAAGCACTTTGTGTCTCACGGAAACAACAGGCCCTCGTTTCCCCATTCGCTAACCAAGTGTTCAATCTGCAAGTGGCCTGTCCCTGGACACCAAGGCTGAGTTTGGGTTCAGACTTTGCTCCCTAAGTCAAGCTACAGGAGGAGAGTGGGACTCTAACACACAGAAACTCAACACCACACAAGCTCCAGCAAGCGCTGTGCAGTCATTATTTTCATCCCTGTCTCCATCTGATTGTTTAATTTGTCCTTCCCTCTCTGCCTTGCTTTTGCTGACATTTATGAATTGTTAGAGGTATTCTTCTGTTTATTTTTCCCTCCCTATGTGTGAATAGGATTGTAAACTGCTCATACTCATTTATTGTCATGGGTCAGGGGAGTAACTAACTTTGTGTTTGTTGATTTTATACCTGTCACCCTGATGAATTCCACTTTGATGATAGTAGCCTCGTGGGTTTTGTGGAGTTTTCTAGGAAGAAAATTCAATTGATTGCAAATAACAAGCAGTTTTGTCTCCTTCTGTCCAGGGCTGTGTTTCTTATTTTCTTTTCCTGACTATCTCCCTGGGAAAGTTCTTAAGATTGAGGGACTAGAGTTATAGTACAGAAAGTAAGGTTCTCACCTTGCTTGCAGAAGACCCAGGTTGATCCGTTGCACAACCTACAATTCTTTGGATTATGCTAGTGACCCCTGGGCATAGACCCAGAAGTAAAGATCTTAGCACAGCTGTGTGTGGCCCCAGACCATAGCACCTCCACAAAAGACACTATTGTAAAAGAACAGTTATGGGTACTCTCACTGCAATCCTGAATAGGGGTGAAGTTCTGCTAACCTGTCATTAGCTCTGCTGTCTGCTTTGTACCTATAATAGAAGCTTTATTAGGTCAAATTTTTTTTAAGTATAGGTGCTAAATGCAAATGAAATTCAGCATATATCAAAATTATCTTTTTGAGATGATTTCAACCCCATCAGATCTGATTGGTGTTCAGTTGTAAACCTGGCAACTTCTTGTCATGATATTTTTTTCTTTTTTTTTTTCGTTTTTTGGGCCATACCCAGCAGTGCTCAGGAGCTGTTTCTGGCTTTGTGCTCAGAATTACTCCTGGTGGTGCTCAGGGATCCTTATGGGATGCTGGGGATCCAACCCAGGTCAGACACGTGCAAGGCAAACGCCCTCCCCGCTCTGCTGCCTCCCAGTCCAGCCCTTCATCACTAATTTTGATTTTCTCACACGTCATGATTTTTTGTATCTTTGTTGGTAACTGGTATATGTCTCCTTTACCTATGTCTGTGTGTTTCTTCTCTAACTTTGGAAATGGATTATGCTAGTCCCCTAAAATGAGTCTCTGTCTTCTTTGATGCCCTGGAGTGGGGTAACACAGGGAACTCTGGATTTCTGAAATACTTGCTAGAAACTTCAAGTCTATAAAATTTCTCACCATTGTGCTTTAAAGGGGTGAGAATTTAATCACTATTTCAATGTCCTCTGGGGTTTCTGCTCCTGTGTATGCCTTCTTTTCCCCCCTTTTTTAAATATTTTATTATACCACCGTGAGATACACAATTACAAAGATGTTCATAAGATGTTCATGTTTGGGTTTCAGTCATACAGTTCCAGCACCTGTCCCTCCACCAGTGCCCATTTCCCACCACCAATGTCCCCGATTCCCTCCCCCTCCTAGCCTGCCTCTATGGCAGGTTCTTTATTTCTTTCTCTTTCTCTCTCTCTCTCTCTCTTTCTCTTTTCCTTCCCTTCCACATTGTGGATTACAATACATACATTAAAATGATGTCATGTGTATCTTTTGCCTGTATTTAATGCTCAGTTCTAGGTCGGTATTAGCACTTTCGACAATTATTGTATGCCTTCTTTTAAGGCAATCATTGTGATTTATGGTCTCTCATAAAATTACTCAGTTCTCTCAGTTTTCAACGCCTTGGTAAAAATTAGCCCATGAAAGTATAGGCTTTGTCGCTTTGTTTCTTTTTCTCATTCTCAACGTTGCCATTTTCTGTTATTCTTCTTTACCCTCCCTCTTGTCTCTCAGGCTTGCCATAGGCACTGCCAACTTATTGGTCTGTCCAAGAAAACAGCTTTTTGTTTTATTCATCTTTTGGGGGGTTTTTCGTTCCTCCTTTGTTCTTCTTCTCCCTTCCCTTTGTTGTTGTTGCATTGTTGCAAGCATGAGGGTCACACCTTTGGGTGCGGTGCCTGCACAGACTTTGGTGCACTGGGCATGACCTACTTTGCTACAGCTGGGGCTGAATGCTTCCCTGGGGCACGGGCTCGCACTGGGGAGCCAGGCATATGGCTTGGTGATGCGGGGTGGCACAGAGCATCCAACTCACACACAAGGCAGATGCCCTACCGTTGAGTTGCAGCCCATCTACTCATCACTTCTTGGACTTTACTAACATCCTTCTCAGATTTCACTATTTCTGTTTTTCTTTCACTTCTTGAGTTGAAAGCTTTGTCATTTTGTTTTCAGCTTTTCCCTTTCTTTTTTTTTTAAAGAATTGAAGTATATGTTTCCCTCATTTATGTAAATCAACTTTTTGCTATATGGCCTCCTTTTCATTAATTTCTGAAGAGTACTATTAAGTTTTCCTTTTTAGCTGAAGGATTATTTAAGAGTTGTTCATGGCTCATTGTGTCGGACATTTTAGTTATTCTGGGGTTATTAATTTCTAATTTTACTGTATTTTCACCTAGAAAGTAACTTGTCCAAATTTCTCATGGAGTTTATTAAGATTTCCTTTGTGATCTCATAAATTAGTTACTTTTTGTGATGTGGTTTCATGTGTGGCTAAAAAAAAGAGTAGTGTCTTAGTATCATTTGTCTTCCCATTGTTCATAGATTTGCTCGAGCAGGCGCCAGTAACGTTTCCTTTAGTTCCTGTCACGTGCTAGTGTAACCCAAGGTCATCTGCCTGCTCCAGGAACACTAGAGCTTCAAACCATTTGTTTAGGTCATGGGAATGAGGTCTATTATTGTTACTGTTTTGGGCATATCAAATACGACACAGGTAGTTTGCCAGGCTCTGCTGTGCGGGTGGGATACTCTCAGTAGTAGGTATTCTCTCAGTCCTTGCATTTACAGATGAACTGTGCAGCCTCAAAGCCGTCTCTTGGTATGAGTATCTAAATCTATTAAATCATACTTTAGGACTTTAGCATATATCATACTCAGCATCTTGTCTACTTGACCTATAGCTGCTACTTAATCTGGTGCTTTCTAAGTAATAAAAAATCTCTTTATACGATTATGATTTATCACTTCTTGTCAATATGTTGGTTTTTGCTCTATGGATCAAGCTTTATTATTGGGTGCATATAAGTTGTGGCAGATGTGTCTTTCCTATAGATGCCTCTGTTCCCCTGTCATTTTTTTTGTCTTGTTGGGACCACACCCAGTGACGCTCAGGGGTTACTCCTGGCTCTCAGAAATTACTCTGGTGGTGCTTGGGGGAACCATGTTGGATGCTTGGGATAGAACCCCAGTCTACCGTGTACAAGGCAAACACCCTACCCATTATCCTGTTGTTCTGGCCACACCTGTCTTGTTTGTTACATTGAATTCTTTTCATTTGGTATCGTGATAACCCTACCTACTTTGTTTTCATTAGTATTTAGTATTTTCATTAGATAGCTATTTTCACTAATTTTTTAAAATTGAAGGTGTGAAAGGACAGAGAGACAGAGATATAGAGACAGAGAGAGAGAGAGAGAGAGAGAGAGAGAGAGAGAGAAATGTCTTGCCTCCAAGGCAGGTGGAGGGCACAGGAGATAAACTGGTGACATTGGTGGTGGGAACTGTACACTGGTGAAGGATCAGGTGTTGGAACATTATATAACTGAAACCTAATCATGAACAACATTGTCACTGTGTATCTTACTGTAATTCAATTAAAAATTTTTGTTTTTAAATTGAGGGGTGGTCTAAGAAGCCACAGCTGGTGGTGGTCAGTGCCTCCCCACTCTGTGGTCAAGGGTCACTCCTTGACCATATGTGGTCCATGAAGACCATGTGTGGTGCCAGGGATTGAACCTGGGTCAGCTGTATGTAAAGGCTAATACCTGTACTATCTCCCCAGTGGCCTCATTTTTTTTTATTTTACCTCTGATCTGTTATTTTGTATTAGTTATATGGTCTGGCATAGAAAAGGACTGGGCCCGCTGGGATGAACCCAGAGCCATGGCAGAGCCTGGCAAGCTACCTGTGGTGTATTCGATGTGCCAAAAACGGTAACAATAACTGGACCTCATTCCCAACGAATGGAGATGTTACTGGTGCCCACTCGAACAACTGTGGGAGACAAGTGATACAAGTGATATGTTTTCTTAGCGGTACCTTGTAGCTGACTTTTAACTATTTTGGTCGCGTGCACTTGTGGGGGCCACCAGGGCCACACATGTGATGCGGGAGGGAGGGGATCATGACTAGATCCAGGACCTCATATACACTGGGCATGTGCTCTCCCTGCCACCCAAGCCGCATCCTCAGACCCTTTAGATTATTTTTATTTTATTTTATTAGGTTTGGGGCTACATCCAGCTGTGATCGGGTTTACTCCTGGCTCAGCACTCAGGATGCATTCCTGGTTGGCTTGGAGACCACACGGGATGCCAGGGATCGAGTCCTGGTCACCTATGTGCTAGGCAAGCACCTGCCTGCTGTAATATGTCCTTGGCCCCCTTTTAATTTTTTAACTTAATTTAAGAGTCTCTGTTATCCAAGAGCAATTTAGACTTCTCAAACTTCTTCATGTTACTTATTTATTTGACTCACTCTGCCAATTTTTGTGTTCTATTTTTTCATGAATTTCAAGGTCCATGCCATACTTCCTGCCTTTCATTTCAGATTAATTGAATGACTTTTCATTTTAGTTTTTCCTTCTTTTAATGGTTTAAACT
Source organism: Cryptotis parvus (assembly GCA_021461705.1). Lineage (NCBI taxonomy): Eukaryota > Metazoa > Chordata > Mammalia > Eulipotyphla > Soricidae > Cryptotis > Cryptotis parvus. The sequence continues at coordinate 495,488 of JAJIBD010021970.1, read as the reverse complement.
TGTTTATCCAGACCACTGTAATAGACTGATATTAGTTGGATCTCTGATACCTGAATTAGTTCCTATTTAGATCCTCCCCAGGCTGGGCAGTAAAATAACAACAGAATCTTGCTTCTGGCAACTTCCTATCTCCTCGTGTTCTTTTTTTCTTTCCTCCCCAACATGGGTCGTTTGATGTAATCTGGAATTTACGGTCTAAAAGAGTAACGATTTTAACAGAATCACGTAGTTCAATTAGTATTCTAAATTTCTTTGACTTTTGTTTACATGATTTTTGCATCTCATATTTTCTTTATTGGTTTCTTTTTTTCATTCCATGTGGTTCCATACCGCCTAAGAATTCTTTTCTAGTAGGAATGATACTATCTTTCTTTTCCCTTCCTCCTTCAATGATAGTTTTACTGGGCATCAAATTCTAGGTTAAAAATAAATTTCTTTAGAGCTCTGAGATTATTATTGTTCAAGTGCCTGTTATACTCAGTGCGCCAGTGAGTATTATGATAACACTCGATTCTCATTCCTTTCTAAGGAAATTGTTTGCTATTGAGTTTTTCTTTCTTCCTTGCAAATTTTTCCACATGCTAAATAAATATGAAGTTTTTCAAATTTAACCTGATCAGCACCTAGTGGACCTTTGCAATCAAGCAATTTTTCCTTTTTCTTTCCCTCCCCACTTTTTTTTTGAGTCCTTCTCCAGTTTTCTCTGTTTCCTCTTTATAGAACTCCTGTCTGATAGAGTTTGGTCATTGTTGGATTTATTCTCCATTCTCTCTCCCCCTCTCTCCCTCCCTCCCTCCCTCTCTCTCTCTCTCTCTTACCACCCATATTAATGGAGTGAGCCCTGGTACTGAGCTTTGCTTGGGGACAAGTTCTGGATTCAACCGTCCTTGTTTAGTCATTTTGGTCTTTAGTTTTACCTCTCTGATGTTCAGTCCCTGCGTTCAGTTTCTTTATTCGAACGCTCAAATTTGTAATCGAGATGTCTAGTTATTTTCTGTGGGATGCCCCTCCCTATGGGAATACTAATCAGACTTTTCTAAATATCTTTCTTGGTAATATACTCTTGACTTATTGATGATTTCCAAAGGTTTCCAGATCTCTAGTTAAATTTGACTCCTCATATTAGGCCTCACATTGCAAATGGTTCCACTTCCAGCTCTTCTCTCCCAGGGCTGATTTTCTGGAGCAGTGACGTCCTCCCACTGCCTGGACTTGCTGCCACCCCCTCCCCCACTTCTTACTGTTGGGCAGGTTCCACCTCCCTCAACACCCCCAGAGAAGATGAACCTGGCTTCCTTTCCACATTTCTTTCCACCTTTCCACATTATTTTGGTGCTTTGGGAGAAAAGAGATGCATTTTGACCCACTGAGGGTCCCTTTTCTCCCAACACTGAAATACTTGCAAATTTTTTGGTTTTGATTGTTTCTTTTTCTTTTTTTAATATATTGGGCCACACCCAGTAGGGCTCAGAGGCTGCCTCCATCTCAGCGCTCAGGGTTATTCTGGCAGTGCTCAGAGGATCATGTGGTGCTGGGGAGAGAATCCACGTCCCCTGCATGCAATGCCTGTATGCTCAGATCATTGAGTTGTCTGTCCCGGTCATGTTAGCGAGCTTTAATATTTTATATTATGATGGTCTATCTAGATGTTTCTATTATTCTCATTGATCATTATTACTGTCTTTTCATTCTGTTTTTCTCTAAGAATTTCAGAGAAAAAGAAGGAGGTTATGGAGATTGGGTTTAACTCACAATTCTCCCTAACTTTTTTAGTTTTTCCTATAATAAAAACTTATTTCAAAAGCCAGAGAAAGAGAGAGGGTAGGAGAGAGAGAGAGATAAGAGAGGAAGACAGAGAGAGAGGGAATGAGAGAGGGAAGGAGAAGGAGAGGATGTATAGGAGTTAAAGTACCAGTCTTTCTTGCAGATGCTCAGGACCACATGGACCCCCAAGTCTTGCCTGGTGCAACCCTGTGGCCTCTGAGTGCTGCCTCGGTGTAGCCCAGGTCATCTTTGAAGCCACAGGGCCTGAGTAATCTGCTTGAATCTGCTCCTTATGCTGCTTTCCTCACTCAGGAAATGGTGACTGTATCTTACCTGTTGCTCCAGAAGAAGATTTCAGAGCCTTTTATAATCCTTTTTGGATCCCCATCTGCTCCATCAGGGATCCTTACAACATCAGGGCCCAAAATGGGTCAAAAATCAGATCTTTATCACACAGAGATGCCCACCCTGGGTCTCTGCCACATTGTTGGTTGAATCAGTCCTTGGTTCATGGGTCTCCAGTGCATCTTCTCATGAAGATTTTTGAAGATCTCTTTGAAGTAAATTCTAAGCCCTTCCATGGCCCTTATCAGGGTTTTCTAGAAAGAAAATCACTAAGACATAGTTACGTATGCAGATGTACACAAACACATAAGTATGCATGTACATATAAGAAGAATTACTATAGAAACTAATTCTCATCTTTATAGGGGCTAAGAAGTTCACGATCTGCCATCTGCAAGAAAGGAAACCAAAACAGCCACCAATGTCATTTGAAGGCTGAAGACCCAAGGACCAGAGGGCTGATGATATAAATCCCAAAGGGGGCCTATGAGCCAAAGAGATACATGATTGGCCTTTGGTTTCCATAGTTCTTTCTGGCTGCTGAACTGAGAAGAGATAGTAAATGTTAAAGAAACCAACCTGCAGGGCCCTGGTGGTAAGAGCTGACTGATCTTTCCAAACCCAGCTCAGGATACTCGGGTCTCCCAGAAAACATTCCCTGAACCCAGACGTTTCGCCCAGTATGAGTCTCAGTCTGTTTCAACTCATGTCAATGGTTGGCCAGAACTCAGTAAGGAATTTAGCAGCCGAAAAGAAGTAGGAGTGCTCTGTGGTTCCGCTTGATGACTCTGAAAACTGGAAAACAAGCACTGGGAGGACTTAAAAGAGCAGCCACACCGATGAGACTGACTTGGCTTGGAGCCTTGGGGCTTCTTCCTTATTTTGTCCACGAGGCCTGCAAGATACTGTACTGGTTACCCTGATGGAGGTTTGCAATGCAGTCTGTGGTCCAGGGCCCCTGGCATCAATGATTGGGGCAGCAGGGTACCCCTGTACTGATGGAAATGATGCCTTCCAATTGGACATTGTAATCAAATCTTGTCAAAATATCCCAATTTGCATAATAGACAAGTCAGGGGAAAAGCTGCTTCTTCTTGTAATGAAAAGATGATTTTTTAAAAGGAAATTTCACTGTAGCTATGTGTGTAGTGCTTAAGTGAATTCCAAACACTACTGTAAATTCCATTTATTATTTATACAGCTTCTGTTCCCTTGAGAAGCTGAATGCCTTACAGGAAGAAAGGAGCCATCAGATCTATGTGGGATGAGGAGGTAAGCAGTGAATGGGATATGAGGCCCAGAGAGAGGTTCTTGAGGTTCAAGGCAGTGTCTGTAGGGAGGGGGAAAAGGAATGTGCCGGGACAGGTAGAATCAGAGCTTGGAGAAGGAAGAGCCTCCGGGCCGCAGATCTTGTTCTGACTTTCTTGGTCTTGAGACTCATAAGTCATGTATTAACGCAGGCATCCAGATGCGCTCCCTGGGGGCTTCTGCTGTAGCTGCTCTGAAGTGGAGTCCCCAAAGTCAAGCTTTGAAGAAGGACTCCACATGATTGTGAAGGCCAGGCAAGTATAGAAAATTATGCTTTGTCAAGTCACCTCCTTTCATAGACCGATGCAGTGAGCCCCCAAGGAGGGGACTTGCCCCAGATCCCAAAGCCCCAGTGAGTGTCAGAGTCGATTAAGGACAAGATCTCTGAGACCCGAATGGCACAGTTTATCAGGGCAGCTTGCATTTGCCTAGGACGGTCTGCAGGCTTTAGCATCTCTCTGTTCTCTGCTTCTGGCGGCTCAGTCTTCTCTCTTGAGGAGCTGCCAAGTCAGAGATGCAGGAACCAGACCAGGGGGCTAGAGACATGGTCCAGAGGGTAAGGTTCTTGCCTTGCTCAAGGTTCCCTGAGCACCGCCAGGAGTGATCCTGAATGCAGAGCCAGGAATAAGCTCTGAGCATTGCCAGGTATGGACCCTACAGCAAACCCAAACCAGGAGCCAGACAGGACCAGGTTCAAATTCCATGCAACCTTGAATGATGAACTCATTGACATGGACATTCAATCAGATCATACTCCTGGACCTAATAAGTGCTTAGTAAATAAGGGGTATTGCTTTTTAAGTGCCAGGTCCTAAGCATCAGAATATAACCAGTATTAACACAATTAATTGAAAATGTGTATATGTAGGCTTAATTCCATCTTTTAGTCAAGGAAAGAGGAACTATAATAGTCAGAAAGAGTCGTTCTAAATCACGTACTTTAGCACATTCTCCTTCCCTGAGATGGCAGGGTCTGGGCTGCATTTAGCAGGGTACCTAGGATCTGCCCATGGACTATCATGATGAATCCAGTTGGGATTTGAAGACAAGAGATGCATTAAAAGCCTCACAGAGGGTAGGGCTGAGTGGCTGGTAAGAAGAGGCCAGAGACAGCATGGGTAGAAAGGTGGACATTCCAGGGGAGACCCCAGGACCAATTCCTGGGGGGATAGACCGACTTCAGGACCAGTAATTAACATTGGATACACAGGAACAGGATGTTTTCTCTCACTGCCGCCTGCAATAGAGAAAAATCCAGACTGAACTAGCTGCTTCCATTAGCAGTGATGTAACAAGCCAGCTTTGGCCTAGTTTTCTTAGAGCAGAAGGCCCCATGGTTCCCCCACACCCTTCCCGGGAATCTGCAGGTGACAGCTATCGCCATCTAGCGGTAGGAGCCCTGCACTGCGCTGGCAACAGGGAGAGAAAAAGGTTGGCTTTGGCTGCTGGGACTTAGAAGGTGGCTCAGGCTTCCTTTCCCAAAATATCAGAGTCCCTTCATCTGAGCTGGAGTTTTATTCTGTTCCCAGTAGGCCTGTCCTTCTTTCTTTGATAGGCGTGCTCAGCAATCAAGGAAGGCGATCAGGAGGGGTTCATTTCATTTTGTGGGAGAAGCCTGGAGTCTCTCCAGCGGGGACTCTTGCTTGAAATTTGCATGTTCAGGGACTTAGTGATGGTACAATGGGTTAGGTGCTTGCTCACACGTGGCCAACTCGGGTTCCATCCCCAGCACCCATTATGGTCCCGGAGCTCACCAGGAGTGATTCCTGAGCACAGAACCAGGAGCAAGCCCCCGAGCACTGCTGTTGTGGCCCAAAAAACAAAATAAAGAGCAGCACATTCAGCTAGGAATGGAACTGGAACTGGGACCCAATTTCTTGACCCAGTAGAGACGCAGGGAGGCCACTCACATCCTTCAGAACTTTCTTGTACCAAACAAAATAAAAGAACTTATCCCAGAGACTTGGGGGGGTGTCTGTACCAGGAATTAGGTCCTTTCAGCTTGGGAATTTTGAGATTTTTCTCTGCAGAGATGTGTGAGCTGATGGGATATAGGGGAGAGGTTTTGGGTGATGCTGACCAATACTGGTCTATTCTAGTTCCCGATGGGATCCTGCTTAGAACTAATCTAGTCCAGCTCTCTGTATTCAGGAAAACTGGGGCTCTGAAAGTGGGGGGTGAGTAGGCCAACATCTGAGGCAAAGCATGCGTTGAAATGGTACTTGATGGGGCCAGAGAAATAGTATAGTGTGTGGGCTGCTTGCCTTGCGTATGCTGTCCTGGATTCTTTCCCTGGCATCCCGCATGGTCCCCCAAGTCCGCCAGGAGTGATCCCTGGAGTGCAGTGCCAGGATTAAACTCTGAGCACCAAAGGGTGGGGCCCCCAAAATAAATTTAAAAAATTTAAAAATAAATCCCCCTGCATCCCATATGGTCCCTAAGCCCTGCCACGAGATTCCTGAGCACAGAGCCAGGAATAAGCCCTGAGCTACTCATTGTGGCCCAAAAACAAAATGAAACCAAAAAACTTGTACTCTTCAGGCATGGAGAGAGAAGGAGATCCTTGTCTTCGGTTGCTGGGAATATGACAGGGTAGGGACAGGATGGGAAGCAGGCTGGTGATTTCTCAAAATATTATAAATAGGGCTGGGGATGTGGCCCAGAGATTGGTGTGGGTCTGGTTTAAGCCCTTGCAGAGCTCCCCCCCAAAGTAAAAATATCAGTTCCTTAGAAGCCAGTTATATCCCACTTGTGAGGATTTACCCCAAAGGCACCAAAACGTGAATTCAAAGAGGTATGTCCACCCCATTTTTGCAGCAGCATTCTCGCTAATAGCCAAGAGCTGGATACAATCTAAATGCCTTTAGCCTGATGGCATCTAGCTTGTATCTCTAAATGGCATAAAGAATACTACTTGGGGATTAAGAAGGGTGAAACTCTGCGGGCTACGCCAGCACCGGTGAATCTCAGGGCATCAAACTTGGTTGAAAAAAGCCAGATGGAGAGACAGGAACGTTGGGATTTCACTCATATGTGGCACAGGGAGAAAACAAACAGACGAACTAAATAAAACAACAACAAACTTTGGACTTGGAGACCAATTAGTGGTTAGCAGGAGGCCAGGGAGAGGCAGGCAGTCTGGGGAGCCGGCACTGATCAGGCCAGGGGACGCCTCAGCGCAGCACACTGAGATACGCAATGCTGGGCAAGAAAGAGAATTTTTTTTAAATTAAACATTTTATCATACCACCGTGAGATATACAATTACAACGTTGTTCATGTTTGGAGGTTTCAGTCACATAGTGTTCCAGCACCCGCCCTCCACCAGTGCCTATTTCCCACCACCAATGTCCCCAATTCCCTCCCCCTCCCATAGCCTGCCTAAATGGCAGGTTCTTTATCTCTTTTCTTTCTCCCTCTCTCTCCCTTCTCCTACACATTGTGGGTTGCACTACATACACTTGGAAGCCATCATGTGCATTTTTTTACCTGTATTTAATGCTCAGTTCTATGTTGGTATCAGCCCTTTCGACATTTATTCACACATGTTCCCTTCTCTGTCTTACCTAACCTCTGACTCCTTCACGCTTGCGGTAATTTCCACTTTTGGTAAGACCACCTGATATATTTATGTCATGCAAATAGATGCAGTCATTCTATGTCTCTCTCTTTCCTTCTGACTAATTTCACTCAACATGATCCTTTCCATGTCCATCCATTTATAGGCAAATTTCATAACTTCAGTTTTCCTAACAGCTGCATAGTATTCCATTGTGTAGATGTATCACAGTTTCTTTATCCAGTCATCAGTTCTCGGGCATACTGGTTGTTTCCAGGTTCTGGCTATTGTGAATAGTGCTGCTATGAAAATAAAAGTGTGGATTGTGTTTCTGCTGTGTGTTTTTGGCTTCCCAGGGTATATTCCCAGGAGTGGTATGGCTGGGTCAAAAGGGAGCTCAATTTCTAGTCTTTGGAGGAATGTCCATATTGTTTTCCAGAAAGGTTGTACAAGTCGACATTCCCACCAACAATGTATGAGAGTCCCCTTTTCCCCACATCCATGCCAGCACTTGTTGCTTTTACCCTTTAGAATATGGGCCAGTCTCTGTGGTGTGAGGTGATATCTCATTGTTGTTTTGATTTGCATCTCTCTGATGATTAGTGATGATGAGCATTTTTTCATATGCCTTTTTGGCCATTTGAATTTCTTCCTTGTCAAAGTTTCTGTTCATCTCTTCTCCCCATTTTTTTAATGGGGTTGGCTGTTTTCTTCTTATATAGCTGTACCAGTGCCTGATATATCCTGGATATTAACCCCTTATCAGATGGGTATTGGGTAAATATTCTTTCCCATTCTGTGGACTGCCTTTTGTATCTTAGTCACTGTTTCTTTTGAGGTACAGAAGCTCTTTAGTTTCATGTAGTCCCATATGTTTATCTTTTCTTCTAGTTGCTTTGTTAATGGTGTTTCACCTTTGAAGATGTCTTTAGCTTCAATGTCGTGGAAGGGTTTTTCCTATATTTTCTTCAATGTACTTTTTACGGATTCAGGTCTGATATTGAGATCTTTAATCCATTTTGATCTGATTTTTGTGCAAGGTGTTAGACACAGGTCCAAATTCATTTTTTACATGTAGCCGTCCAGTTTTCCCAGCACCACTTGTTGAAGAGGCTTTCCTTACTCCAGTTTGGACTCTTTGCACCTAAGAAAGAGAATTTTAAAAGCCTTCCCTCTGCAGCTGGCCCTTCTGTTTTACACATTCTTATATAGTAGCTGGTGCCTGGAGGCTGCACTATTTCAGGCGGGTATAATTGTGTTAGCCAGAGTGAAAACCTGCCGCTTTCCCACGCTAGGTGCAAAGGGAGAGAGGGGCTCTAGAACATTTCTGGCTACTTTCGCGTCTGCACTGTCACAGTTCTCAGATGAAATCTTCAGCAGAACTTGGAGGGATGAACGAAGTGAGAGAAGCTGGGCGCAGACAGTGACCCTGCCCAGAGGAGAAGGGGTGGGGGGCTATAGAAGGGCTGGTTCTTTCTTGGCACTTAGTTTGGGGAGTTACAAAAGCTCCCAGTTTCTTCCTAAAAGAACCCAAGCTTCTCAAGCTTCCCTACACCTCAGGGGTGTTGAGAGGATCAAATGAAAGCAATTAGGGAATGAATGGGTGTGAAACTGTTGTAGAAAGCCCAGTGCTACATGCTTTTTACTAAATGGTGAAATTGCTATACAATCCAGCCACTCTGGAATGTTCACTTCCATTTGAAAATGTTAATTGGGCTGGGAGACCCAATTAACAATTTCCTCCCTCAACAACCCCCACCCCACACCACCACCACCATCCCAGCACCGTCTGCCCATTCCTCACAGCACTCCAGAAAGTTCTGAACCTTTGGCCAGACCACTTCTGTTTTGATTTCTAGCTTCTCACTTAGTTGTACTCATTTTAGAACTTGAGATAAAATCACTCAGTACATTCTCCTTTGTGCCTGGCTTCTTTTTTTCCCCATCATCAGGGTTTCCATTTATGTTCCTTTTGCCCCTGTGAAATAAATGGCTTATTTAGGAAATGAGAGAAAGGGAGGGAGGGACAGAGACCCATAAAATATTTGGGATAAGCTGATAATAGAATGTCTCATGAATGTTCTTTCCTTCACTGTCCAGTGAGTCACCATTGTACAGCTATATCATGCCTCCTTTATTAATTTTCCTGTTGAAAATATGAGAGCTATTTTCGGTCTTTAGATTTTATGATAAGAACTGCAATGAACAACCATACATAGTTTAATGAATTCCCTATATGTAATTCTGTGTGTATGTGTGTGTGTGTGTGTATCAAATTGCCACACAAGTATCCAAATTGGGTGGATTAAATTTGGAATTAAATATTCCAGACAACAACTCATGAAAGGTGACCTTTGCTTTTATTGTAGCCATACTGGGAGCATCCATGCCTTGTCCTGATCTTAGGGGAAACCAATCAGGTCTTCACCATTAAGTATGATGTCTGTTATGGGTCTGTCTACTGAGAGTGTGTTTCATGAATTGGTGTTGGATTTTATCAAGTGCCTTTCTTGGCTCAATGAACCCTATCATGTGTTTTTATTCTAAATGTAAAGTTTTACTGTTGTGATCATATTGATTGGTTTTCCAATATAACACTTGGTTATTCTTTTTATATATTCCTGGATTTATTTGCTGTTATTCTAGTGAGGAAGTTTGCTTCTATGTTAGCCTGTAGTTTTCTTTTTGTTATTATCTTTGTAAATTTTTGGAACCAGGTAATTACTGGTTTCATACAGTGAATAGGGTATGTTCCCTCATGCCTGGGAGAGATTATATAGAGATTATGTAGAATGTAGATTATGTAGAGATTCACTTGTATCACTTGTATCACTTGTCTTCCCATTGTTCATCAATTTGCTTGAACAGGCACCCGTAACATCTCCATACGTCCTGTTGCATGCTAGTGTATCCCAAGGACATCTGCTCGCTCCAGGAATACGAAGAGCCTCAAACCATTCGTTCAGGTCATGGGAATGAGGTCTATAATTGTTACTGGTTTATGGCATATCAACTACAATACAGGTAGCTTGCCAGGCTCTGCCATGTGGGTGGGACACTCTTGGTAGTAGGTAGGCTCTCAGTTTGTACATTTACTGATGAACGGGGAGGATTGGCTTTTATCTTGGGTGGAGCTCTGATGAGCTGTGGAGTCTGGATGTTGAAAATGGTGGCCCTCATAGTGTGGGAGTTCCTCTGGCTTCTTGTGAGGCTCTATTGGGATGGTAGACCAGGATTAGAACCCACCTTCCCTCCTGGACACCTCATGATCAGACGAGCACAGGGAGAGTTGGTAGCAGCTCTGCCCCGTATATCTGTGTCTCTGGTTCAGGTATACTTGGGCTTGAAATAGACTTCACTGTAGGGTGGGACTCTGACAAGCAGATCTAGAGATCAGCTTTTCTCCGGGTGGCGCTCTGACGAGCTGTGGAGTCTGGATGTTGAAAATGCCTGCCCTCATGGTGTGGGGGTTCCTCTGGCTTCTAGCGAGGCTCTATTAGGGTGGTGGGCCAGGGCTAGAACCTGCCTTCCCTCCTGGATGTCTCATGATCAGCGGTGCACAGGGAGAGCCAGTAGCAGCTCTGCCCCATGTATCTGTGTCTCTGGATGTAGAGATTACATGGACAAATTATAAAATTTTGACGGAGAGGGAGGGAAGAAAAAAATTATAGAAATATTTAAATTGCTTGTAGAATTTCCAGTGAAAACCAGTATGCCTGAAAATTTATTTTTTGGAAAGTTTTTAGCTATAGATTCAGTTTATCTTATGTTTACAGAGATGGTTGTTTGTCGTCCTCTGGCACAATTTTTTGATTGGTTGTTTTCCCAAGAATTGATCAATTTCATTTATGTTGCTGAATTTATATACTTATTATTTTAGTATGTATATTTGAATGACATACTATTATTTTAGTGATTGAATGATAGCTACACTACAGATTTTTTACTCCTGGCATTAATAATTTGTGTGTTCTATTTTTTATTGTAAATCTTGCTAGACACAAAACAGTTTTATAGGTAAGTTAATAAAATGACTCTTTTGGTTTGTTGGTTTGTGGGTCACACCTGACGGTATGTCGGGTTTACTCTGGCTTTGAGCATAAAACTCAAACTCCTGGTAGGTTTTAGGGAACTGCATGTGTGTGGGATTGAAAATGAAAGAGGAAGCCTCAGAAGTTTCCCCTTGCTATCCAGAGAGGAGCCCACAGTTTTCTCTCACCAGCAGTTTCAATTCTCCCCATTAACTTACCACACCGCATCCTTAGGCCCTATCTTTAATACTCCTGGTGTTCCCCAGGATCATACAATTTTGTCCCAGAACTAGGAGTCACAAGACTAAGATAAGGAACAGTCCCTGAGGCAGATGGCCAGAAAGACTCAAACCAGCCAAACCCACCCTAAAAATTACAACATTCAAACTTTTAACATAGTCCTATAATACATTCCTCTGCACAAGGGGGGTTCCTTTCCTTTCTCTTCTACTTTCCAACTCTGAGTCTTAGTACCTTTATTATTCAATATTTTCAGTCTTGAAAATACTGAAGAACCTGGAAATTGTGAACAAACACAGAGATCCTCCACTGCTGCTTCTGCCTCACCTGCATCAAAACCAGGATATTTTCATACAGACAGATACCCTACCTGCTCTACTATCACTCTGGCCTGAGCAATGTCTTTTTTCACTTAATTAATTTCTTTTATTATCTTTCTGTTTTTATCATTACCTCTACTTTTTTTCTAGTTGCTTTGGTTTTGTTATTTTTCTAGTTTCTTGTGGAAATTTAGACTTGAATATAAGAATCCCAACACTGCCTTTCCATGTAAGAACTGCTTTAAAGGCATCCACAAATTTCGACTAGGTAGTGTTTTTATTTAGTTTAAATATTTTCTAATTTCCTAGGAGACTTCTTTTTTTAGCCCATATATTCTTTAGAAATATCTTGCTTTATTAATTTTAATGTTTGAAGATTTCCCCCTTTCTTATATGGACTTATAGTACAATTCCACCATAGTTTTAGAATACACTTTGTGTGTTTTCAATTATTTTAAGTTTGTCAAAGTTTATTTTATGATCCAGGTACATTCAATATTGAGGTGAATATTCAATGTACACTTGAGAAGAATGTATTTGTAACTTTCGTCTGAGAAAAGCAATACATATATGACTATCAGTAAAGTGTAAGTAGTTGTGTGTGTTTCATTCATCTATATTTAAGATGGGTATTCCTCTTCCTGGAGTCATCCCCTGTAGTATCTCCTGGAGCATTCTGTGTCTGCCAATACCTTAATGTCGGGCATAGCCCCAGGTGAGGGTCCCACACCAAAGAGAGCTTCTGAATATACAGCTCAAAGGACCTTACACCTGGCCTCAGGTCATGAGGTCTGAGTCAGATATCCTTCACCTTCATTCCCTGTGTCTAACTCAGGTCACTTAACGTAGTCTACACTGCAGTGACCCCAGTAGATAGAGAAACAGTCTTGTGACTCCAATTATGCAATAAGAGTGATTTCTGAGATGTTCATGGGAACCTAGAGAAAGCGGAATTTCTCTTTCCCAGGGCTGTTGGTGTGCTAGAAGAGCATCTTGTCTGTTAAACTGCCGTAGCTTATGGACACCAAGAGTTGGACAGAAGGCATAAAGAGATTTATTAGGACAGAAAGGAGTTCAGCACTGAGGGCCCACAAGTCAAAGAGAGTGACTTGGAGCCCTGAGCCATTGAAGTCATTTCATGTTATACCCTCTGAGGGCCTGTTCTTACCTCAGCCAAAGGAGAAGTACAGAATCAGATCGAGAGGTGGTCTCACAACAAGGTCTTCTTGCTCACATCCTCCTTGCCCCAGTACTCTTGCTTACATCTTCCTTGCTCCAGTTTCTGGTAACATCCTGTTATCTGTGGCCTGATATATGGGTACTTATGTTTATGCTCTTGGGGTCAGCCATGTTTTTTTTTCTTTTTTGGGGGAGTCACACCCGTTGATGCTCAGGGGTTACTCCTGGCTCTTCGCTCAGGAATTACTCCTGGAGGTGCTCGGGGACCATATGGGATGCCGGGGATTGAACCCTGGTTGGCCACATGCAAGGCAAATGCCCTCCCCACTGTGCTATCACTCCAGCCCCCCAAGCCATGTTTTTCTTAACCTCATCACCCTGAGACACAAAATGGAGTCTAGTGCTTCAAGATGAAATCACAGTGGTTATACCCAACCTTTTAGTCAAGCTTAGGAATGGCTGACCTGAGAGTGAATGGGGCACATTGAAGAGAAAGATGGAGAGGAAGGGAGATAAACCTCCAATGAGCTTACTCCAGCACCTGGACCCAGCCATTCCTGAAGCTGCAGGACATCTTCCATATTCTACAAATTGAAGTCCATGGGCAGAAACAAAAGCAAACAATAAAGAGCAACCATATCCTTCTCTGTATTTGTCAGTATCAGCTGGTGCTTAAAACTGAAAAACTCATGTTTCCTTTAAAACCTCTTAAATTCCTTTGTTGATACTAGTGAGCACTAGTGAGCACCTAAGAGAGCAATGAGCTGCTGTCATACTTGTGTGAACTGAAAGACTGTTCCAAGAGTCACTTTGAAAATTGGCTAGAGAGGCTGGGTTTCCCGCCCAAGCCAGAGAGAGAGTCATGGGAGGCTACCTCTGTTGGCAGGTTTGGGAGCGAGTAGCATATGCGTCGGGGTTTGTTTTGTTTATATTTTTTGGGTCACACCTAGCAGTGCTCAGGGCTTACTCCTGACTCAGTGCTCAGGGATCATTCCTAGTGGAACTCAGGGGACATTATGGGGCACAGGTAATGGAACCAGGAGGGCTGTATGTAAGGCAATCTCCCTACCCACTGGATTATCACTCCGGCTCCCTTAGAGTTTATTTTTAGTGATCACAAGCTTTGAAATTTGCTTCAGCTACGTATGACAAAAAGAAGGGTGAAATACTCTATACTTCTTTCCTCTGACGCCAAGGACTTGCCTCCCTAGGGCATTTTGGGGATGACATAACTAAGTCGCCCCGGGTCTCAATATTCAAAAAGGAAAAAAAAGAAAAAAATTATATAAAAATGTAAGTGAAATTAAAAGGTTTATCTGAGAAGCCAGAGAAATGGTACAGCAGTAAGGCACTTGCCTTATATAAGGTTAACCCAGCTTTGATCCCTAGCAATGCTTATATAAGGTTGACCCAGCTTTGATCCCTAGTACTCTGAACAGCACCAGGGTGATCCCTGGGCACAGAACCGTTGCTAAGTGAGCCCTGAGCACAGTAAAGTGTATAACCCCTCCACTCCCCTGCCAAAAAGAATAAAACTTTACTTACATTCCCAGGAGCCTCTAGTGACCTCACGGCTACTCTTAGGCAGTGTTTGTCCCTCAGCTTAGAAAGTTTCCTGACAAATTATTGCTACCAGCCAGTGAATCAGCCAGGACAGAGAGCTTTAACTATTGTCAGTTAAAGGGACACAAGGGAAGCGATCTTTGATTGTCTCTGTGACAAGGGAGTAGCTGGTGAAACTCACTCACACCTGGTAAGACCCACCAAGTAGGGACCCCCTTAATTCCAGTCTGTCACCCCTTTAATTCCAGTCTGTCTTAGAGGGATGGATGCATTCTGGGGAATTACCTAAGTGGGAGATTCCTGCAGAGCCTTTAGTCCATCCACCTGCAAAAAACTCCAAACATACCTGCAAAAACTCCAAATACTAAGAAGAAAGAATTGAACCCTGGATGATGACTCAGTACATGAGGTTGTGATTCACACATTGACTCAGCCTGTACCACCGGTGGCTCACATTTTGCTGTTCCTATGGGAAGATTATGTGTAAGTTATGTGTACCTAGGTCGAGAAATCAACATGATGAATGACCTAAAACCTGAGCTGTGAAGGAGGAAGAGAGCGGCATGGAGTGCCTTCAAAGGCATCGAAGAAATAGCTAAAAGGACAAAGAACCTCCGGCTCTGGGCACATCTCTTTGACTCCACCGTTCTCCCTGCATTAACATACGCCTCAGAGACCTGGGCCCTACGAAAGCAGGATGAGAATGCTATTCGGGTCTCCCAGAGAGGAATCGAAAGAGCTATGCTTGGAATATCACGCCTCACTCAAGTGAGAGAAGGAATCGGAGTTCTGACCTCCATCGCTATTCCAGAATCAGGGTCGCTGTCTCGTTTGCCAAGGCATCAAAAATCAGATGGGCTGGACATGTAATGCGATTTGGAGACAACCGCTGGACTAGAGCCATTACCGACTGGATCCCACGGGATATCAAAAGATCACGTGGCCGCCCACCTACAAGATGGTCAGACTTCCTTGTCAAGACCCTGAAGGACTGGTTTGAGGCTCTTCATATTCCTGAATCAACCAGATGCCATTGGGCTACATTGGCACGTGATAGGGTCCAATGGAAATGTTACTGGCGCCCGCTCGAGCAAATCGATGAATAACGGGATTCAAGTGATCAAGTGATCAAGTGATGGGAAGATTGTGCTAACAGAATGGTTATTGTGCCAGATGTCACATATTACATTTTAGTTCGACATCTTATGACAACGTGGAGCACCATTAATGCAGGTGTCGGATGGCAAGAAACAAATTATGGTGCTGGTGTCAACACATTCGTCCCCAGCACGGCTCAAGGTCCCCAGATGGTCCTCATCATGCCACCCAACCCCCTACAAGTCAGACATTTCATACAGGAAGAAAACTAAAATTAAAATGGGAGCTGTTGACCTGAAGAGCTGCAAAGAACGACGTTGTGAGAAGCAAAGGCTAGAACTTCCCTTTCTCTTCCATTCATTCTTACAGGCCTGAGAAGTTCATTGCATTTCCAAATGTCACTGGAAGTCAGGAATGAGGCTATGGAGGGTCCAGCTCTTATAGCACTGCTACTGAGGGGTCTAGAAGGAGAGCTGACAGGGACTCCAGCAGGTCTGAGAGTGGCCTAACACGTCAGAAAATGCCAGACCGAGTCGGGAACTGAGACCAAGCACCAAGTACTCCTCTTTGGTGACTGGGAATAGCCCAGCCACAGTTGGAGTCTTGGCAGCCAGGCACGTTTGGCTTTTGTGTGTCATTTCTCTGACTCAATGTTTTTCTCTGTTGCTTCCTGTTTATTAAATTGTGTTCCTGAAAATTTAGGGATGGGAGCGTGGGCATGCAAGCTGGTCTCATCTCTTGTAAGGGGGTAGGACTAGACCAAGTGTGTGGACAGGAGAGGACGCAAACGGCCTGGGGGAAAGCCATGGATTCCCAGGGGCTCTCAGAATGCTAGTGGCAAGGCAGTTCCACTCAGACATCTTCTGACAGAGAACCCAGAACCGCCTGGTTTTAGATAGTTTTGAATTCAGAGTTGTAAAAGAGTGAACTGGACGACTTCTGGGAAGAGGTGGGCTTTGAAGGATGACTGAGGCTTTGTAGGAACGAGAAGGAATGACTTTCCAAGGAGTCATGACTTTTGAAACACTGTTGTATTTCGTGTCCGTGTTATTGTGAATGGATATTTCTTGAGACTTCGGCTACAGTCAGGCACTGTGCTTAGCAGTGGTTACTGTTTTTGAGTCCGGTCTGTAGCTCAATAAGGGTATCAATATTTCATGAGTATTTACTGGGTACCTATGATGGGGAAGAGTCTTTTCCATCTTGTATTTCCGTATTTAATCAGTAAATATTTACTGAGGGGCTGGGAAGTTAGCTCGGGGCTGGAATGTGTGTCCCACACATGCAAAGCCTCTAGTTCAAACCCCAACTCTCCATGACCTCCCAGTTCCCTGGATATAGTCTCAGTTGCGCCAGCACCACTGGGGTCCCCCTCTCAGTTTATTTTTCATCAATGAACAAAACAATGTTCCATCTCTCTCTTGAAGTTTACATTGGGGGTTGGGGCTGGGGACCACACCCGTGGTGTTCGGGGCATATTCTGGCTCTATGGTCAGGCATCACTCCTGATAGTGTTCAGGGCTTCATCTATAAAGGCAAGATTCAAAACAGAATTAGCGGTGCTAGTTCTCTGGCCCCTTGAAATTTACATTTTTTGTGAAGGGGGAGACAGACAATAAACAACAGATATGACATGTTAATTATTCAGATGGTTTAAGGTGACATGTGAAATATTGAGTCAGGATTGAATGTACTGGGATTAGCATTGGGTCGCAAGTGAAGAGCAAATCCTTACCATGAATTTGTACCAAGTGGTGGAGCGGCGAGCTGTGCAGAGATCAGGGCAAGAGCAGGTCTGGGGCCTGGGAAGAGAGTAAGGGGTGACTGGGAAGAGGCAGAACAGGAAAGGATGAGGGGAGGCCACAGGTAGAGAAGGACAGAGTAGTCTAGGGCTTTGGAGGTCAGTGGAAGGCAGTGGACTGAACCATTCTGGTCTTTGTGTTGCTGCGAGAGATTGGTGGGCATGACAAGAAGGGAGGTTTTCTTTTGGATATAAACACACATATCCAGTTTTTATGAATATAACAGCTTTACTGCTATAGCTCACGGATCATATAATTTATCCACAAACATATCTAAATCGAGAAAGACAGCAAGGATTTTGAACGGAACAATCAAGAACATGGATTTGAGAAGAACTAAGATGGAGAAAGAGAAGCAGGTTCACGGAAAGAGCAGTTTTCCTTTTGCAGCTAAGAGCTCTGGGTAGAGAGTGGGGCGGGGGTGTCGTGGCACTGCAAAGAGGCAGCCTGGGGGAAGGTGGGAGGGGGAACAGGTGCTAAGGCATGTTCTGGACAACTGGGCATTGCTGGACTGCCACGGATTAGAAGGACATGTCAGGGAGTGGGGTGGGGTGGCTCAGAAGGGTGGGAACATGGTGTGCACAGATGACTGTCAGGGACAGCGGAGTTGGAGTGGGGAGAGGGCCGGAAGTGAAGGTGGGGAGTAGGCACCAGATTCTAATGATGGGGCATCATGCTCGGAGCCTGGTATAGGGGCACGAGGCAGTCATTGACCCACTCTGAAGGTTTTGTGGAACTTCTCAGCTTCCGTAGCTGTGAGCCAGTTATTTCCGTGTGGACTGGCTCTGTTTCCTGGAGAGCTCTGACTCAGCATGTGGTGCTAGGAAGACGGGCAGGGAAGGAAGAAGAATGTTTGAATGGCAGAAGTGGGAAACCTTGGAAGCCATTCCTAGGAGACAGAGAGGGAAGCAGCGGAGGAAGAGAGCCCTGGACTCACCTTAAGTGACCAGACTCTTGGTGACTTTCTCTCCTTGCACTTTGATTCCTGCGAGGTGCAAGAAGATGCACCCAAATGGCCAGTTTCACAAACATGAAGTTGCTGCTGGTCTTCAGATTCCACACCCCAAAGTGAGATGCTCTTTGTTTTCCATCCCTTGAGACAAACCCTCTGACAGTACCTACTGCGTTTCTGCATTCTCCTTCCCCTGGAACTATACTTACTTTCTCCCTGGACTTTCATAAATAGGGATTAAGTAGAGACAGTTTCTATCTGGCTAGAGTCTACCATCCAACACCAGAAAATAAATTTTTAATTGTTATTTATTTTAGTAAGGCAACACTGTTTAATAGTGTGAATTTTTTGTGTGTTTTAGGGGGAATAATGTGGCCATACCACATGCATCCTTGTGACAGTATTGCGCCCCTGACCATCCATTGGGCCCTTTTAGCCCTTCCTTCTCTCCTTAGTCACCCCAGTCTGTGGGTTTGTTTTGTTGACTGTTCTATATCCCCTTGCTTTGTTTCTTTATATCCCGTGTATAAATAAGACCATCTGGTATTTGTCATTCCCCTTTGACTTATTTTGCTTAGCTTGCCCTCCTCCTGTTCATTGTAGCAAAAGACAGATTTCACATTTTCTAATAACTGAGTAATATTCCCAGTGTGTATATCACATCTTTATTCACTCAGTGTTCTCAAAAATGTTGTTTCCAGATCTTGGCTATTGCAAACAGTACAGTGGTGAACATAGGTGAGAGAGATCTTTTTGAATTCGTGTTTTTGTGTTCTTTGAATAGATACCTAAGAGTGGAATTGCTGGATCATATGGCAGTTCCATTTTTAATTTTTGGAGAAATCTCCATACTGATTTCCAGAAATTAGAAATGTCTATTTTTAATGTTTTGGAGAAAACTCCATACTGTTTTCCTGCCAATAGTGAATAACGATGGAAAATGAATTTGTTTTCCGCTTTTCAATCACAAAAGCAATGCAAAGTTACAACAGTGACCAGAAGCATGAAAGTAACACAACAGCATAAAAAAGGTGTGTTGGAAGCGAGGCAGAAAGTCTGAGAGACAGAAAGTCTGAGAGAGCTTCTTTGCTGAAGTCACACTCTGCATCAGAGATAGTGAGTCAAGAATGGAGGATGGGACGTGATAAACAGAAGGGACAGCATGTGCAAAGGGACAGGAAATGACCTCTGTGGCTGAGCGGCACCAGGAAGTCCACTATAGACTGCAGTCCAGCAGCTATGCTGACAGTAGAGGCTGGAGCAATAGTACAGTAGGTAGGGCACTTGCTTTGAATGTGGCTGAGCTGGGCTCAATCCCCACAGCATCCTTTATGGTCCCCAAGCCTGCCAGGAATGATTCCTTGAGCAAAGAGCCAGATCAGCCCTGAGCATAGCTGGGTGTAACCCAAAAAACAACAACAACAACAACAACAACAACAAAAACCCAACCTGAAACAAAAGTACTGAGAGATTTTCTTGGGCAGGTTCTGGGGACTCAGGAATTTATTTTTTGACAGTGAGCATGTTGAGAATTCTTCCAGAGTCCTGGATTTAGGTAAGGATCAGGATGGCAAGAAACACTTGGGCCTTGAATGCTGGTTTAAGAAGCATGTCCACTGAGGCTGGAGTGATAGCACAGCAGGTGGGGCATTTGCCTTGCATGCAGCCAATCCAGGTTTGATCTCTGGCATCCCATCACGATCCCAGTCCCGTGAGCACTGCTAGGAGGAATTCCTGAGTGCAGAGCCAGGAATAATCCCTGAGCATCACCGAATGTGACAAAAAAAAAGTTATGAAATGATTTGTTAGCTGATTACTGGTGATTTTGACACTTTCAGAACTTTCAGAGCTCCCAGCCTTACCCCTAGTCCCAGACCCTGTTCTTAGGGTGGTAGCAGGGGCTTATGAGGAGAGAAGACCCCCATACAGCCAGTGTGGATAGAGGAGGAGCTCCCTGGGGCTGGGGTGCCCTGAGGGGGCTGCCAGAGTGTGGGGAGGAACTGTGTGGGCAGCCCCTCCTCAGCTTGGCCCTTGGGAATTCTAGGGAGGGGGCGGAGAGGGCTTCTGCGGCACCCATCTGTGCTGTCTGCCTGCCAGGTGAGCTGTGAGCTAGCACCTACTTTCCTCAGGGAAGCTTCTAGAGAACCACCTTCCCAGGAGGTGGGCTAAGGACACACTGGGTAGTATCGCTTTTGCTTTGGGGGTAACCCCAGAGTCCTGGGTGGTACCAGATGTTGAGGTAGCCCGTCTGCTCCCTCCCACCTCCTGCCACTTCCTTTCCTCCTGTAACCCACGTGACATCCCCCAGCGGTGCCTTCGTGTGACCTGCACAGAATCCACCCACCCAGGTTCCGACACCCCTGTAGGGGTGCACAGCTCGTGTCCCTGAGGTCTCAGAATTCCCAGACCTTGAAGAAACTGCTGGTGTGCCTCCAAGGTAGTGGCAGGGAGGTGGACGTGGGTACCGGTAGTGGCCAAGACAGCATGCCAGACGCCACACATGGTGCAGTGCCACATACCGTCTTGATGAGCTCGACCGGAGTGAGGGGAATAGCCTGGATGGTCTCTCAGGATCAGGCTGCGTCTGGCTCAGAGTCACAAGATAAGTGGGCACTGTGGCAGGTTCAGGCTCTGCAGGGAAGTCAGCAGACCCAGGCCCCAGCTGTTTGCTTGTCTTGGCTGCCCAGCTACCTGCAGAGTGTGATCTTATACTGACCCCGACAACAGCCCTGTGGGTTTCTTCCATTGACAGGGAAAAGGGTGGTTTGCACCAGCTTGCCTGGCTGGGGGATGCCACGTGGATGAGAGGGAGGGCCGGAGCTTGCCTGGCTGGGGGATGCCCCTTGGATGAGAGGGGAGGGCCAGTGGAGAGGTGGGGGCTTTGAGTCAGAAGCTTCAGTACCCCTTTAACTGCTTATCAGGGATAGGGAATCTCTACCTAGAGCAGCACAATCAAAATCTTCATCCTAACCATTTTACCTAGAACCCCCACAGTGACCCCCAGTAAAAACTTGGGAAACGCTGGTGTGAAGGGGTCTGTGCCTCCCTCCCTTAGGAACTAGGTGCAGATAGTTCAGCAGGAAATTTGGCTTAGGGACCAGGTTCAGATCCTGGCTTTGTTACTTCTGTGCTGTTGTTTGTTTGGAGTCACACCCAGCAGTGCTCAGGGTCTATTTCTGACTCAGAGCCTGGGGAGGGGGTGATTCCTGGTGGTCCTCAACCAAGGGATGCAGGGAAGGAATCCAGGCCTTCTCTGGCTCCTTTTCTCTTCAGGGATGTTCCAAGGATGAACAGGTATGTTTTAAAAATCTCTCATGGGGCCTGAGCACAGCAGAGAGAGGGCGTTTGCCTTGCACATGGCCCACCCATGTTCGATCTCCAGCATCCCATGGGGTTCCCCGAGCTTTACCAGGAGTAATTCCTGAGTGCAGAGCCAGGAGTAACCCCTGTGCATTGCTGGGTGTGACTCCCCCAAAAAAAGGGCAAAAAATAAATAAGATCTCTGTGAGTCCCAGATTTCTCTTCTGAGGTTTGATAAGAGCGGCGACAGCCTAAAGTGTGTAACTGTGGGATGGGCTTGGAACGCCGATGGATAAAGAGGAAGAGTGGACGTGACCCAATCTGCCAGGTCTGATCATTCCCATAGCTCTGCATGGGGCTGCTTTATGTGCAGACCCCCACCCAATACCTTCTGAGAGATGAAATGAGACAACAGATGGAAAAACATTTTTGGAATGTGTAAATTGGTGAACAAGTAGTGATCTGTCTCGCTCTTGGAGAGAATCCTTCACAGGCCTGGTTTATCTGTCTGTGGTGAGCAGCTGGTCCACTTTCCTCTACCTTTGAGCCAGGGAAGGAATTGGATTCTGAGGCAAAGGAGAGGTCCGGGAGAGAGCAGTGCTCTTGAGATGAGGTTGATTTTGTTTTGTTTTCTGGGCCGCACCCTGAAGTGAGCAGTTTACTTCTGGCTCAGAGCTCAGGGATCATTCCTGGCGAGGCACAGGTGGCCCACAGGAGGTGCAGCAGTTGAACCCTGGTGGGCTGCATGCAGGGAAACCCCTTTACCGGCTGTCCTATCTTTTCAGCTCAATCCTGGACTGTCTTGACTCCACTCTGAGATCAGCCTTGGGTTCTGGGATCTTGAGCCATTTCGAGGAGGTGTGTTTATTAACACCGTTAGCTCTCAGCGAAGGTGAGACAGTTTATTAAACACTGTTGGTTCTTTGTCTCTAAGGCACCTGTGGTTGGCTTACTTAAAGACTGAGAGACTGAGGAACTCCGACTCCAGTGTTAGACACGGGGAGGCGACTAGGTGATGAGGATAACATCAGGAGGTCGGGTGACCTGGGTTCCGAGTCCCCATTCCCCATCTATTTTGTCGCTTCCTCTGTGAAATCAGGGAATGAATCACCACCTCTCTGCATTCTTTCCCCACCCCAAAGCAGGGGTCATATGTCATTTTTACAGCAGGGATAACCTTGGTGGCATAATGAACGCACCTGGGACAGTTCATAGACCTGGAAAGAGGTAGAGCTTGTGTTCAGGCTCTGAGCTCAGAGCTCACTCCTGGTAGTGCTCAGGCAACTCTCTGCCATGATTAGGACAGTGCCAGGGTTACCTGCATGCAAGGCAAGTGCCTTAACCCTGTACTATCTCTTTGGCCCTATGATTCCAAATAGAATGTGTGGCAGGGAATAGAGGGAAATTCCTGGCCCACAGCCCATGAGAAATGAGAGCCCTAATCCAGTGACTTGCAAAGAATTGAACCGTGACAGAGCCACATAAGTGAGCCTGGAGAAAGCACGTCAGTCTCACCATCAGATGAGACACAGCCCCGCCAAACACTTGACAGCAACCTCCTGAGTAAATCTGAACCAGAGCCATCAGAGGGACCCAGATTTTCCACTCACAGAAAGTGTGAAATGAGGAATATTTACTGATTTAAATTACTAGATGTCGGGGGTCACATGTTACACAGCACTAGATATCTAATACTGGCACTCGAGTGGATACTTGTGCTCAGAGCTTAAGGGAGAGTGGGGGTGGGCAGTCAAGGTGGGGCGTCAAAGTGCAAGCACTTAAAGCCTCAGACCCAGCTACTGGGAAATAATAGTCGAATCCATAACCAGAGAACAGAGATCTGAGAAGTGTGTCAGGGACCTTCCCAGCCATCAGTAATGACAGAAAGGAGAGAGACTCAACCAAGCAGGTGAATAGGGGCTGGGGAGGAGGGTACAGTCCAGACAAGGCCAGGGGTCAAGGAGGAGGGTGGGGTAGGCACCACGAGAGGCCAGTCCAGGGGGAGATTAGATACTCGTTTGCTGTTGTGTGTTTGGCGATGCAGCATGAGGCCAGGCCCAGGAAATGGGGAGTGTCCATTTTGAACAGGATGTGCTTTCTCTTGTGGCTCTCAGCCTTGGGAGGTGGGGCAGGAGAGGTCAGAGGCTGCAAGAAGGTGGGTGGCTTTGGGGAGCAGAATGGGGAGGGAGGGTGGAGCTGGGCAGTGGAGCTGCTCATTAGTGCAGGCAGTTTCTTCCCTGGCCCGAACTGGAAACCCGTCCCCATTCATTCAAAGCCACTGCACACAGGGCCTTTCCCAGGTGGGAAGGCTCCATGCTCAGGGCCCATGGGGACAGGGACCTAGAGGGGCAACAGGTGTTCAGACATTACAGGACCTGGTCATTTGTTCATCATAGCAGGGACGTGTCCTGAGGCTGTGCAGAGTGAGAGGGGAGGGAGGTCTGAGTTTGCCTGAGAGGGCAATTACTGAAGACTTCCCTGGAAGAGGTGGCCCTGGAGCAGCATGAAAACTGGTGTGGGGGTGGGGTGGGGAAGTCAAGGGCGGATACTTCTGTGTCCCATCCCTCCAGTGCCACCTGCTGGCCCTCCTTTTTTCTGTTTCTGGTATTCTTGAGGGGTTTTGTTTTGTTTGGGGGCCAGACCTGGCAGTGCTCAAGGCTTATTCCTGGCTCTGTGCTCAGAGGTTACTCCTGCTCAGGGAGTATGCAAGGATGTATACCTGGGACATATTACATAGGTCATCCCTGGGTCAGTGACATGCAAGGCAAGTGCACGGTCTGCTCTCAGGTCTCGCCCTCCTTTACCGAACCCTCTCCTTCACCCCCTCCCCTTTCTCACAGGATGGCTCCTGGCCCCTTCTCCCCAAAGCCCCCTTCTCCCCTTTCCTGGCCTGCACTCTGCTCTGCCCCTCCTCCTGCTCTGGCTCCAGATGAAAGGCCTCCAGGGGCCTCCCAGCTGATGAATTATGCATGCCCGTCAGCGGGTGTGCTCACATCCAATTAGGGCCTTGGCCAGGTTGATAACTTAGACAGATTAAAATGTAATTCACCAAGGCTGACATTTTTTAAGCCCCAGCACGAATGGCAGGAAGGAGAAGCACTGTTCTGGGGTGGTGGCAATGGCGGTGGGTGGGGGTGTCTTAGCTACCTGCATCCTCTCATCTCATGCCCATGTGGCGGCCAACAGACTTGGCCCCTCACTCTCTGGGCTTGGGAGGAGCGGAAGGTCCAAGGCAGGCTTCCAGCCAAAGCAGGGATTTTTTTTCCTGCCCTCCCTCCCCCCAATTTTTTATTTGGAAATAAATTGAGATTTACACAAGTGTTTCAACAACACTAGTACAGAGAGTTCCCAGCTGCCCTTCACGGAGCTCTCCCTAAAGCTAACATCTTATCTACCCACAGAACAGTGATCAAAAGGAAGAAATAAACGTGGGAAGTGGGACAACACCGTTAAAAAGCACTGAGGCAATCTCTGATTTTCCCACCAATACCCTTTGACTGTTCTTGGGCCACGACCCAGAATCCCACGTTCCAAAGCAGGCTTTTGTTTTGGGGCCATGCAGGGACAGTACCCCCACTCCACTGCCAAAACTAGTGGTTCTCAAGCCTTAGGATGCAGAATCTAGCAGGGATTTTATTTAAAGACCACAACCTTCCCTAGATATTCTGATTTGGAAACTTATGAGTAGAACCCTGGTGTGTGTGTGTGTGTGTGTGTGTGTGTGTGTGTGTGTGTGTGTGTGTGTGTGTGTGTGTTTTGTGGGCCACATCCAGCAGGGGTTACTCCTTGCTCTGCACTCAGGAATCACTCCTGGCAGGGTTGAGGGGACCATATAAGGTGCCGAGAATTGAACCTGGGTCTGCCATGTGCAAGGCAAGCACCCTACCTACTGTACTATCTCTGTGGCCCCCATGGCATCTTTGGTTTTAGCAAGTACTCCAGGCAGCAGAGAATCCTTGCATCCAGCCAAGCATTTGGTTTGTTCCTCATGTCTGTGGCACATCACTTGGTTTCTGATCTCCAGGCTTTGCCTGGCTGAGAAGCAAAGCTTGCTCCCAACCCGTCACTTCTTGACAGACTCACCAGGGAGAAGGGTCGGACGACAAGCCCTTTACTGAGACTTTCCCTTTCAGGCACAAGGGAACCGAGCCACCATGATGTTAAGTATAGGACTGCCAGATTTAGCAAATAAAAATGCAAGGGATTCAGTTAAATTTACGCGTCGGATAATGAAATACTGGGGGCATACGTAGATTTAGAAATTTGTTGTTCATCTGAAATTCAGATGTAACTGGGCCACCTGTATTGTATCTTGGAGCCCTAGTTAAATGATAGTCTTTGGCTGACCTTACCCAGGACTGCTTCCAATGGTCCAGCGTAGCAGTCCCCTGGGCATATCTGCTCAATGCCTACCGCCCCTGCTGGGTCACTGAACAGGAGCAGGGTGGGAAAATCCCCCCTATTTTTATATTTTTCCTTCCTGCCTCTCCAGGGCTTGCCTCTTGTGTCTGGTAGTGGTCTAAGAAACATCAGCTGAAGGGCCAGAGAGAGGATCTAGGGAGGGGGAGTGCTTTCTCTGCCTGTTGCCGCCCTCTGGTTCCATCCCCAGCACCACATCATGGTCCCCAAGCAGCCTTAGAGTGACCCCCTGACTATAGACCCAGAAGTAAGCCCCAAGCACAGCTGGGTGCAACCTCACCCCTCCCCCCCGAAGAAAAGAAACACCGTTGAAGGTGTTGAAGAAATGATTTGGTGAATTGTATGTGCACTGACTAGACCCTCCATACTAGAGAAAGCCCCACAATGCTGATTGGAGAGTAGGCCCGAGCTTGAGTGGTTCCTGCTATGTGCTAAACTGGCAACAAAGGGGGGCAGAGGAAGTACAACGGGAGGGCATTTGACTTGTACGCGTACAACCAGGTTTGATCCCCAGCATCCCATATGGTCCCAAGAGCACCACCAGGAATAATTCCTGAGTACAGAGCCAAGAGTAACCCCAGAGCATTACTGGGTGTGACCCAACAAAGCAAACATAAATAAATAATTCAATAAACTGGCATCAAAGCACTTGAATTCAAGGTCTGGGTCCTCCACACCTGTACGTCCAACCCTTGAGCCCTGGATGAGCCCAACTTTTCCTCTCTAGCCCTCAGACCCTTGGAAATGAATTAGATCTCCCACTTCCCTGCCTACTCTAGGATTCTCAGATTTTTCTTGCTAACTTTGCCCTGTTAAGCAGGTCAGAATTTTGGCCCAATGAAAGGGTTTGCTGCCAGCTGCGAGGTTCTGACTTTGCAGCTGGGTTAGCTCATCTCTTTCGCCTTCTTCCTCTCCCTCCATGCCCTCAGCTTCGCTAAGCAGCCCCCCGTGGCCCCTGACTTGGGTGTTTCTTTCCCTGCGTGCTCCCTTTCCACCCTGGTGGATGAAATTGGCTGCCCAGAGAGACCCCGCCCTGCTCAGCGCCTCC
This sequence comes from Cryptotis parvus, assembly GCA_021461705.1. Taxonomy (NCBI): domain Eukaryota; kingdom Metazoa; phylum Chordata; class Mammalia; order Eulipotyphla; family Soricidae; genus Cryptotis; species Cryptotis parvus. The sequence goes on along the minus strand of JAJIBD010021970.1, from coordinate 468,560 downwards.
CAGACAAGGGAGGACGTTGGGAGCGCATTGTGTCTTTTAAAATAGACATGTTGTCGTGGGAGTGTATTTTTTAGCTGCGGGAGAGATTGGCATGCTCTCGCTGCCACCATCTGCCAAAGGTAGTTGCCTGGCAACTGACACTGACGGCAGCAAGGGATGACTCCAAGGAGGATCTGGGCACTCGGGTGGCCCCGCCCTCTCCACTGGCGCAGTCATACGTGCTCATAGTCAGAACCCCAGGGTTGACAGAGCACCTGGTCCCCCCGCCCAGCTCTGGGAGCTAGTGTGAGGCTGGGGGCTACATAGAGGGAGCAGGGGGACTCCTGGCCACCACGGCCACCCCTGCTCACTTTACTCAGTGTAGGGGTCAGAAATTCTGGCTGCTTTTATGGCTCATGTCTCTGAATACAGAATGTCCACAGGGTGCAAACCCCTCTCCGTGGCAGCCCTGTGGGGTGGCAGACTCTGCTGGTATGAGCCTGAGCAGCTGTTCCGGTAGTTCACCCTGAACAGGCTCTGGGGATGGGTGGGTCCACAGGTGGGTGGGTCGCCAGGACCCCTGGGTCCTATACCTTTTGCTCTGTGTGATTTGGGAGGGTGTACCCCTCTCCCCTTTTTGTAACCTTCAAACGACTGGCTCTCAGAGCAGGCAGAATGCACACATCAGGATATAAAGAAGCCCCACAGAACACAGCAAAAAGCAGCCAGACTCAGGTTTCGATCCTAACTTAGCACTAGGTGTCTCATGGGACTCCAGGTGAGAGAAGGAACTTGGGCCTCCGTTTCTTAACCAATGCAGGCAGGGTGCTCTCAGGTGCAGACTGTGGAGCTCTGGGGAAGGTGAGGCAGGATTCCCTTTCTGAGGCTGTCAGTCTCCTCGTCCAGATGAACGATCATGAAGCCAGCACTTTTCCAGCCTCCCTCGCTGCTAGGTTCTCACAAAGGATACGTGGAAGGGACAGGCCATGACTTCCTCCGTGCTCCCGTCATGGAGATTGTTTCCCTGACTGTGCTCCCTCTTGCTCCGCCTGTCAGCCAGGCCTGGCTCTGCCTGCAATACCAGGTGGACCAGGCTAATGCCTAGGAAATGGGAATGGGAGGGGCCTCCTACGGAGAAAGAAGGATCCGGTGCCCATGCTCAGAAGAGGTGAGTTCAGGGGGCCTGGGGCAGGGAAGGTGGGATTCTCGGGGACATTGCTGGGACACAGTATAACTGCAGCCTTCTGTGCTGGCCAAAGGGCAGGCACTAGGTTAGCCCTGGTCAGCCAGGGGCCCTGCGGGCACCCATTCCCTGACACATCGAAGTTTGTCAGCAGCCCACAGGCAGACTTTTCCAAGGAGGCAGGAGCCCGCCCTTGGTAGCCAGGCCACTGGGCATGGACATGGCCCAGGGATCTCAACTCAGAACCAGCAGCACCACAGGGACCCTCAGGAGGAGGGCGCATCTTCCTTGGGCCACTGTAGTTGGAGGGTTGTTGGCAGCTGAACTTTTACCCTCATTGAATTCTCAAATGCCAGGCATTCTGGGGACTTAGCTTTTATGTAATTGCCCCCTCAAAGCTCCTGGTTTGCACGTGATCTTCACAGAGCTTAAACTAGGTGGGGAAGCCAGGTCAGTGCCAAGAAGCAGACATTGCCCAGCAGTGAACTCTCACATGAGATTTCTGGGACTCAGGCAATAAGCAGTGTCGGTAATCTGAGAAGGGGCATGATCAAAGAAGGCTTCCGGGAGGAGGCTGACTGAGCTAAGCTTCATGGGCAGGATAAGAGTGAAGAGATGGGCAGAGGACATTGTTCAGACCATGGGGCAGTGCCTTGGCCAGGTGTGGGTAGGCAGGGGCCTTGTCTCAGGTACTGCAGTGGACTTGAGCAGTGTGTGCCCCCACTGGCTGCCCTGTGCACACTTGGCAGAGGGGTCGCAGCTGAGACCCATGGACATTACTCCCTGAAGTCTGTGGGGAGCTGAAGACCCCTCCACACACTGGAGACATTTGTGGCCAGCTGGCTGGTCATGGTTTCAGAGGGTGCTGTGGTGAGCAGGCAGGCCTGCCTGCCCTCAGGAAAGAGTTCCAGGGGTGCATGGGTACAGTGCCCACACGCCAGCTAACCCTCAGAGAGAATCAGGGACAGCACCCCCACCCCATTCTGGGACAGTGACAGGGAACCCAGAGAGGAGAGAGCCATTGCCAGGCTGGGGGAAGGAAGCAGAACCCACATTCCCTGACTTCCAAGGTGGGGGCCTCAGGTTTGCTGCAGGTGCTTGGGGCCTTGTGCTCTTAGAGCCCAACATGACGTGGGCAGTGCCTGATACATCTGGGTACCTGAATATGAAACATCCAGTCCTGATGGTGATGGGGCAGCCCTTCCCCCAGCCACCAGGTGCTGCTCTCTGCTCTCCCCCCCTCCCGACCCCCTAGTGTCCAACTGAACTGGTTCCAATTTCACAGTTGCTTTTTCTGATCTTCCTTACACTCCATCCTGGCCCTTGGTGAGACAGCCCTGGATTGAGGACACTAGGAAAGAGGCCGTTTCCCCAGCTGCCTGGGCTCCCCCATTGGCTCTGGGAGGAAGCGTGGAGGCCCCTGGGCCATTCGGGAAATTGTTCTAACCCCATCTCTGCCCTCCACGCCTCCTGGCTCTGATCGGGTGCCTCACCCCTGTTCTACATTCTCTCTGTGTTTTATGCTCTTTGGAAAACAGAAGCAGCTTTCTAGTACTCTTTGGAAAAATTGTGTTTGGAAGGGGCAGAGATAGGAGAAGGAAGGGGAGCAGCCTTGAGCCCAGCAGGGGAGGGAACTCAAGAGGGTGGGAAGGAGAGAGGCCCACTGGACCCCCTCCTCAATGCAAAGGCAGGCCCACAGGCCACGTGCCTCTGCCCCAACCTGACCTCGGAGGCACTGAGCTGTAGGGGCTCCCCAAACATGCCAGCATCAAGCAGGGAGGCCGCAGGTGTCCTTTCAGAGTCGGAGTTGGACATCTGCTGGGAGGCGCTGGCCAATGGCATTCACTGAGAAGCAGGATCAGGGAAGTTCTAAGTTTGGGGGGACACAGTGACAAAAGCAGGGTGCTTGAGTCATAAAGGGGCCAGGAGCAAAGCTGGAGAGTTAGGCTAATTTCGGGGTGAACATACAGACCTCGAGGGGGAGGGCAGGCATGGTGAATAATGGGCGGGAAGGAAAGGACAGCACGGTACCAGGCCAAGTCAGAGGCAGGCAGCAGACGCAGAGAAGAAACTCACGACAGGGCTCAGGGCCCAGCTCGCTCCCTGTCTTATCTTCTTTGAGTTGTTTGGGACACAGAAAGGTAGGGGAGTCTGGGCATTTGCAGAAAGAGAGAGGCCCCATGGTTCTCAAGTGCCAGCAGGCTTGGGGTTGGCCCTGGCACCTCAGAGATCTGCTTACACACCACCCAGCAGTGGCATGGCAGAGGGCTGGACATGAGAGGCCATGTTCTGCCAGCTGTTTCCCTGGAGGCCCTGCGGCTGGGTTTAGCCTTGCCAACCCCCACCCCCAGGCAGCGACCTTGTCAAGGTGTAGGTGACTGGACATGTGATGTGTGTGCACGCATGTGGGCATGTGGCAGAGGACGCACCTGAGAGTAAGGGGCATAATAGCTCATTTTGCTGAGTGACTCAGCACTGGAGGTTCACTCTGCAGTAGAGAAGGCCCATATTGCCAGGGAGCAGGAGAAAGTTCTCCATTAGTGCTGAATAACTTGGCACTGTCCTGTGATCCTCCATCATCATCAGCAGCACCAGTATCCTCCTCCTCTTCGTCGTAGTCCTCCTCTTCTTCCTCCTCCTGCTCCTGCTCCTGCTCCTCCTCCTCCTCCTCATCATCATCATTGCAACAGTTCTGGCCAACCAGTGTTCAGTGATCATTCACCGGAGCTCTTCTGAGCATTCAGCTTGGGGTGTCCGTTTCTGCGACACCCCCGGGCAGGAGTCATTGCTCTCTCCTGCTCACAGAAGAGACAACCAAGATGCAGAGAAATGGACATTTCTTAGGCCAAGGCCTTCACAGGCCAGGATACTCTCTGCTGGACACAGAAATTCCTACACGCCCCACTGACCCTCGCTTTACTGTCTCCATCTGCCTGTGCCTCTACTGGAAGACCCCATCCCCTTCCACGCCCCACTCCACAGCCACACACAACCTGGTGTGCAAGCTCTAGCTTAAACGTCACGTCTTCTGGAAAGTTCCCCACCTCCATGGGGAGCAACTTCAGGCTCTCCTGGTGCACCCCAATTAGGGTGTCTATCATAGCAAGCAACTTCGTTTATTGAAGGAAGAAACCTCTCTCTCTCTTTCTCTCTCTCTGTCATTTTTAAAGCAAACATTACATTGACTTATAAATGAACCCACTTTTCTCCAGCTGAATTCCGTTCCTCTCCTTTGTCCCCCAGCGTTTCGTGCAGACAAGAGCCACAATCAATATTCAGCGTCTTAGTGTTCAGTGGGATCCTCTTTCCTGCCCCATACCCCCACTTGACTCCTTTCCTGACCCCCAGTTCCCGACTCTTGGCTGTATGGGAGAAACCAGACATCTCGTACAGCTGCAGCTCAGTGTGGCTGATTCGGGCTGGGATTCAAGGCGTAATTACAGACAAATAAGTATTATTACACCCCGCCTCAATCTGCTTCCCTTTCCCCCAAATGCTTTCGCCAGCAAACAGCCCTCTCAGCGAGACGCTGTCGTGCTGGAACCTCAATGTCTTCCTGGGGACCAGCGCGGTGTGGCACATAGAGAGATGCCTGCATTGTCCCTCCATGGAAGGGCCAATCTGGACAGCGTGGTCTGCAGCCAGCCCTTGCCCCCGATCTTCGCTGCCACTCTTCTGTCTGTGAGCATGGACGACGGCTGAACACCTGACAGTGTAGGGACTTTCCGAGGCAACACGGAGTCGGTAATGTCCCCAGAGTGTTGTTGTGGTGATTGAGACAGTACCTTGAAAGCATCAGAAGGATCCCCTGTGATCAATAAAGAAAAACTTTCCTTTCTTGCCACTTCTCTATTAATTACCTGGCTTCTCTGTTCTCTGCTCCAGAGATGGCTTTGTAGTCCCCAGGGCTGTGTGTCTAAAGGCTCAGTCTCTCCCCTAGGCCTGCCTTCCTCTTCCCTTGCTTTGATTTGTGACTCTTTAGAAATGATTGCTTACTGTTTCACATTCTTGTCCTTCTCACAGAGTGCAGAGAAACCTAGGCAGGGACCCTGTGCTGCACATGGATCTGGCCACGGGAGTGGGAGGAAGAATCATGTCGACCATTAGCTCAGTGGGTGTTTGGTCATGGGGTGGGGGAGACTAGAGTATCCCAGAAGAAAGGAATTCTTGGCATTAGAACTCCCCAGTCAGAGTATTCTCCATCTTCCTTCCTTCCTTCCTTCCTTCCTTCCTCCCTTCTCCCTCCCTCCTCCTCCCTCCTTCCCTCCCTCCCTCCTTCCTTCCTTCCTTCCTTCCTTCCTTCCTTCCTTCCTTCCTTCCTTCCTTCCTTCCTTCCTTCCTTCCTTCCTTCCTTCCTTCCTTCCTTCCTTCCTTCCTTCCTTCCTTCCTTCCTTCCTTCCTTCCTTCCTTCCTTCCTTCCTTCCTTCCCTTCCTTCCTTCCTTCTTCCTTCTTCCTTCCTTCCTTCCTTCCTTCCTTCCTTCCTTCCTTTCTTCTTTCTAAAGCTGAAACCTTTTTATTTTATTTGTTTCTGGCAATACCATATGGTGCTCAGGGATTACTCCTGGCATTGCTCATGGGACTATATGGAATGCGGGGATAGAATCCAGGTCAATCACATGCAAGGCAAGGGGCTCTATCCACTATACTAGCACTTGGCTCCTCTCCTCATTTTCCATCCCTCTGCCTTGGGCACTCATGAGTTGTCTGCTGTAAGGAATGATGGGGAGCTGGGGACAGCCAGGGCCAGACTTCATGGCTGTAGGCAGCTGACCTGATCACGGAGCTTCAGCTTCACAAGTGTGAACAGAATAGAGAAAACTCATGATTTGCCTGGCTGAGCTGGACCACATCAGAATTTGGCTTCTTTTCACCACCCCATTCAATTTTGTGTAATAAAGCATCCAAGGCCTTCTATGGATGGGGCACTGATAGGAGTCAAGAGCCTGGGGAAGGGCAAGCTGCTGCTCTGGGCTGCTCTGGAGCTTTGCTGTGGTGGTGGGGGTCAGAGGTCAGGTGGGAGGCGTGGGTAGAGAGAGGTGTGTGGACTAGAAGCCTGGGGCTGACTCGGGCCTGAGTCTGAGGAACCCAGTCTTTGAAGGATCTGCTGCTATGATGCAGATCCTGGTGACTGCTTGCACTTCAGTAGCTGAGAATTCATGTCCTGTCGTAGTTCAGAGCAGTTAGACAAAACCTTGATTCCATCCTAACTCTGTCACTTGTTAGCCATGCGACTGCAGGCAAGACCCTGAATTTTTCTGAGCCTCGGTTACCTAGTCTGAGAAATGGGAACACCAGTACAAGACACGAGTTTACATAGCTTGGGGGACAATTGAGACAATGCTAGGGCACCCTTCCTGTGCTACACAGTCCCCTATAAGTTGCTCCAAGAATGGAGGAGTCAGAATCTTTCTGGGATCTGCCTCCTTGTAGCCTGCTCCCCGTTTCTGTGAAGCTCCTCCTGTCTCTCTGCCTTTCCCTACAGTCAAGGATTAGCACAATATTCCAGGGTCCTGGCACAGAACCACCTGGCAAAGTTGGAGAACTATTTCTGGGAGTTCCCCAAGGACCCTGAGCTTGGACCCACCCCATCTAAAGCAAACTCTAAATAGGGATAGGGTGGGGTGTCTGTGATGAGAAGCCCTCCACCATGAAATGACTGCAACTACGAACTTGCAGACATCCTGTAAGAGCTTCAGATGAAGTAGAGCAGGAGCAGAACCCTACAAAAAGTCAAATCCAAGAGAGAAGTAACAGCTAAACTGAAAAATAGGGAGATTTTTCAAAACCTGTCCTGGGGGTGGGCAGAGCAGTACTTTGGTGGGTAGGGACCTTGCCTTGCAGGAGGCTGACCCAGATTTGATCCTCAGCACCTCATAGGGTTCCCCAGGCCCAATCAGAACTGATCTCTGAGTGCAGAACCAGGAGTAAGCCCTGAACATCACCAGGCCCCCCAAACAAAACAAAACTATGAAAACCCTACCTCGCAGTGAAATGCTTTCAGTACCCGCTGACCAACCAGGGACCTAGCAGTCTCCGTGACAGCCTGGAGAGGCTGGTGCTGGCTGAGAAGGAAGAGAATGAAAGAACCTGGGGGCAGGGGGTTCTGCACTTGCATTTCTCGATGGGAATTAAAGGTTGACTGGGTTCGAGAGAGGGTCAGGCCAACTCCCTATAGATTTCCTTGGCATCTGGGGCCCAAGACCAAACTAGCAATGGCAGTGCTGTCTCTTTTTGGGAATGTCTTAGTAGAGGTGGCAGGAAGTTCCAGGTTAGGGGAAGGTCTGAGCTGGGGAAGGGGATCCCAAGAAGCACCTCTGGGATCCCCCAGGCCATTGAAGGGATGGAGGTAGAACATTGGTGCCAGGGATTGAACTCGGAGCTTTGTGTATACCTGGCTTGTGCCCGGCTCTTGAGCCATCAACCCAGTCCCGCTGTCTAGGTTCTTCAACTGAAATTCCACCTCATAAGGTTTCAGTGTGGTGCTGAAATTTACTTTTCAACTGTCTTCTCCAAAATTTTCTCCGAAATTTACTTTTCAACTGTTTTCTTTGGTTTTCTTTAGTTTCAGGCATGTCTGTTAAAAACTGCTTGCAGGTATAAGTCCTCAGAAGTTTCCAACACCAATGTGCCCCATTTCCCCTCCCACCACCACAACCTGCTTTCTGACCGGCTCTATTTCTCACTCTCTTTCTCTCTCTCTCCCCTCTCTCTCAGTTTGCAAGGCTCCAGCTTTTAGTGGGTGTCAGTCATTCACATGCATGTATTGTGTTTACTGTTCTGTGTTTGGCCTTATTTCTACTGTCCTAGCTTGTATTTCCTATGGTGCAGTGTTTTCCCTCTTCACTCCCTCTCCTTTGACAGTTAGTTCTTGGTTTCCTTCCTGTTCCTTCCACTGCTAGTGTGTATTCAGAGATATGCTGGACTCCTTTCCTACCTTGCTATGATGTTATCTTTTTGAGAGTTTTTCATTCATTTTATCTAATTCCTTTTTCTCTCAGAGAGTCAGAGAGTCAGAGAGAGACAGAGACAGAGAGACAGAAAGAGAGAAAGAGAAATAGAGAAAGAGAGAAGAGAGAGAGAAGAGAGAGAGAGAGAGAGGAGAGAGAGAGAGAGAGAGAGAGAGAGAGAGAGAGAGAGAGAGAGGCAGGCTGGGCCTCAGTTCATTTGGAGAAAGTTCTGCTCTCCTGTGCCTGACCATTCTGTCTCAGACCAGAAGCTTGTGTCAGGCCAGAGCCCCAGGCAGGGAGATGAGCTTTTCTTAGCTCAGATCCAGGTCTGGAAGCCTGGCTTTCGTTTCCAGCCTAACATGCAGAGTTCATTGTCTCTCTTAAGCTTCAGAAATTGAATTTGGTGACTATTTCAGGTCTGGGAGCACATGAGGTATCCGTAATGTCTCTACAGAACTTTATTTGATTTTAACTGATTTTATTTTCGTTTGAGCAGGCCACACCCAGTGGTCATCAGGGGAATAGTCCTGACTTTGTTACTCAGAATTAACCCCCTAATGATGTTGGGGATTCAAACCAAGGCAGCCAGTGGGGATGCAAGGCCTTAATCCCTGGCCTTCTCCATCTTTTTTTTTTTTTGGGGTCGCACCCAGTGATGCTCAGGGGTTACTCCTGGCTCTGCGTTCAGGAATTACTCCTGGCGTGTAATTTTGACCTGGCAACCCCAACCCGCTTGGGGACCATATGAGATGCTGGGGATCAAACCTGGGTCAGCTGTGTGCAAGGCAAACAGCCTACCCGCTGTGCTATCACTCCGGCCCCAGCTCTCCATCACTTTAAAGCAAGCCTAGGGCTCTGTCCAAAGGTGTCTTGGCTGAGGCTGACGAGTGAGGGAGGAAAATGAGCCTCCTCCAGACGGGCTCCGTGAGAGCTGTGGACGAGGCCCAAGGTCTCAGTTCTTCCTCTCCCATCTCCCCCTCTCCTTCCAGCACTTTCCTGTTGGCCTGGGTTCTGTTTTTTAATAACTTTTTTTTTAAAAATTGAATCACCATGCTAGAGACCATTACAAAGCTGTTCATGATTGGGTTTCAATCAAGCAGTGTTCCAACACGCATCCCTCCACCTGTGGAAGTTTCCAACACCAATGTGCCCCATTTCCCTCCCACCACCACAACCTGCTTTATGACAGGCTCTATCTCTCTCTCTCTCTCTCTCTCCTCTCTCTCTCTCTTTCTCATTTTGTGCATTCTGATCTGCAAAACAGACACTGAAGGATTAACGTGTATATCCCTTGACCTACTTTCAATACTCAGTTCCAGTCTAGCGTTACTATTTCCAACTGTTATTGTCAAACTGGTCCGTTCTCTACCTTACCTACCCTCTACCCCCCACCCCTACACACACATAAATGTGGTAGAATCCTACCATTGACACTCCTTGGCCGGAGTTCGTTTTTTTTTTTTTTTTTTTTTGCTTTTTTGGGTCACACCCGGCAATGCTCAGGGGTTTCTACTGGCTCTACACTCAGGAATCACTCCCAGCGGTGCTCGGGGGGCCATATGGGATGCTGGGGATTGAACCCGGGCGGCATGGGCCGGCCGCAGTATAAGGAAAATGCCCTACCGCTGGGCTATCCCTCCGGCCCCTGGCTGGAGTTCTTGTCTGAAAAATTCTTCCCCTCAAGACTGGGGATGCGGCTCAGAAGGGGGAACACCCGCACTGCATGCTTGAGACTGTGAGTTTGATGCCCGGCACCAGCCCACATCTCCTCCCAGGAACTCTGCCATTATGATCTCTCAGCTCCAACACGTGTGTGATCTGGTGAGTGGCACGAATCCTTGTTGGAGCAAGCAAGTGTGTGCAATTCCTGTGGGCGCAGCCGAAGTTCTCAAGTCGCGGTCCTGGCACCACCGCCAAGAGGCGAAGTCTCCCCCTTATTTGAGGACCCCGAGTGGTGGCACCCCACATGTTCCTCAGGACGTCTGTGTTGTAAGGAGGGAATCTCCCACGGCAGATTTCAGGCAGCCTCTGCTGGCGATGGGAATTCAGACAAGGTCTTCCTTGCTTTCCTGCACATTCAGGGTCAGAGGCGGATCTGGCAGAAACTGTTTTTGTGTCTGCTGAGACTCCTTCACGCTGCACAGGGCCCAGAACTCTCCAAACTGCTAATGACCATTCTGATCCCCTGACTCCATTGTGACCGTCTTCTCAGGAAGGTTTGAGTAACCTTCAATGTCATGGGATTTTGGGGGGGGCCGTCCTGACAGAGGTGAGCAAAGGGCACTGCACTTCTGCTCCCTCTCATGTGTTTGAGGATTGGCTGCTTAGGAATGGAAGCTTGAAGTTTGGTGAAAGACATCTGTGTTTTTTCCCATCTGGGGATGGAGGGCAGCCTTCGGGGGGGGCTTGGCCAAACTGGATGAAGGCAACGTGGAAGACAATGTCCACTGTTCGTTCCATCCCTTTTTGGTTATATTTGCCCACCCCAGTGTGTCCAGTCTCCTTGGGAGAGACGGGATGTTCGCATTTTCATTCCTGCTACAGGCTCTCCTACCACCCAGCTGAAGATCCAAGTTCCCATTTGCCTCTCAATTGAGCAGAGGATGCCACAAATCTGTGTAGTTTGGCCGGCAAAGGTCAAAGTCACAATCAGAAAGTTGGAGATCTGAGAGGCAGGGTTTTGTGGGAGCATGACTCCTCTGCTTCTCATTGTGGTCCTGGCCAGGCAACTGCAGTGGCTCTCCCGAGAAGACCAGGATGAGGAATCGGAACATCTGACTGCTGGAGCCAGTGACTACCCACTGGGGAGCAGCTGCAGTGTCTTTGTGAGCCCTGCAACAAAAAACATAATCCATAGATTTCAGAGCCAAATGAGGGTCAACACGAGTGGGGGCAAAAGCTCATTTTTCAAGTGCATTTGAAATGGGAAGGTTGCCTTGGTCATGGGAGAGCTTGCAGAAAGATGTGCCCTTTTCCCTGGCTTCCCTCACTGTGAGCTCTCCCAGCAATTTGCTGCCATCTGGTCGGACGGGAGATACCATATTGAGTGAAGAAGAAATGACAAACATAGGATGATCTCACTTATCTGCAGAATCTAGAACATTGGATGAGGTAATGGAGTAAAGGGTCTAGATCACCCTTGACTCCAGTATTTAGAGAAGAGAAGGACTGGGAGCCAGAGTGATAGTACAGTGGGTAGGGCATTTGCCTTGCACACGGCCGCCCTGGGTTTAATCCCCAGCATCCCATATGGTCCCCTGCCAGGAGTAATTCCTGAGCACAGAGCCAGGAGTAACCCCTGAGCATCACCGGTGTGACCCAACAAGCAAAAAGTAATTTAATACATAAATACAATTTTTTTAGAAGAGAAGGACAGAGAAGGAACAAAATCAAGGGGGGAAGAAGGGAACAGAAGTCAGGAGTGACCAGGCATCAGGGCTTCAGTTCTACTGGTGATTCAGGTGAGTGATGTAGCCCTGTATCCCAAACACAGGCTCAATGACACTGAACATAAGTGACCTAAGCTGCGACCTGGGAACTTGAAAAGTGCCTGTCAAGTTGTCAGGTGAGGACAGCATGAGGTGGACTTGGGGTGGGCATGTGGGGATACGGGAATACCATATTGACACAGGTGGTGGGATTGGTTGAATTATTATTTGCCAAAAAAAGGCATCAGTAACTTCGTGAATCACATTTCTTTAATCAATTTTTTAAAATGTGGATAAAAAGAGAAAGGAAGATTACCCTTTGTGGTGGCCCTGACCACAGAGGTCAGTGCTGACAGTCACACTCACACGTGGGGTAGAGCTGGACATCAAACCCGAGTCTCAGCCTGCAAGGCAGGCGCACTGCCACCATGCGCAGCCTTCTGCCTGGCACTTTTTTCAGTAGCAGAACTTTGAGAAAGTGTCCCAAAGGTTGCTGTAGGCCAGCTTTCTGCCTCTCCCTACCTGGAAAAAGGACCTGAGTTGGGGCGGAGAGGAAAGCTCCATTTTCCTGTCTCAGTCTCCCCCACCCACTTAGGCAATAAAAACATTAAATCCATGTGTGCATCCCCCAGGGGCACTGTAGGAAAGTGTTTGCATAACAGTTGGAGATGGGTGAGCAGGGTTTTAGTGTCCTGATACTAAAGTGTGTGCGTGTGTGCACGTGCCCACGTATAGTGCACGCTACAGGCAAGCTAGCTCCTGGCTGTGGGCCCGAGAGCCAGACAGGTGTCTCTCCCATCCCAGCCCTGTTCAGCATCTCTAGATGCTTTTGCTCCAAGGTCCTTCTGGCTCTGACTAGCTGAGTTCTGCTCCAGGCTGTGTCTTTCTGCCGGCAAGTGACTATTGACATTTCTCTTGGCTTATGGTGTCCCTTAGGTTTAGTTGTTAATGCATTTCATTCTCCCAGCCACTTCCCTTGAGTCCTCACCTTTTCGGCATGCAGAGCAACTTTGGCCACCACTGTGCCTGCCTGTGGACAGAGAAGAACAAGGATCCCCTTGGGAATCTAGGTCTTTATCCCTGCCACCCCCACCACTCGCAGGGCAGGGGATCAAACTGGGAGTTTCGAATCTTAGCAGTTCTTGTTCCCTTTCCCAGACGGCCCCCAGGGCCTCGAAGCAGAGGTGGTAGCTGGAGGCCCCAGTCACTGGGGGAACTCCAGCCTGGAGGTGAAATAAGTCGGCGCAGAAGCACCGTTTTCAAGAACATTTTCTGGGCTTCTGCTTCTCCCACTGGGAGTTTGTGTCCTCTCGGTTTGAGAAATAAAACCAAATTGTCAAAGTCCCTTTGCATCTAGAGCACGAATCCACCAGCTGTGGATATTTTCCCACATGGCTCTGGCCTCATAATTCCATCTTTCCAGTAGAACAAGTTTCCATGGATGCCTGGGAGTGCCCTGGAGGGTATTACTATTGTTGTTATTATTAATTTTTCATTATTATTTTTTCATAGACAACAGGATTTACAAAGTTGTTTGCAGCAAGCTCTCAGGCATACTGTATTTTCACCTCTAATCCCACCATCCCATGGTCTCATCTCTCCAATGAGATCCCAGGTTTCCCTCAACCCCCCATCCCAACTCTTTTACAGGTATGTTTCTAGGTTAACTATTGGAGTTTGGGCCCCTTGACTTCTATTGTGTTGGGCCTAGGGGTTGGCTATATACAGGTACTTTGCCTCTATGCATCAGCAACACCGAAGCCCTTGCCCCTGTCCAGGGTTAATTCTAGATCACCCCTTCCCCTTCTTGCTCATCTCCGTTCCATTTCTCTCCTTCCTTGGCATTTAGGTTTTTGTAATCCAGAGCCTTGTTTTGCCTACCTTTGAATCCATGCATTTCCTAAACAAGTTGTGCTATAAACTGCAGATTCATGAGAAATGGATGGCACTAATAGGAGGCGACCCTTTCGGAGGGAAGGCTCCCCAGCCCCTCGGAGGCAAAGCCAGGGCTCCTCGTCCCCACGTGTCACGCGGCCAGCCCTTCTCTCTCCACCAACGTGAGCTGGTCCTTGTTCTCTCTCCATTCCCTGCAGCTGGTCCCACTTTGCAAGACTGTTTGGGAATAAGGTTCTTTTGTTCCCTCTTCTTTCTCTCTAAGCAGACAGATAATTTCTTTTGAGTTCTGGATGAATGTCGATGCAAGTGTGGGGAGGGAGGGAGGCTCTCTTGAGAATGACTTCGCCTGGTTCAGAGTGTGAAAACTTGGAGGAAGGAAGAAGGACGTTTTCTGTCCTTGGAGAAACAAGCCTGTGGGATATCAGGCTTCTCCGCTCACAGGTTCACGGGGTGCTAGGGGCTTGGGTTCCATGTGGATGGATCCACCCAATCTGTCGTGTGGCTTCCGGAGTCCCCTTAGCCTCTCTGAGCCACACACCTGCCGTCTGTGTCCTGAGAGGTCCAGATGGATGAATGGCTTCTAATTTGTAAGAATATTTTGGCATGTTCTCTTAAATAGAAATCAGTCAAAACTCAAAACCATAGGTTAAATCCTTGTGGATTTTGTTTCTGTTGTTTTGTGGACACACCCATAGGTGCTCAGGGGCCCTACATGGCTCTGTGCTCTAGGGTTGCTCCTAGCAATTTGGTTTGGGGACCATGTGGTGTCATGGATCCAACCAGAGTTTTCTGTATTCAAAGTCTGAGTTCCAGCCCATGAGCTTTCTCCCCACTGGGAAGTCACTGGTTCAGGTATATGCAGTATATGTTTGAGCCCAGAGTTTCTCAGCATCTGCACTCTTGACCTGCAATGGGGGTGGGGACAGCCTGGTGGCATGGCTGCAGGACGGCTGGTAGTGACCCTGGCCTTCATTCACCAGATGCCGACACCGCCCACCCCAGGTGCACCAGCCAAAAATGGCTTCCAGCAATACCCAGAACCAAGCTCACAGGTGAAAGGTAAGGATGACCTTTGCAGGGGGATGTGACCCTGTTCCATGCTCAAGGCCACAGGAGCTCTTTGATCCACCCCTGTGTCTCAGGAGACAAAGTCCCAAGGTAGATAGACTCAAGCTCTGAGTGTCTCAGAGCTTGACTCTCAGAACTTCTGTTTAGAGGCGCGGTCCTCTCCCTGGTAGGGATGTTAGCTGGGAATAGACAGCAGTTTCCTGGTGCCTCGTGTGCCCAGTTTTGCTGGGTGTGCGACCTCCTAAGCTGCCTTTTCTGGTCATTCCCATTTGGACACCTCCTCCAGGAAGCCTTCCATCAAAACAGCGGTAGTAAAACACTCACTCCCACTTCTGTCCTCTCCATCTCGCCACCAAGCTGCCCTCTCCCCCTCTGCAAGCGCAGGTCCCCGGGTTCTTTGAGATTCAGCCTGTGGGATCTAGGTTGGGGCTGGAGCATGAGGGGGCTTCAGAAAGGGATGCCAGAGGCATGTAATCCTGTGCCAACCACAGTGTACTGGGATCTGAGTCCCACGTGGTGCCCACACACTCTCAGAGAAGACCTGATACCTCAGCCTCTACTTGCTGAGGTAGAGGCTGTGCAACTCTGGGCACATCATTGCTTCCTCTTCTCCAAACACAGACCAAGGTACCCTTGCAAGAAATGCTGTAGAAGCAAATGGATGCCTCTTCCTATATGCTCTGTAGGTGCCTGCTTAGGTACCCATGCTGTGCCAGGCACAGTGATCTCTGGGAACAGGGCGATGAGGATGACAATGGCAGGAAAGAGGTGAAGACACTGAACTTGAAGATGTTGGCACAGCATGGCCATGGCTGCCTTCTCAGCACCTTCCTGGAAGCCCCTCAAACTCTGCCCTGGTAGCCAAGACCTGGGCAGGTCTGAGGCAGAGACTCTTGGGCAGCTCATGATGAAGACCAAACCTTTCTCCCATATTTGGAGGGAAACTTCAAAAATGACCTCACCCGTTCTGCTTCCCTGGTATGTTGAGTAACCTTGCTGGCTTTTTGACCCCACTGCTGTGGTATACACCTATCAAAACTGCACAGTAATATGGGATGCCAGGGACTGAACCTGGTCAGCTGCATGAAGGCAAGTGCCTTATCCGCTGTTCTGTGGCTCTGGCGCTTGCATTCTTCTTAATACTCCCCAGTGATATCATCACTATTTTGAATTCTGTCACAAAAGGGTTTTTTGTACCTTGGTACCTAGTTTCTCTCCATCAAACAAATGTGTCTGAGACCCATCCATATTTTTGTGTATTTTGATAGTTTATTTTGTTTTATGGCTGGGTAGTACTCAGTTGTAGAATGTACCACCATTTATCCATGATCTGTAGATGAATTGTTTTTAATTTAGAGGCTCTTATCTCTGTAGATGTGTGGCTCTCATTTAGGGCCATTATGACTACAACTGCTATAACCATTTTCATGTAGATCTTTCATGTGGATATATAATGTTTACTCTTGCTTATTTACCTAGGAATAGAATTGTTTACAGGCAAAGGAAGCTTCTCTTTATTTTACTATTCAGTTGTACAAAATAGTTTTGTAATTGTAACTCCTGAGCAACATCTGTACTATATTCTTGCCAATATTTGATACAATTGTTTTTTTTTTAATTTTTTGGTCCTTTTAGTGGGTGTGTAGTGCTACTCACAATGTATATATTTATTTTTAGGCACTGTGATCTACAACCCTGTTAATAGTAGGGTTTCACATAGTATGAGAATAATACCCAGAGATAACAGAAACAAGGACCAGGAAGACTGGTCCATGGTAGGAAGTTTGCCACAGTCAGGGGGTGGGGCGTGCAGTTAGAACAGAGAAGCTGGACCATATGGGAGCTCTGTTCTTACCTTTTCTGAGAAATCTATATTTTTTTTTCCACCCCTGGCACCTCTCTCTCTCTCTCTCTCTCTCTGTCTCTCTGTCTCTCTGTCTCTCTGTCTCTCTCCCTGTCCCTTCTTTTTGTGCATTGTGTCTTGAAATTATTGTCATTTCTCTTAATGGCATTTCCTGATGAACAACCAGTTTCACATATAAATCAATTCCAGTTTACCAATTATTTTCTTTTCTGGCTAGGTCTTTATATCCTCTCAGAAAACTTTGCCTAATCTAATATCATGAAATGATTCTATTATATTTTCGTTTTTCTTTTGTTTTGGACCCAGACCTAGTGGTGCTCAGCGTTTACTCCTGGCTATGTACTCAGAGATCACTCCTGGTGGTGCTTGGGGGACCATATGGGGTTCTGGGGACCAAACTCAGGTCAGTTGCAAACAAGGCTTACACTCTACCTGCTGTACTGTCACTCTGCCCATTCTTTTATGTTTCTTCTAGAAACTTTATAGTTTCATTTTTGCACTTAGGTGTGTTATCCATTCTAAACTCATTGTGGTAATGTGACAGGGAAACATTGTGGAAATCTTGATTTCTTGTAGTTTTTCAAAGTATTTCATTTTGCTTATACATTTTAGAATCTGTGTAAAATTTATGAAAAGAGGGCTGTTACAGTTTTTTACTTGGATTGAACTCAGTCTATAGATCATTTGTAGAAAATTGACATCTTTAAGATATTTGGTCCTCGGGCTTGGAGAGATAGTACAGCAGGTAGGGCGCTTGCCTTCCACGTAGTCTACCTGAGCTTGATCCTTGGCATCCCATATGGTCTTCTGACCACTGCTAGGTCTCATTCCTGAGTGGCAGAACCAGAAGTAATCCCTGAGCATCACCAGTGTGACCTCAAGACATAAAACTATAATCTGTCCTCGAGTCTGTGAACATGGTCTATCTTTCTATCTTAATACTTTTTAATTCCTTAAATGTGCTTTAGGCCCAGCCTATGATCTGTGTCTGTAAATGTCCCGTATGCACTCCCAAAAAAGCATAACCTGGGGCTGGAGCTATAGAACAACAGGTAGTGCTTGTCTTGTTTGTATGAGATTGACCTGGTACCACATTAGTGCCCCCTAAATCCCTGGCTCAGAGCCAGGAGTGTCTTGAGCACAGCAAGACATGTCCCGACAAGAAAAGAAATAAGTAGAATAGCATAATCTTCAGATCTTAACTACAGCACATGTCAGCTGATATACAATGGATGTTCTTAGCCAAATGTTTATTTTTCCTCCCTGCTGCATAGAGGTCTATATTAAAACTTTTAACATACTAGTATCACTTCCAGTTTTCTTTTAGTTAAATTTTGTCTCATGGATCTTAAGGTTCTGTTGTTGGCTGAACACATAGTTCAGATTGCTCTACCTTTCTGGTTCTTTTATTTCTATCATTATAAAGGGATCCCCCTTATTGCTGTTAAGATTTATTATATTGAACTATACTGTGCAGAATGTCTTCAAATATCTTTGTCTTTAGTTGTAGTATTTAGTTTCTTTTCCTTAAATTTATTTGCTAAGATAAAGTCTACCATCTTGGTATCGCTTTTATTTTCTTTCACCAGTTCTTTTATTATTATTTCCTCTTTATATTTTAGATGAGTTGAGTATTTTATAACTATAAATAAGAGATATTTAATACAACATAATTCCCTTTACCCATCTTTGTTCTATTTTATCAACTGTTTTAGTTCTATGTTCCTTTAGAAACCCATAAAACTTCCTAATTATCATTTTCTTTCAATCTGAAGCTCATCCATAAATTCCTAGTAGCCCTCTTGCATTACATAACCTTTAATCTTTTTCTCTTTTTGGTCAATCTAGAAAGTTTTGTCAATGCATTGTATCAGCTATTGGTTTCTTTGATTATCTTTATTTTTTACTTCTCTGTTTATAACCATTTAAATATTATTACTTTCTTCCTTCTGCTTGCTTTAAGACTTGGTTTGCTCTTCTTTTTTCAACATCCTTAAAATGGCTACCTAGATTACTTGTTTAGAAACTTTCTTCTTTTTTTTAAATTGTAGGCATTTACAGAAACCAACTTTCCTGAGTGTTGGTTTCACTAACCTCTATAGGTTGTTCCATGTTGTGTTTTAATTTAATTCAGCTCAAAGTCTTTTTACTTATCCTATTTCTTCTATTAAAAGTGTTTTAGATCGGCCATCATGCAGAGACTCAGACACACAAGGGAGAGCTGCCATCCGGCTCTCCCCTAACTCAGCTGACCATGAGGCTCCCAGGAGGGAAGATGGGTTTTAGTTCCAGCCCATCACCTCAGTAGGGCCTCGGAAGCAGCCAGATGAAACTCACTCACCATAATAGCTGCCATTTTCATGGTCTGGACTCCACAGCTCATCAGAGCCCCACCCAAGAGAGAAGCTGATCTCAGGCCGGGCTCAGTAAAGCAGCTGAGTTCAAGCCCAGGTAGGCAGTTCTCAGAGGTGAAAGTCACCGGGCATTCGTGGAGATGGAGCTGGGGTCCCCCATCCCCCTCTCTGTCCTGTCCAGGGAGGCCTGGGTGGACCTGCCCATGAACTGCCTCTGGGCTGTTGGCCATCATGCAGAGACTCAGACACACGGAGGGAGAGCTGCCATCCAGTTCTCCTCGAGTTGCACAGCCACTTGCGGCTCGAGGTACATCAAACTAGTGGAACCAATCATGTTCTAGAAACTCAGAAAGTAAATTCAAGAACAGAAGAAGTCAGAAAACTTCATGCAACACAACCACAGTCCCTTGGTCGGACTCCACAGCTGGACACAGCCTGACCCAAGAGAGAAGCCAAATTCAAGCCCAGGCATGCGGGACTCGGCAACTACACCAACCAGGTTTTTAGGGAGCCTGGACTGGGGCCACCCCCCCCACCTCGGCTCCCTCCACAAAGGCCTGGTGGCCCGCCCAGAACTGCTGCTGGGGCTCTCGGCTGGACAACAGGTATTCAGGTGCAGGGCGGAGTCTCTGCCTGCCCAGTGATAGACTGATGGGGCATCTTGGGGTGGGAGCAGGTTTTTGCTCCTTGGCCTGTCCTCTGCCAGGCTCCCAGAAGTCAGAAAACCTCATGCAACACAACCACAGTCATCCTCTGGTCCAGACTCCACAGCTGGACACAGCCCGATCCCCATAGTGCACAGCTGCCTGCGCAATATCTCAAAATCTGGTATACCACAAATGTGTGGGAGTCAGAGGCTAGGTAAGACAGAGAAGGGAACAGTGTGCTGATAATCGTTGGAAATGATGATACCATCCGAGAACTGAGCATTGAATATAGGCAAAAAGATAATACATGATAACCTCTAAATGTATGTATTACAATCCACAATGTATAAGAAAGGGAAGCAAGAAGGAGAGAGAGGAAGAGAGAGAGAGAGAGAGAGAGAAGAGAGAGAGAGAGAGAGAGGAGATAAAGAACCTGCCATGGAGGCAGGCTGGGGGAAGGGGAGGGAAGTGGGGACACTGGTGGTGGGAAATGGGCCCGGTGGAGGGATGGGTGCTGGAACACTGTAGAACCGAAACTCAAATATGAACTTCTTGTAATTGTACAGCTCACGGTGGTATAATAAAATATTTTTTAAAGTGTTTTGTTTAGATATTTGGGATTTTTTTTAATTCCATTTTTTCTGTTGGTTTCTAGTGTTTCCTTGTTTGGTTGCTGCTGAGACCTGGTTCTAGTTAGTGGTCTGAAACAATGACTGGAGTAGGGTGATCTTGAAGGGAAAGGAACGTTCATGTGAGACTCATTTTGCAGGTCCGGCCTACACTCCTTTAGCAAGAAGGAAAGATCACTCCTGCCAGCCTGGGTATTTCTCAAATAAACTAATTCAGGTGCTTTGTATCCATGTCGCAATCATCCCTTACCTGGATGCTGACTTGAGTCTCAGAGTGCACTAACATTCAACCTGCACTATAGAGTTCGCCCTCCGATGGGGAATCGTGGCTCTTATGTTCAGTGTGCTCTGAGACGGGCCCAGGAGCCAAAGCTCTCGTTCAGTCTCTCCACATTTATAGGCCTTACTCTGTGTCATTTTCTTCACATTTATTGAGACAGCAAAAACCAGCTCATATAACATGTCCTTGAATGCCCACTGCCCCTCTCCCTGAGAGGGACTGGGTGTGGTTGGCGCCTATCCCAGGACAACCTTCAGCTCAACCTCATTCCAGCCCACCAGGGAGCATCTTCTTCTTGGGATGCTGTCAGACTGGTGAGTGATTCAGTTAAGAAATCCCAGTGAGGGGTCTCCTAAGACCAACGGATTTAACTTGAGAGAAAAAGATGAGCGAGGAAAGGGGAGGAAGAAAAGATAGAGTGAATGGCTGTGACTGCTGTGAGCAGTGAGAGCTCAGCATCTCTAGCACTGACAGCCTCTCTGGGCAGTGCAAAGGATCCCTGATGGGTGCAGTCATGTGTGCAGGGATGGATGTAGTGGTGGGTGCAGTAAGTTGGTGCAAGTAAGTTGATATAGCAATAAGTATGCAGAGCTGCGCAAGTGGCTGGGGAGACTGGAGCCGGCTCGCGCCGAGCCCAGCTGCGATGGGATCGAGGAGGGCAGATGGGTTTTGGGTGTTGGCCCATCGCCTCTGGGGGTCCCAGAAGCAGCGGATGGAACTCCGCCCATCACACTAACCACCATCTCCGCTGTCAGACGCTGAGAAACCGACCCACGACCAGATCAACAGAGCAAGACCAGTTCGAGGCCCAGGTAGGCGGCTCCCAGAAGCGGGAATCACTGGGAATTCGCCAGATGGAGTCAGGGGTTAAGCCACCCCTCCATTTTGTCGAGTCTGGTGGGACCCTCCAGGAGCCTCCCGGGGGAACCAGTATGCAGAGCTGCGCAAGCGGCTGGGGAGACTGGGCCCGCGCCGAGCCCAGCTGACGATGGGATCCCGAGGAGGGCAGATGGGTTTTGGGTGTTGGCCCATCGCCTCTGGGGGTCCCGGAAGCAGCCGGATGAAACTCGCCCATCACACTAGCCACCATCTTCGCTGTCCAGACGCTGAGAAAATGCCTCACGACCAGATCAACAAGAGCAAGACCAGTTCGGAGGCCTAGATCGCGCGGCCGCAAGCGGCCGCGGTCCACTAAAATAGTGAAACAGTAATGTCTTTTTAATGCACTGTATTCCACGAAGAGCAGGAAAGTTTATCGGGAAGGAGATATAAAGACGAAAAGAAATGACATACAGAATCTGCCAAGTAGTTGAGGGTGCGGGGGGGGGGAGGAAGGTGGGGACATTGGTGATGGTAGATGGGTTTGGGTGGAGGGATGGGTGTTGGAACACTGTAGATCCAAAACTCTACATGAGCATCTTTCAATTGTATGTCTAAAATGGTGTAATAATATTTGGGGGAAAATAATAAAATTAAATAAAAAAATTGATATAGCAATAGGTGCAGTGACAGGTGTAGTGATAGAAGCAATGATGGATGTGGTGATGGGTGCAGTGATGGACACAGTGAAAAAGAAGGGTACAGTGATGGATGCAGTGAGGGTGCAGTGATGGATGCAGTGAGGGATGCAGTGATGCACTAGTGAGTGCAGTGACTAAAGGGTGCAGTGATAG
Source organism: Cryptotis parvus (assembly GCA_021461705.1). Taxonomy (NCBI): domain Eukaryota; kingdom Metazoa; phylum Chordata; class Mammalia; order Eulipotyphla; family Soricidae; genus Cryptotis; species Cryptotis parvus. The sequence goes on along the minus strand of JAJIBD010021970.1, from coordinate 446,611 downwards.
GTATAGTGCTGGGTACACTAATGGGTACAGTGATGAATTTAGTAATTGGGGTGCTATGATGAGATACAGCAATGGCTACAGCAATGGCTGCTGTGGTGGGTTGAAAGGAGTCACTCACCTGGAAGGGCAGGGTGGAGTGTGTGGAGAAAGTTTGGAATTCCCTGTTCAAGGGTCTAGATTAAGTGATTGGAGGTGGGCTTGGAGGAGATTAAAAGTAAGAAGTCTGGGGATCCTGTTCTAGGGCCATTACTTTGGTAATTTGCTTGCCAGAGTTCACCCTTTCCCTCTGTCCTGCTGCACCCCAAGGCGCAACTCTCACCAATATTTTTAGCCCTTCAGCCTCTGGTGAGATCTGGTGGTGAACTTCCATAGGCTATGGAGGAGCAGGGTAGATACTCACGTGATCTCACCGAGCTTCAATCTGAGAATTTCTCATTATGCTCCCTACTGAGAGTGCCAGTAGAGCACTTGGGGAGACAGAGAGAGCCCATTAAAGGCCAATGCCCTCTGGGTCCCCAGGCCACTAGTCTGTGTGCCCGGGCAGCACAGTGCCGGAGGTGATACCCTATGGGCAAAGAGATAAAGTGGTTTTTCATGGTCCAGTAAGTGGAGAATTAACCCCTCAGCAACCTGCATTTAACTCCTTGTTTCTCACTCCCTGTTCCCTGCAGTGCGGAGGTGGCAAGTTTGGACCAAGTTACAGCGCCCCTGCGTTTGAGTCTCATGATAGGTGACAATTCATCCTCCCTCAGAGCTTATTTGCTCATCGCAAAATGGAAATAACTGCATTGCCGTTCAGTCATAGTTACCAAACATTTCACGCAGGGTCTGATATCTATAGGGCATTTAATAAGAAACAGCTAGGCATTTTAGAGCCCCTATCCCCAAATGTAGACCCTGAAAATTAGGGGTCACCTGAAATTGTCAGAGGGCTTATCTTGAGGGAAGAGTAAACAAAGACTTTATTTAATGTTGGAAAATCATAGTTCTATTTTAGTTCTGATTGTCTAGAAGCAATTGATTCATCTTGATAACAGTCTTAGGGACATAAAAGAATACTTGTTCATTTCCCCTTTTTAACAAAGAGAAGAACACCTTGCCCCCTGGTAAATGGTAGATAATTGCATTGAGTTCAGTCTGGTCCCAAGTCCCATGCAATCATTTAAAGGGCTCTTTCTTTTCAGAACAGAACTAACATAAGCATCTTCAAATAAACGCATAGTTCTTTGGATATACTTTCCTCCCACGGTGTGCTGTGCTCTGGGATTGTATCCCTGAGTGGAGAAGCAGAGAGGATTGGCCCCATGTCATCTTGCTCTCCACCTAGCCCTCTGCACTGAGCTCTTGGGCAGAAATTGAATTTCAGTATGCTGAGACCTTTGTCTTCCCCGAGTCTGTGGACACCCTGGGTGCTCAACACTAAGGCCTGCTATGGTTCCCCTTCTCTCTCAGGTCCCAGAGGTTTCTGTGCTCCACACCCAGCTCTCAGCCAGGTGCTCGATCTCCATGAGTGCCCTCCAAGGTCAAGAGTCCTTCAGAGCAATGAAAGAGCCCAGGAAATGGAGGCTTTATGGCCACTCTCACCCCAACATCAAAGTCATAACCTGGCTCCAAGAGGGGAGGGCACCGGGGCAGCATTGTCCTAAAGATGAAAATCATACCTAGGGGCGGGAACTTGGGCACTTCTTATCAAATCCTCCTTCCCAGGCTTCTCGTTCTCTCTCTGACTCCCCAGATCAAAAGTGCAGAAGGAGCCAGTTCTCACAGTCTGATCTCTGCTCTCAGATTTGGGCTTCTCTAATTCGGTATTTCTCAACCTTTTATGACCACGGCCCCTTCCCACCTTATCTCCTTCCTGTAAAACTCCCTGACTTACCAGTTGCCCCAAGTTTCATGTGTGCACCCTTCCCTATTGGCACAATTGTCATCTGTAGTACCCTTGGAATATTGTCAGGGCTTTCTGGGAGGTTGTATCGCCTCCAGTCAAGAAACACTGGTCTACACCATACTCAGATGCTTTTCCAGATTGGTTGTCAGGGAAACTGATTTGATGAGCTAGAAGTGAAAAAAACAAACACACAAACAAACAACACACTAGTTTATTCAAAACACCATCCCAGACTGGAGAGAAAGCTCACAGTCTGTGGGGGGGTTGAAGGGGGCTGAAGTGCATGGATCCATTTCAGGTTTGCTCCCTGGCATCGCAGGGGCGTCCAAGTATCCCCTGGTATGACTGCAGAGCATCAAGCTGAAAGGCAGTACTGAGCACTGTTGGTTCTACCCACACCCCCAATATTTCCTAACTATCCCATCACCATTATGTTGACCTTATTAAGAATATATTTATAAGGATTTACTTGGTCATAAATAGCTTACCAAGTTCTATTTCAAGAAAATAGCAAGTAAATTGAGAGTCATGCAAGTGACAATGATCCACCTGATTAAGCTAGAGGGTTCATAGGGAGCGGGGACCACTGGAGATGGGCACTCTGGTGGTCCCATCAGCACCTGTGAAACAGACCTCCAAGGGAAGGCATGAGCGTGCACAGGTACACAGGAAACAGGAGGGCCTGGAAAACTAGAGCACCGAGGCATTCAGGAGAATCTAGGAAAGTTTCTTGGAAGAGGTGGTAGTTGAACAGCACAGTACTGATATCCTAAAACACACGTGCATGCTTGTGTGTGCGTGCGCCGTGCCTACATGTGTGTATGTGACTGTGCATGTATATGTGTATATGTGTTTGTGTAATTTTACCAGTGACGGCATTGCTGAACGGTAGAAAATAGCTATAACTGCTGACTCTACAGAGAAACAAAGTTACAGAGCAGGAAAATCTTTCTGGAAACATCTAGCCAGGACGAGAGGAGAAAGATAGTCTACGAAGCCCCCAGGCAATGGACATAAAGGCCATGGAAGATGCTGATGGACAGAGCCAGAAGAGTTGCTGTGCAAACAGACCCTCAGAGCCACTCAGCTGCCTTCCGGTAACTTAACCCTTTCTCAGGACCCTCTCTGGCGTCTGTGTTCTCGGGTCTAGCCAGCCGGTCTGCAAAGCTCAGTCCCACTCGGGTCTCTAGAATTTATGATCTAAATAAAAGTGTGTTCCCAGTGATAGAATAGGATAGGGAGCCTGAGGCCCAGAGGAAATAATGTGTTCAAAGTTAACTCTGATTGGAGGGAGATCCGTGATCAAACTCAGATCTTCCCAAAGATTCTCAAGCCTGCGAGGAAGAGCTGCACCGTGCTGAGGCTGTGAAGAAAGGCCAGAGAGGAAATCACTTTGTACTTGCCAGCGTTACATTAGGTGACATCAGCAAGCAAGAGGGAGTCCTACTTCCACTACTATAGGGGCCAGAGCTGCGTGGTTTAATCCCCAGAGGGTTCTCAGTGTCTGAAGCTCCCCACTGCAACCATATAACTATGCGTGGACATATCTGTGTGCTTCATTTGAAACCTGCATGTGCGAACCTGTAGGAAGCTGGAAGCATGTTAGGAACTCCTACCTTATCCTTCCTTCACCTCCTGGGACTTATGGTGTCCTCGGAGGTGGACATTTTGTACTGTCGCTGTTCACTCACAGGCTTTCTCTTTTTCTCTTAACCCATCTAGACAGGTCATCCATGGGGATTACTGGGTGTTCTCTGAGTCTCAGGAGTCACTTGAGGGGATTTCAAGGGGAGACTCATCTGCTTGCTGCTGAGCCCAGACCTAGAGTCACATGACTCTTTTCCTAATGCCTGGCACCTGGCGGGGCAAGTCAGAAATAAAGCTGGAACTGGGCAGGGAGGTGGGAAGATTATTCACTAGAGGACTGCAGCTCTGTGAAGGTTTTCAAAGCTCTGAGCAACGTGGATCCTGAAGCTCCTTACCCTCACCTCAGGGTAGGGCTGCCCTGCTTGTGGTGCTGAGCTCTGTATCCAGCAGGTGCATAAAACCTGCTTGTGTCTCCCTTGCACCTCTCAGGAAGCTGAACCCAGAGAACCACCCATTCATTAGACAGCTAAGTCTCAGGCTTGCTGTCCCGGCCCGACTCCAGGAAGAGAGTAGAAGGATGCCTTTGCCAGCCCAGCCCCAAGTGTTTAGAAAGTCGCATGGTTGCCCAGTCATCTGTCCCAATTGAGGCAGAAAGCCTGCAGGGGGCAGGATGGAGGTGCTCTGGGTACTGCCCGGATCATGCATGACCAGCTTTGTCTTCAGCATAGTTTCCTAGGAGAGCGAGCACTCTTTAGAGACCCAGATTGCTGAGGACAAGCCTCTCACTCAACTGCTCCTAGTAACTTCACCTCCCTGAGCTCAAAACTTCAACCCCACCCCCAGTGTCTGGGTCAGAATAGCAGAGGCTTCATCCATACGCAGGCTGAGAGCAGTCCACAGGACACACTGGACTCACATGGACCATTGCACTTTTTGGTTCTTGTTTGTTTGGGCTGCCATGCCCATGAGTCCAGTCCTAGCTCTGTGGTCAGGGGTCACCCCTAGTGGGACTCGACCATAACTGGTGCCAGTGAGGGAACTTGGGTCAGCCGTGTGCGAGGCAGAGGTAACCTGCTATTACTATTGCTCTGACCATAACTTTGCACTTTAAAAATAAACTGATTCTTCATGCAAAAATCAAGAGGTATCTTAGGTTTCTTTTCTGACTTAGCAAAAAACACGTGTTTCCTGGAGTTGGGACCATCACAGTCCCCACCTTTCTCTAAAGTCCTTCCTAAGCAGTTTTATTGGTGGCTTCCCCAACTCTAATGGGCATTTAATTGTGAATGCTCTCATTTCCTTGATCCCCAATATTCTTTCTCCTTCTGCCATACTCTGTGCCCAAAGTCTGCCTGTCCCCTATTTGGAGTTAATCATCAGCTTCATCTTATGTAAATAAGAACAGGAAAGTCTTGTTTGGCCAATTTTCTCTGAAAAAATTGAGCAGATGCTGTTCTCACCATTCCCGTGGTCAGCGCCTACCCTCTCCGTGTTTGCCCGCCGGCCAGAAGCTCTTTCTGGTCCTGACGCATGTTCTTGCTGGCCAGTGTGACTGTAGCATTCGGGGGAACCAGGCAGGCCAGCCAGATGAGCAGGGAGAGGCGTGCGCTCAGGCCTGACCCTGCTTTGGGCTGCCTGGGTCTTTGCAGCTGCCACTGAGGGTGAGACACCCGGTCGGAGAGGGGGCTCCAAGAGCAATAGGGTGGCGGGATCACCCTACCCGGGCAATCGTGCATGGGTGGACATAAACTAAATATACCAAGGGTTCTCTGGGGGTCCAAGAAGCCTCCACGTCTCGTTGGGCACAGAGCACAGAGGAAGCCGCAACTTCCCTTGGGTTGTTCCTACTCTGGAGTGAGTGAAAGAGGGTGCTGGAAAGCACCCTAGGGACTGGGAAAAGGGGCATGTTAGTGGGGAGGGTGATCCTGTGGGGCTGCATTGTTGAATGCCCAGTGAGGTGACTTGTGCTGTTGAAAGGACATTAGGGCGAGGTGGTCGAGATGACAGCACTCTGCGGCGTCACTATCTGGGCAGCATCTGGCTCATAGTTTCTTAGTGACGTAGAAACTGAGATGACCCCAAAGGCTCATTCTCAGAACTGGAAGGTGGAGGAGCTGACGTCAGGCAGCCTGGGCTGTTCCATGTGTATGTGCTCATGTGCGTCCTCCCTCTCAAACAACACTCATGGCCGTGATTGTGGAGGAGGCCTTGAAATGCCTCGAAACACCAGCATACATTTAGGTGGAACTTCAAGGGAAAAAGCCCGTTGTCAGGAAGGGGGTGTGTGGAGGGCCGGCTGCATTGCTGCTGGTAAAGATCATCCAAGGGTGGAGGGCTGGAGCCGAGGATTGTGTGGCATCTTGGAATCCGGAGGGCATGCATGCACTGGACAGAGTGATGTCTGAGAGGGTGGCCAGTGCACTAGGAGCATGTAGGACTCAGCGCCTGACTCCTAGAGGAAGGGAAGGTGGTGCTCTGAGCCCAGAGCAACAGTAGGTGCAGGTCCCAGGAGGAGGCCGGGTGTAGCCCATGCCTGGGCTGAGAAAGGGTCTCTAGGGGATGCTCTGAGCTCGCTGCGCCTCACTTCTGCCTTTCCCTCAGGTTCCTTGGGGGGCCACTGCCACTACTCAGGCTCCCTTGAGGAACTCCAGTCTGGGATGGGTCCGCGGCAAACGGGCCAGCGTGCTGGGCAGCGCAGTGTCAGTGGATGTGTTCCTCGGGGTACCTTTCACCGCACCACCTGTGGGACTCCAACGTTTTGCAAAACCCAAACCTGCATTGCCCTGGAAGGACATCCGAGATGCTACAACCTACCCTAAAGTGTAAGAGCAGCTCATGCTCACCTGGTGGGAGCCCGGGGAGCCGGGGGCAGAGCACTGCCAGGTGGAGCACTGTGGGTGGAGTACTTGAGGGAGAGCACGGTGGGTGGAGTAACGCAGGGCAGAGCACTGCAGAGCCAGATAACGCTGGTTCTGAAGCCTGATGAGAGTGGACTGGTTCTTCAGCTCTCACATGTACCACTCAACCCCTGATGGAGGGCGGGAGCAAGGTGGGCACTACACAGAGTGCCTGGACTCCCTGTGGAATTTCCTAGAACCAGGTCAAGGAAACTGAACTGCAAGCTCTGTCAGGATTATGAAGGCCATTCAGGCTTTGGAGTTCCTGCAACAGGCCTGTCCTGCCTTTGTTCCAAAAACTGTCTCATGGACATGTTTTAGGGGCCCCTCGCCATCACCATGGGCAGGGACTTCAGCGCTGAGATACCTCTCTGGGGCTTCAGGGTCCGAAGCAGCTCAGGGGGACTCTCTTTTCCCAGGTGCTACCAGAGCTCAGAGTGGCTGCACACAGATGGTGACATAGTCAAGATGCGTTACCCTGAATTGGAGGTGTCCGAAGACTGCCTGTACCTTAACATCTATGCTCCCGAACACGCAGGCTCCGGCTCCAAGCTCCCAGTGAGTACTGCATGTGGGGCGCTCAGTGTGGAAAGACTGAGTCAGGCAGGGACTGGGTAGGGCAACGGGCTGGGGGCAAGGGTAGGGAGTGGGGAAGCAAGGGCCAGGGAGGCAGGAGGTGGGGGCCAGGGGAGCAGGGGGCAGGGTACAGGGGGGCTTGGTGTTTGGGACTTGACCTGGTTCCCTGTTGGCCCAGGGACGATGCCACCACTGGACACATGAATGACTTTTGCAAAGTCAGTTTACAGGCAAAGTCCTTTCATCTTGTCCGGTGACTTCTGCATTTGGCAGAGACTTGGGTTGAGAGCCATCCAAGCTGAGGTCTGCTTTATAACCTTTTGGTTTTTATTTTGCTCTCTGCAAACTTTCAGGAAAGACTTGGCTTCAAAGATCTCAGATATTTTTTCATTGCTTGAGAAATAAATATATTTTCAAAGAGGCACCTTGCACCCGCCAGTAGTTTAGCTTGCCATGTAAACAGTTAAGGATTGCTGCCAAGACTGCCAGAGGCCCCAGAGTGAGTGAGTGGAAACGTGAGTTCCACCATTGGGCTTATGGCCAGGGCCCCCCAGCCCCCACCCTACACCCTCCCTCCCTCAAGCCACCACAGCGGGAGGCTCCCTGTATAGGAGCACAGCAGCAGCCCCTAAGGAAGTGCCTGGACTCTTATAGTGATGCCATGCTTGGAACTCTGGGGTCCTTTCTAAGAGAAGGCGGCACTGCGTGGAGAGCGAGCTATGCTTCTTATCAGGCGCCAAAGTGGAGCAGCCAGCGGCCAAAGCCAGCGCTGCCCCTGCCCCCTCTCCACTTCTTCTCTGCACCCACCCCCGCCCGAGCGCTGTAGACCCTGACTTTGGAAGGAAAATGGAAGGGTTTTGCTAGGGGGTCTCCAAAGAGCGGGAATCTCCAGCTGGAAGCTCCCAGGCCCAATTTTTCTCATCAAGTTTCTATATGTCCCTCTCTCCTCTCTGTCCTGGGAACCCTGAGATCAGAATGAGCCTGAACCTCCCACAAGGCTGCCAGTGGGTCCCTTCTTCCCGGGTTCATGCTCCGTGATGTTTCATTGACACTTCCTGAGCCCGTGAAAGGGGCCCACCTTGTTCTGTGACCTTGAGGTGCTCATCTGGTCTGATCTCAGGGCCCCTCTGGAGAGAGATGCTTTCATTCTTCACACCTTCCAGAACAGAAAATGAAGCTCCGAGAAGTGAAGTCACCTGCCCAAGCCCACACTGCCAGGTCCTGGCAGAGCTGGGAATTCAAGTTGGCAAGGCAGAGTTCAGCTGCTTAACCCTGGGCTTTCTTCAAAAGGGCGAAACCTCTATAGCTGGGATTAGAACAGTGGTACAGCGTGGTGGTCGTTTTCCTTGTACACAGCCAACCCAGGTTCGATCCCTGGCATCTCCTATGGTTGCCTGAGCACGACCAGTAGTCATTCCTGAGTGCAGAGCCAGGAGTAGCCCCTGAGCAGAGTCAGGCATGGTCCAAACACCCAATTCAAAACAAACAAAGCCCAAAACTTATAAAGCTACTGAGAAGGGACAGAGAGCTTTCTTCTTCTCTAAAGAAACACCACCCTGGCATTTGTGCGGGACGGTGCCCATGGGTGTCCAGCAAACTGACCGGAGATCTCTCTCCCCATCCCAGGTCATGGTGTGGATCCCGGCGGCTCCTTTGAGGCGGGCTCGGCCTCCATCTTCGATGGCTCTGCCCTGGCTGCCTATGAAGATGTGCTGGTTGTGACCACCCAGTACCGGCTGGGCATATTCGGCTTCTTCAAGTGAGTGTCTGTGGGGTCAGGAAACGACAGGCAGCAGGCGGCCATGGGGCAGTCAGGGGCATAAGGAAGTATAAGCGTTCTGTGGCTCTGAGCACCTTCAGCCCCTGACTCTGTTGTTCTAGGAGCCATGGCCTGTTCATCGCAAAGTCTCAGTGTTTTTATTTTATTAAAAGTTGAATCACTTGAATTAGAGTTACAAAAGTTATTCTGATTGGAATCTAGGCCTACAATGTTCCAGTATGAATCCCTCCACCAGTGTCCACTCAACCTCCCCTCATTGTCCCTGGTTTCCTTCCCACCTCCTAGCCTGTGTCTATGGCACTTTTTTCTTTTTCCTTTTGCCCTTTCCCCCCTCCTTTTTAAGCACTGTGGTTCACAGCACCATGACTGAGAGGGTACTGTGCACAGTACTGCACTTCCAGCACCTAGTTTGGTCAGAGAGAGCCCTTCCCTCTGTCACTGTCAGAGCGATCCCTTCCTGGACCTGTCCCCCCCCCCTCAACACTCAGTGGAGCCACATATAAAACTCTCTCACCTGAGTCAAGTCCTGGGAGCTTCCGGTTTGGCAGAGGTCCCCCACACAGACTGAGCCCGGCTCCTTCCATCTTTCCCCTCCTCCAGCATTTGGACCTGACCGTGGCCAGTAGGTGGCAGGGTCCAGAGGATTCTGGTCAACTGAAGTTCGGGTTAGAGTAAGTCCCCAGCACTGCCAGCAGTGACAGCCAAGCACTGAGCTGGGTGTACCCCCTCATCTAAAGGAACCAAACCCTCCCTGTAGCTCAGACCCTACGAGGGAGATCTGTCAGTGAGGAACAGGTCACATACCCCTCGGGTTCCTTGACACTTACTCCCAGATGGCAAGGTGTGGGGGGCCAAGAGTGTGGCCATGGGGCAGTGTGGCTTCTGCCCATAGCACTCCCATCACAGGGGTCCTGGATGTGGGTGGAACCGACCCTCAGTCCCCCACATCCCCTCCACTGACCAGACATAAAAGCTGGGGTGGAGCAGTGCCTAGAAGTCAGCCTTGGGGTGTAGGCGGAAACCCCCAAAGAACAAAGGGAGAAAAGCATCAACTTGTAAGAAGGGGAAAGACCATGGAGAAAGGGTGTGGTGCCACCTGGAGCTGCCTGCTTGTCCTAAACACTGCACTCGGGGACAGTGCCACCCAGAGCTGCCAACTCGTCCTGAACACTCCTTCATTGGACCCCTGTGCCCAGCGAGGGTCAGGCTCCTGGCTCTGGCAGACCAAGTCCCAGGAGCAGGGAGTTTTAGGCATCCATGGAATGAGGGCACATTAGAGCACCTGAATACAGAAGGGGTGTATTTTTTCTGGGGTGTGTAGCTTCCATCCTTTTTGTCAAAGAAACCCAGCGCAAGGCCGGAGAGACAGTACAGTGGATATGGCACTTGCTGTGTGTGGGACTCACCTGGATTCTATCCTCAGCACCCCATGTGGTCCCTATGGCCCTTCCAGAAGTGATCTCTGAGCACCGAGCCAGGAGCAAAGCATGAGATATGCCACTGTGACCCCCAAAACAAAACTAAGACCCCCAGGTCCCATCTAAGAATGAGCACCAAGCCTGGTGTCCAGTGGCTGCTGAGCCTCTCACCCTCCCTCTTCCTCCCAGCACGGGGGACCAGCACGCTCGGGGAACTGGGCCTACCTGGACCAACTGGCCGCCCTCACCTGGGTCCAGGAGAACATCCAGTTCTTTGGTGGGGATCCCGACTCTGTGACTGTCTTTGGCGAGTCTGCGGGAGCCATAAGTGTTTCCAGCCTGGTGAGTCCATCCTCTGTGGCCCAAATGGGACCTGGGGATTGGGGGTGCAGAGGGTTACAAGGTGAGGATGATGGTGTCTCCACATCTGATTGGTGCTTCCTCACTGGACAGACTCTCTTAGGCACGCCCTCTCCCTCAAGCTTCCCTAGAGACTTAGGTGCTCAGCTTCATTTCATGGATGAGCGATGCCTTCAGGATCCATTACTGTGTCCCAAAGTGGGTGAGACCACGCCTCAGGATACTAGAATATTCCAGGGAGGGGCAGTATAAGCCTCTGGTGAAAGTGGAAGGGGAGCTCTTTCCGTTTGTTCACTTATTTAGAGAAGGTAGATTTCCAGGGGGCTGCTTTTTTGTTCTGGGAAGGAGACTGTGGGCCAGATAAGTTTGGGTAATAGGAGTCGCACCCTGTCACAGGCAAGTTGAGTATCTGGTGAAAAAAGTCACTTTGTCAAGTTGGAACCCTCGTATACCATGACTAAGACCAGTTGTAGTTTGTTTCATAGAACACCTCAATGAACACTTGAAATAACAGAGGTGATTTTAGACATTTCATTTTCACTTGGAGCACGCAGCCTTCAGTCCTTGTGTTGGCAACTGAGTGATCAGCTTTTGTTCAGAGAACATCAGACTGTTATTTTTAAATTTGTTTTTTTTTTTTGCTTTTTTGGTCACAGCTGGCAATGCTCATGGGTTAGTCCTGGCTCTGCACTCAGGAATTACTCCTGGCGGTGCTCAGGGGACCATAAGGGATGCTGGAGATTGAACCCGGGTCAGCTGCGTGCAAGGCAAACAGCCGTGTACCCACTGTGCTATCGCTCCAGCCCTTCATTTCATTTGGAAGATGAAGATCCATCCCTTCATTCTGGTGATCTGAAATGGGTCCTTCCTATTTTAGAGTTGGTTTCTGGCTAGAAGACTGTTATGGGCTCTCTGATTTAAAGCACCCACAGAGTCCATTGTATGAACTCAGAGGTGTGGCACACTGGAGTTTCCTCTCCTCCCTCGTGTTTCTCTCGTTCACCCCTACTTGGACAGCAAAAAGTTCACAGTTGTTTGTCTTTATGAGCACATTTTCCCCTAAACACTTGCCTCCTTCATGGGGTTCCTTGATATTTTACTGATTATGTAATTACAACCATGAGCATAGTGGATAGAACAAGTTTGAAGGCAGATGAACCTGACACATTCCAAGAAGTGAATAGGAGCTGATACAGGCCAAGATGCTGGGTTATTGCCCCCAGCTGCATGTGGTCAGTATGGCAGAACATCAGTAAACCTGCCCATTTCTGATGTCAGGCCATGCGCCTGGGTCCACAGAGCTTCTGCTGGGCATAACACTTGACAGTGGGCAAAGAATTTTCCTATCTTCAAAATCAGCTGATGAGTAGATGATAGTGACTGAACTCTCTGTATGTGACAACAACCATTTATGCCTACTTCGTGATCAGGCGTGGTACAAAGCCTTCTGTGTCTTCACAGTAGGTCTGATCTGGACTAAGTTGCACAGTTATAACTCTGGTTTTCTAGGATGCTCCTTGCCTCGGGTTATCCAGATACACACAGTGTGGTGGACTTCAAAGTTCAGAGGTACCTGGAGCTTGGCCAGGTCCCGTAACTTACTCAAGCCCTCACAGTTAGTTCTTGCTCCCTCCACCACACACACACACACACACACACACACACACATCAAGGTCTCTAATTTATTTCCAATGTTAGATCTCTTGAGGTTGTTCTCTGGAGATATTTAATTTTGTTGGTTTGGTTTTGGTTTGGAAACCACATCCGGAGGTGCCCAGGTTTCTCTGGGTTTTGTGCTCTGGGATCTTTCCTGGTAGTGCTCAAGGGACCATATAGGGTGCCAGAGATTGAACTGGGGTCAGCCATCTGCAAGGCAAGTTCTTTATCTACTGTCCTATCTTTCTGGTCTGGGAGTTTTGATTTTTAGAGAAGGAAAGGATGACGGCTGGGGTCTTATGGCTAACTGTGTTCTCTCTGCAGATCCTGTCTCCTTTGTCCAAGGGCTTATTCCACAAAGCCATCATGGAGAGTGGGGTGGCCATCATCCCTTACCTGAGGGCCTCAGACAAGGAGAGGAGAGAGGATGTAGGTATAGTGTGACCACTGCTCTCGAGATTTCTCTCCTCCAGGGAACGGTACGGTCAGGTGCCCTAAATCAGGTGCTGGACCCTCTTCACCAACCATGGCCACATAATCTGATGCTGGTGTGCAGAGGGCATCGATCCATAGAAAATGGGCCTGGCTACACAATGCTGTGCCCATCTGCGTGTGACTGTTCTTGCCTTTATCTGTCTTTTGTTCCTTATTCGTTTTTTGGGGGGGGTGGGGGACTTGAACCATACCCAGTTCTGCTCAGGGTTTACTTCTGGCAGGGCTCATGGGACCACTTGTGTTGCAGGGGATTTAAACGGGATCTGTCACGAGCAAGGCAAGCCCCTTTACTGTCATGTACTCTCTCTTTGCTTGTCCTCTGTATAGCTGTAATTCTTCTCCTGTTCTTTCTCTCCTTCACCCAGAACACAATAACAAGGGAGATCCTGACACTGCCGCTCAGTGGGAAGTCACACCATGGCTGATTACTGCTGTCTGGCATGAGATTGTGGGGTGGGGTGGGCATGTGCCCCAGATATTTGTCATCTGTCATCTTGTCTTAGCGCTCTACCGGAGAGTGCGGGCCTGGGAGTGCAAGGTCTGCCTGTCTCTCAGAACAGCTGCTGAGGTGTGGCAGGTGACTGGAAATGTTGGCTGGATGAGTGAGTCAAGGCGGGTGCTGCTGCTGTCACTAGATATCAATTAAGCTCAGGGCTATGGACCGATCTCCTGCTCGTATTTGCTTGGGGGCTGCATTTTCTTCAACAGCTTGTCAAAAATAGCAAGGACTGGAAGAGCAGACACACAGAGTCACACTGCTGTGAAACTTCTTTCCCTCGTGACCTAGAGAGGGTTTGGTTTGGTGCCACACTCCCCTGCAAGTTTTCAGTTTGTGCTGGTGCTTTTACTCACCCTCGCCATGTAGGCTGGGTGCCCATCGTGTCCACCTCTCTGTGAGATGCTGAGAGGGTAGAAGTGGACAAGGGACTCCGCATCTTCCTGCGAGGGCGTTTCCCGCCCATTTCTATGCTGACTCAGTACACTCCTGTATTTCCCAGGGAGGAGCTCTGCAACTTTTGTGTACTGCTCAGAGCATCCATAACTTCTAGAAAACAGCCACCACTACTGCTCTCTATTTTGGTGGGGGCTTGTGCTCCCAAATGTTCTGGAGTTCTGGAGACCCCACTACCAATTCTCAGCCAACTGGGCTGGTTATTGATGTGTGAGCTGCAGATGCTGTGATGCTCAGACCATGGGGTACTGGAGATTACCCAGAATGCTCTAGGGTTACACCTGCTGGTGCTCAGGGGGCCCATGTGGTGCCAGGTCTTGAACCTATGTTTGGCGCCTGTTGGGCTGTGCCCCAACCACTACACCATCTCCTGGCTCCAGAACTACCACTTTTAAGGGTCAAGTCCATATGAAGCAAGTGTGGACATATGACCAGTGATCAGGTGTTGAGCAATGGATGGTGTGAAAGACCACAATGCTCACTGGCATGACAGGAAGTTAGAGGAGAAAGGGGGTCAGTAGGACTATAATGACCAAAGGGACAGCCAAGAGGGGGTGGAATTTGGTGTCAAGAGGAAAAACTATTTGGAGCATTCTGGGCCAGAGACTGGAGAGGAGGTTAGAAGAGAACTGGCAAAACTTAGAGCCAGCATAAAGCCTCGATTGACATGTAAAGGGCTTTCAAAATGACTCTGCCCTCTTGGTGGTGGTGACTTTGTTAAGAATCTCAGAGTTTGGGTTTCTGGGCTCTGTGTGTGTTGGGGGTGTGGGGCTAGTCCATGATGCCAATACCTCTCTAGCCTCTTAGGCCCAGGAGTCTGGACTCCTGCTGTGGCATGAACTGACCAACCATTTCCCCCAGTTCAGCAATGGCTAAAGATGGCCAGGAGTGTCTGTTGAGAGAATGTGAACCATCAGGGTCAATCTACCCTCATAAAATCAATTTCATTATAGGCAGGGGCTGGGGAATGTTCTTCCACAAAGGCCCAGCTTGTGGCTGAATTGATGACTCCTTCCAAATTTGGTTTTCCAGAGGCTTTCATGGTCTGACTTGCTCTTTCTCTGGAAATAGTTGGCGCTGATTTCGGAAATCTGTAACTGCAAGGAATCGGACTCAGAGGCCCTGCTCCAGTGCCTGAGGGCAAAATCCCCCCAGGAGTTGCTGACCCTCAATAAGGTGAAGACAGAGGGGAGAGTTTGGGGCTGGAGTTGCTGTGGAATGGTGTGGAAAACCAGTGCTACCATTTTCATCCCTTTTTGATTGGGGCCTTAGAAAGATGGAGGTTGGAAATTCATAGTAAAGATTGTGAAGAAGAGGAGGAGGTGGAGGAGGTGGAGAGAGAAGGGGGAAGAGGAGGAGGAAATGGAGGAGGAGGAGGAAGGAGGAGGAGAGGAGGAGGAGGAGGAGGAGGAGGAGAGAATTATTTAGAACTCTTACAAGTCATTTAAGAAACTTGAAGAGCTGGGCTATGGCTGAGCATGGAGAAGATACAGCTAGATTCTAAGGCTGTCCTCATTGAAAGAGGACCCTCACCTGTTCCACATGACAACAGGAGCTCAAGTTAACAGCAAGAGCGACAAGTTCTGTTAGAAGTCATTTTGGTTGGGCAAGACTCAGAATTTCCTCAAAATCTCCATTTTGAAGCAGGAGTTGCTCCTTTTGAACCAGGGAGATATTGTGTATTCAGGTGGAGATGATAAAGTTCAATGCAGACTCACTCCAACTGGAGGAATCTTATGCTCCTTACAATCTTGAGAGCCTTGGCAGAGTGGGCTTGCTCTCGGTCAGATGACAGCATTTGTTCAGTAGTTGTTTGGCAGGGTCTAGGCATCTGCTATGGCCCACACTAGAATCTGGAGGAGTGATCATACCCAGTCCTTGACCCAACACAGTGTAACAGATATTCTGCATCTTTCTATGGCCTCCCAAGGAAGATACTTAAAAACAACCGATTATTAGAGCCAGCTGTTGTGAGCCCCAAGAAATAGCCAACAAGATCCACAGCACAGCCCTGGGTCTGTGAGGGAGACATCTCAGTAAGATGTTCCCAGTATCCCTCACCTGACCCTTCTCTCTACTCCCCTATTCTTCTGGTTCCATTTGCCCATACTTGGCCACACGTCAGAATCACCTGGAGAACTTACGAAAACAAGTTGGCTGAGTTGCACCTCAGAGTTTTGAACCCAGTAGCATAGGGTGGGGCCTGAGAATTTACCTTTTTTTGTTGTTTTGCCTTTTTGGGTCACACCTGGCAATGCTCATGGGTTACTCCTGGCTCTGCACCTGATCAGGAATTACTCTTGGCGGTGCTCAGGGACCATATGGGATGCCGGGGATCGAACCTGGGTAGGCGCGTGCAAAGGCAAATGCCCTACCCACTGGACTATCGCTCTGGTTCCGAATTTATCTCTTTCTGAGATGCCAGGTGACATTGCTGTTGCTGGCCTGAGTGTTTCCATTTGAGAAGCGCCATGCTAACCTACTGTTTTTATTTTAGAAAGATACTGTTTGTTATACCTAATTAGCAGGTGAGGATAGTAAGGCCAGGAAAAGCTGAAGCCTTTTGCCCAAATAAATACTAGGATTCACCCAGCTTGGACAGACCAATAGAAACCTAGTTTCACTTCAACAACAGCTAGGGTGGGTTAGCTCAGTGTGGCAGGGGCCTGAAGACAGATTTGGTGAGCAGAAAACAGCTGCTGACTCCTCTCTCCTTCCTTATTCCAGAAGGTCAAGTCTTTTGTTCGAGTGATTGATGGTTTCGTCATTCCTGAAGAGCCTCTAAACCTCTTGTCTCAGAACACATTCTACCCAGTTCCTTCTATCATTGGAGTTAATAACCACGAGTGTGGCTTCCTGCTGCCCATGGTAAGAATTTCAACTGTGTTTCCTGCCGATAGATCGACAATGAGGCAACTGTTTGCCTCCACAGCTGGACATTCTCATAGATGACATGAAGTCTTGTGCAGGCTGGAGCCAAAGTCACATAAATCCGCTCTCCTCTCTCTGATGGGGGATAATTGAGGATGCAGTAGCCATTAGTAAGTGTCTGCCTGGCTCTTTGTAGATATTTACCACAAAAGAAACAAATTTATTTTTTAAAAAAACTGAAAGAGAGGATTATATTCATTTTATCTGGGTTCAACAGACTACAGATGATCATTTTAAAGAATCATAATGACTGTTTCGATGATGAAATTCAACTATGTATTCCAGAGTTTCACTTTGGAAAACACAATGTTCTGCCTCAGTTCAAGGACTTAAATTCCAAGAAAACTCCATCATTTGTTGTGCAACTTGTAAAAGTATTGATCATGTTACCCATGCGTGCAGATGGGAGCCATAGGCCTGGAGAAGGAGGCCACAATAGAGACATCTCACTCCTGGCTGGCTTGCCAAAATGTTGGGGGTGAATTTCCAGAGCATTCAGAACTGAAAAAGACTGCATGAGGTCCTGAAAGACATAGACATTAAGAGAATTGGCAGCTCTCTAGGGCAGCCACCGAGCTATACCAAGACCCACTTGCTCCTCATGACATGGGAGCTGGGGTTCCTCTTACCAAATTTAATTTGGGTAGAGACATGATTCTCAGGCTGAGACAGGTTATGATCTTACTGGGAAAAGCTGTCAGTTCCAGGGCCGGAGAAGTAGCTAAAAGAGTTGAGCACCAGTTTTGCAAGCTGGAGACCTGGGTTCAGTCCCTGGCACTGCATAGCCCTCTGAGCACTACTAGGAGCACCTGCAAGCCCATAGCTAGGAGTTGCCCCTGGCATTGCCAGGTGTGGCTCCAAAACGAGTCAGTTCCAGTCTCCACCCCATTGTAGGCACTTCGTGCCACAGAAATTTTTTAATTCATATTTTGTTTGTCTAGGGGCCACACAGCACTGTGCCTTGGGGGTGGAATGTGCCTCCTGGAAAGCTCTAGGGACCATGGAGTTCTAGAAATCAAACAAGTATGCAAAGCTTTGCTCCTGTGTGCCAAACTATCTCTCCAGCCCTTATTTTCCTCTTCAAAGACATCTGTTATGTAAGGTGTGCTTGGGACAAAATGGAGATTGGTTGATGAAATATCAGCATTCCTGGAATCAAAGACCACTCTCACCCTCCAGCTCAAAGACAGGGCTTTTGGCCCATCCAAAACGTGGTATCCCCCAGGCTATATATCTGCCATGCTTACCAGGCATACACACCCACTGGTCTTTGTTAACTTTTCCTACCCAAACTTAAAAATCTTGCTTAGCCTCTTCCAGGATGTGGCTCTACCCCAGCCTCACCAAGGACTGGTAGAATCCACCTGGGAGTGCTCCCCAATAAATTTCTGTTTCTTAAAAAATAATAAACAAAGACCATATGTTTCCGCATAAGCTTTCATTTTGAGATACTGGCTGTTAGGACTTTCACATAGGAATTGGGGAGGGAGGATGTAATTCAGACCATCAGGAGCAGCCACTGAGTCCCCACCATCCTGCAAGTGTGATGGGAGCGGCATTGACCTTTGGGGTGGCTTGACCTTTGGGGTGGCTCCTAAATGGGGTGTCCTAGAGGCTGAAGGGGTTTCTGCTCCCCAACTGCCCTTCTAAAAGGGGGATGCTGGGGCGGAGCAATAGTCCAGGAGGTAGGGCATTTGCCTTGCATGCAGCCAACCCAGGTTTGATCCCGGTATCCCATATAGTCAGTGCCAGGAGTAATTCCTGAGTGAAAAGCCAGGAGTAAACCCTGAGCATCACTGGGTGTGACCCAAAAAGCAAAAATAAATAAAATAAATAAAAATAAAAGAGGGGGTGCTGCCTTCCCTTTTGATCACCTGACATGCTCACAAACAACAACAACAAAATCGACAAAAATCAAACCAAACCAAAATAAAACAAAACCCAAACACCTTCCTCTCTTCACAGAAAGAGTTTCCTGAAGTCTTCCAGGGCGTCAACAAGTCTTACGCCTTGAAGTTGGTGCAGATGAACCTGGTAAGTGACTTGGGCAAAGGATCTCCAAAGATCAACTCACTGTACAAACCTCCCAGGGGCATACTCCGTCTAGGGCCGGGGCACTGATGTCTCTCACTCATTTGTTCCTTCCTTCATTCAGTAGATCTTTAGGCAGTAGAGTTCTTCCATTCATTATCCACAACCCAAAAAATAAGAGCTTTCAGATCTCAAAGACTTTTCCGTTTACACACAGGGCTGCCATACTAGTTGTTTCTGTTGCCTCACATTCACTCCTTTGTTGATCCCACTGTTTCTCTGCAGGCATATCAAGGCAGGTACCAGGGGCAGTCCTGCCTCTGCTCACCAAGCCTGTGTGGGAATACGCCGCCTAATACGTATTATCTGAGACATTGTGAAATGTCAGATGTGCCTGGGATTAGGCACATCTGTATTCTGCACATGCCAGCCCAGCTCTGTACTAGGCTCTCATGGTGCTGGGCCACACCCCCTGCCATTTATGCATTAGCCCAGAGATTACTCCTAGACCTATGGTTTTTGATTAGTGGCTTGCAGACCCAGGTAGTGCACAAGAATAAAAAGATTGAGAACCACCATCCTAGACACGAGGACCAAGGATGTAAAGACAGGGTGCCTTCGTTCCTGCCTGCTATACTTCATTAGGCTGCTAGGGCTTCACAGCCTCAGTACTCCTGCCAGGGAAATGGGTATTCATTATAATCCTCAACCACAAAATCTCAGGGTGGGTGCAGGAAAGCAGTGCCTGGAAAGCTCTCAGCATAGTGCCCTCCCTGATCAGTTCTCAGCGTGCTGACCATCACTCATCTGGCCCACTGTGATTCTTTGCAGCATATTTCCACCCGGTTTTTGCAGCATGTGGGTAAAGAATACTTCCAGAACCAACAATCTGAGCTAGAGACACGAGATGTTCTCCTGGACCTGCTTGGAGGCGTGTTCTTTGTGGTTCCCGGGCTGATGACAGCTCAGTATCATAGAGGTGAGTCTCTGAGTACCCCAACACCCCGGCCACAGCTCAGAGAGTCCAGTGGGTTATAGGAGGGATCAGGTATTGCCTGTTGACCTGGCCACCTGCTCGCCCTTCTCTTTCCTCATTGAAAGAGAGATTGTCGAGGTGGTCTGGCACATAATGCTCAATGCTAACCTTTGGGAGTCACTACTTCAGAGGTTAGGAATGTTGATCAATTATTTAGACTCTTCTCCCTTTTTAAGCATAATGTAGAAAATTGCAACCTCCCCATAATTTGGGGGCAGCCCCTTTATCTTTGTAAGCATTGTGCCAGATACCTAAGCTATGTGCAAGGGTAATGGAGCAATCAGAGATTACGGTGGGGATGCAAATTATTTCCTTCCTTCCTTCCTTCCTTCCTTCCTTCCTTCCTTCCTTCCTTCCTTCCTTCCTTCCTTCC
This sequence comes from Cryptotis parvus, assembly GCA_021461705.1. Lineage (NCBI taxonomy): Eukaryota > Metazoa > Chordata > Mammalia > Eulipotyphla > Soricidae > Cryptotis > Cryptotis parvus. The sequence goes on along the minus strand of JAJIBD010021970.1, from coordinate 426,631 downwards.
TTCCTTCCTTCCTCTCCTTCCTTCCTCCCTCCCTCCCTCCCTCCCTCCCTCCCCTTCCTCCCTCCTTCCCTCCTCCTTCCCTCCTTCCTTCCTTCCTTCCTTCCTTCTTCCTTCTTCCTTCCTTCTTCTCCTCCTTCTTCCTCTTCCTTCCTTCCTTCCTTCCTTCCTTCCTTCCTTCCTTCCTTCCTTCCTTCCTTCTTCCTTTTCCTTTTCTTTCTATAAATAATTAGCAAGGGCATGCTCTGTGCCTAGCACTCTGTTATGCTCCAGAGACACAGCAATGAAAGAAGCGAAGACTCTGTTGTCATGAAACTCACATTCTGAAAAATAAAAAAATCAGCTCCCGTTCTATTCAGGAAGGTCAGCAATGAGTAAGTAAATGCAGACTACATACTTGTGTGTTCATAAGTGCTCTCAAGCAGATTAAGGGTAGCAATGGTAGCAATGGTAGCAAGGCGTAAGACTTGTTGACGCCCTGGAAGATTTCAGAAAACTGTGAAGAGAGGAAGGTGTTTGGTTTTTGTTTTGTTTTGTTTTGTTTTGTTTTGGTTTTGATGTTTGTGAGCATGTCAAGTGATCAAAAGAGAAGCCAGCACTACCCTTTTATTTTTAATTAAAAAATTTATTATACCACCGTGAGGAGAGTATTTCAAGGCTAGAATGATTGAGCCACAGCAGATACCGGGCAGGGTGACACCAGCTCCTGTGGAGCGCTGAGGGCCGCGATTACTCCCACCCCACTGAGAGAGCCCTCCAAGGTACTGAGAATATATCATAGCACAGCGGCCTGGGCTGTGGGTTCCAGCCGGCCCACACCCGGCAGAACCTCACAACAAGCCAGGCGACACCCACCCACTCATGGCGCCGCCATTTTCCACATGGACTTCCCTCCATCAGAACTCCACCCAGCCGACCAGCCCATCACAGCCCGGCTCGCGCTGGTGGCGGTTCATCAATAAAGGCTTTATTTGGAGGTGTTTATAGAGTATGCCTCCCACACGAAGCCTAAAGCTTCGTGGATTTGATATGCCAAACCAGTAACAATTATATTAGATCATTCTCATGACCTAAATAATGGTTTGAGGCTCTTTTGTTCCTGTACCAAGCCCGTGCCCTTGTCTCACAGCATGTGACGGACATATTGGATATTACTGGTGCCGCTCTAGCAAATAGATGATTAACGGGAAGATCGTGATCGTGACCACCGTGAGATATACAATTACAAGGATGTTCATTGTCATACAGTGTTCCAGCACCCAACCCTCCACCAGTGCTCCATTCCCACCACCAATGTCCCAACGCTTCCTCCCACCCAACCCCAGCCTGCCCCTATAGCAGATACCTTTTCTTTCTCTCTTTCTATCTCTGTCTCTGTATTTCTCTCTCTCTCTCTCTCTCTCTCTCTCTCTTCTGTTACATTTTGTGGCTTGCCTTACAGATATTAACGGTTTATGATGTCTCTATGTGTATATTTAATAGTGAGTTCTAGTGTGACATAATTCCTCATTCCCCATCAACCTCCCCAGTTTGTTGCAACTAGAATGATATAAATGTGAAATGTATAAATGTGAAAGATCCTGGGAAGGACCTGGTCCTAGCCTACATTATTATCTAAGACTCTTGTGTGGCTGGCACAGCTGTGGGTCTGTCTGTCCCTTGTCCGGTGCTGCTGGCTGTGAGGCTGCGCCCACCGACCTGGAGAGGGAGAGCCAGCACTCCCCCTTTAGAGGGGCAGTTGGGGAGCAGAAACCCTTTCAGCCCCTAGGGCACCCCATTAGGAGCCACCCCAAAGGTCGAGCAATGCCATTCCCATCACACCTCCCTCCCAGCAATGGTAGGTGACACAGTCACCTCCCGTAATCTGAGAGAGGTGTTTCTACATCCTTGATCCTCAAGAAGACACTGAGAACTGATTCTTGAGCCGGCGACCTGGAGGCTCCTGGTGATCTGGACAGGAATTATTTTGCTGGGATAATGAATGCAAGAGCCTGATTAAAACTTATTTAAGAGAAAGGGGCAAACTGATCTCCTAGACTCAATCAATGCAATTCCAGAGTCAGCCCAGCTGCAACTTGAAGAACTAATGAACTGATTCCCAAATACAAATTGCCAAATTCTGGAATACATACATTTGTATGCGGAAGTGCAAGGACATCCAGAACAATTTTAGAAAATAGTAACAAAACCAGAGGACTTATAAGTCACTTGATTTCAAGACTAATATTACCCCTACAATCAAGAAAATTTGGTGTTTGCTCAAACCTAGACAGAGAACAGAACAGAATTTTGAAAATACCTGGTCAACGGATTTTCCACAAAGGTTTTGAGATAACTAAGGAAAGAAAATTGTTCCTGTTAAACAAATGGAGCTAGAATAACTTGATATTTATGTAGAAAAAGTGAACCTCAGCTCTATAACATATATGACGTACAAAAACCAGTTTGTGGTGAGTTATAAATCCAGTTGTAAAAGCTAAAATTATACTTAAGGAAACTTTAAAAGTTTTACTTCTCAACAATAACAGAAAACATGGTTAATAATGTCAGTAAAAATGGTTGACAGGAAATGCTTGTCCTTCCATGAGAGCAGTATAGAAGTTCCCAAGAACTGTAAGAACGAATTTCAACAGACCCTGGAAACACAACAATGGTTTAAAGCAAGCAAGTGAGTGTTTTACTGAAACATTAACTCTGGGGCCTCAGGTTTTCCAGTGTCTTAATATACTGTTACATGAACCCCTGATACTCAGCTAGCCCCTAGCCTTGCAGTCAACCTTGTAGAAAATGTTCCAAATACTAGAGGGAGAAGAATGCACTTATTCTCAAAGAAATGTGAGTTTGTTTTGACCTGTCTGATGACTCCCGAAATAATTGACTAAAGATACTTGCTTTGAATTCATCCAACCTGGACCTCCATCAGGGCTGAGGCACTACCTGGAGGACATTTTCCACAAACATTTGAAGATCAATGCTTTTGCAGCTGCTCCTGGAGACCAGGGCAATTTGAGCAACAATAGAACAAAGATTAGAAGGGAAATTGGGTACAAGATGCTCCGGGAATAAAGGCTTGCAAGCTTCTTAGTATCCCTGGGTATCTGGAAGGCCATGTGCCTGTCCAGTGCTGGAATATGCTCAGAAAAGACATAAAAGCAGACCCTTGGATCTACATCTGGCCGGCTTTCTGCACAAGCAGAGAGTACAGGCTGTGGCAGAGTTAGAAAACTGCCAGGTTAACATTGAAGGAACGCTTTAACACACAAAGTCTGTCTGCAGAGATTAGGACATGTGTGCATATCAACGCATCTATTAGATTATTAGACGACCTTAAACTCCCTGAAGAAAAACTTCTGTGGCCACATATGACAAAGAATATAGCCTTTATAAATTTATCACAGAAACATATTAAACAGTCAACTACCATACAAATAAGTAACATACTATGGGGAGGTACTGAATATCTTGAGTTGCCACATTAAAATACTCAAGCACTCCAATTGCAACGAAGTATTGCAAGGCATACAAAGTAGCAAGAAGATATGCTTACCAATATCACTTGATCACTTGACATCCCGTTATTCATCGATTTGCTCGAGTGGGCGCCAGTAATATTTCCATTTGACCCTATCGCGTGCCAGTGTAGCCCAATGGCATCTGGTTGTTTCAGGAATATGAAGAGCCTCAAACCGTTTGTTCAGGGTCTTGATGAAGAAGTCTGACCATCTTGTAGGTTTGCGGCCACGTGATCTTTTGACTTCCTGTGGGATCCAGTCGATAACGGCTCTAGTCCAGCGGTCATCTCCAAATCGCTTACATGTTCAGCCCATCTGATTTTCAGTGCCTTGGCAAGTGAGACAGCGTTTACCAATATAGAAAAAATTATTAATGGACACCATTGCTAAGAACTCTAGATAATGGTTTTTATTAGACAGATATTTTACACCTACATTAAAAATGCTCAAATAACTAGAAATTATTAAAGGAAACCATGAAAATGTCTGACAAAATAAAGAATAGCCATTAATACAAATATAAATTCATAAAAAGAAGCCAAACAGAGATCTTGGGATTGAAAAGTATAATCATTAAAATTAAAAATTTCTTTATCAATGGCATATTTGAGCATTAAAAATCGAGAACTTGAAGATAAATCTATTGTGATTGTCCAATTTAAAGATAAAAATATGAATTAAAAAGAAGTGAGAGTCTAAGAAATCTATCGAAGATCATCAGCCTCCTCAGAGCACACATAACAGGATTTCAGAATATTTGAATAACCAGAACAGTACAGTGGATAGTTTTACCTTGCATGCAGTTGACCCAGGTTCAGTCCCTGGCACCACAAATGGGCCCCCAATGCTCGCAGGAGTGAAAGTGATCCTTGAGCACAGAGCCAGGAATAGTTGGTTTGGCCCCAAAACCAAAAGTAATCCTATTTGAATAAATAATGATCAAAATGTCCCAAATGGAGGCAAAAATATTATCCACAATCTTAATGGAGTCCCACACAAGAGAAGCTCAGAGGAATCCACACAAAGACATTTTATAATCAGCCAACAACAAATAATGAAAGCAGTAAGAGAAAAGAGACTATGTACAAAGTATCTTCAATAATAACAGCTGATGTTTCATCAGAAACTGTGGAAGTAGGATGAAGTGTTCAAAATGCTGAAAGGAAAATAACCATGGCAACCAAGACTCTATATCTGCCAAGATTATCCTCCAAAAACGAAAGAGAAATTAAGACATTCCGACATAAGCAAAAACCGAGGCTTTTTCACTTGGAAATCCATAAGGAATGCACAACATCCTCAACTCAAAGAAAAGGACCCTAGGAAGTATGTAAAAACCACAAGAAGGAAAAAGAATTCCGTAATAAATACTTAGGAATAAATATAACCAAAGAGGTATAAGACTTGTGTATTGGAAATTATATCATTGTAAAACAATACTGAAAGAAATTGCCAGAGCCTGGCAAGCTACCCGTGTTTTATTTGTTATGCCAAAAACTAGTAACAATGATGGACCTCAATTCCTTGACCTGAAGAATGGTTTGAGGCTCTTCCTGTCCCTGGAGCAAGCAGATGCCCTTTGGCTATACTTGCTGCGACAGGACATACGGAGATGTTACTGGCGCCGTCGCAACAATTCGATGAGCAATGGGAAGACATTGATACTGAAAGAAATTTAAAAATCATGAAAAAGACACTTGTGGTCATAGATCGGAGATTTAGTATTGTTACAGTTTCCTAATTTCAATGCACTATCAAGATATCAATTTCTTAAAGAAGTGAGCAAAATCATGGGAAAGTTTACATGGAATTTCAAGGCACAGAGACTAGCCAAAATAATGTTGGAAAGGAGCTGTCGGAAAATTCATACTTCCTTGCTTTAAGCTGTCCCTTGATAGCAAGGGATCATCATGACAGTATATTAGAAAAAGAATAGATCTATACAGTAGAATTTAGAACCCAGAAATAAACACATATATCTAAGATAAATTGATTCCAAGAAGGCTGCCAATATGCTTGAATGGGGAAAGTATCTTTCCAAGAAAAGGTGCTGAGACTATTACATGACAGGCAAAAGAATGAAATTATACCTACACTAATACTATAAACAAAAATTACCAAAAAATGGATCAACCACCTAAGTGTTCAAGAGCTGAAACTGTGCACCTCTTTGAAAGAAAGGCTGGTATAAGTGAACTTGAACTTCAGATTTGGCGATGGATTCTTGAATGTGACAACAAAGGCATAACTTAAAATCAGATAAATTGGACTTCATCAAAATGTTAATGATTACTTTTGCATCAAGAAAATGTATAATGTAGTGCACTTGCCTTGCATGCAGCTGATTTGGGTTTGATCCCTGTACCCCATATGGTTACCCAAGCTCCCCAATGAATCAACCCTTAGAGCAGCACCAGGAGTAAGCCCTGAGTAGTGCTGGGGAGCCCAAAACAAAACAAAAAGCAGTATAAGTTAAATGGCAATGCAGAGACTTGCTCCTGTGTTCTCCTCTGAACATGTATCTCAATTGTTTTCTCTATATATCTTCGCTGGCTTTTTCCACTCTGGAAAAAACCTGCTTTCTCTCTTAAACACATATATTTCTTCTCTTTCTCTCTTCTCACATTTTTCTAAGCAAGTTTTTTTCAGTAAAATCTATCTTTCTTCAAGAAAAAAGAAAAGAAAAGAGAAGAAAAAAAGAAAATGACAATCCACAAAATAAAAAATATTCACAAATTATGTGCGTATCTGGTATGCATTTGTTATTAAGAATATATAAGATATTCTTAAAACTAAACAATCAGTTCAAAAATTGGCAAGATATTTGAAGGGCAATTTTTTTTCAGAAAAGATGTGCACATACGTAGTAAACACATGAGATGTTTAGATTAGGCATTAAAGCATTACAAATGACAGCCACGCTGAGATGCCACTTTATTTCCACTAGAGGGCAGCAATGATGTTGATGCTGAGGTGATGCAAACGATTGTGTGATGGGGAAACTGGGATTTTTGGTAATTCTTGTAGGAATGTAAAATGACTCACCCATTGTGAAAAATTTTGTACCTCAAAAAGTTAAACATAAATTACTCTTGAACCCAAAAATTACATTCCCAGGGATAGACACAAGAGCAGTAAAAACGGAGTCAAAGAAACATGTCCATGAAGCTCATCTCTAGTAGCCATAAAACAGCAGCAATCCAGATGTCTGTCTGCTATAAAGAGATGCAAAAATCTGGTATATAATTGCAATGTATTAATTTTTGGCATTAAAATGCTTCGTGCCCGTGGAGGGAATGTAAACTCATTATGCTGAGTTTAAGAAGCTGAACATAAGCGGCTACGTGTTGTCCAATTCCATTTATAAGACATCCAGAAAAGGAAAAATCTACAGAAAGAAAATTCATGACTGTCAAGGTCAAGGGGGAGGAACAACTGGGGAAGGGCCCAGGGTTTCTTTTGTCTTGCTTTTGAGCTGCACCCAGCAGTACTCAGGGTTTACTCCTGGTTCTGTTGTCAGGGTTCATTCACTGGGGAGCTTGGGTAACCATATTGGGCTACGTATTTCTGTATTTAGATGAAGATAAGGCTTTCAACATCAAAGTACATTGAATTATATACTTTGAAATAGTTAAAGCTATGCGCTTTATGTCTGTGAATTTACCTACAATACTGTTGAAAAAATACTGCCAGGGATCGCAATAACAAATTCAGAATAAATTACCTGTCAATAAATTCATATGCAGACTAGAAAACCTCTTCCAGTTCAGTAATGAAAAGACAAACAATTCAGTTACAAATGAGTGGAAGGCTTGAAAAGACTCTTCACAAAAAGAAGTTACAGAAAAGGGAAAAGCACCGAAAAGGTACTCAATATCATTAGTCATCAGGGAAATGTAAAATAAATCCCAAATGAGGCAATAATTCACACCTACTGGAATGACTAATATATCAAAACACAGACCATACAAAGGAGTATTATTGCCAAGGACACAGAATGTTCAAGACCATTATATAGTTCTGGTAGGAATATAAGATTGTTCACTCAGGGAAAATGTCAATTTCTTATAAAGCCAAAGGCACACTAACCCCATTACATTACTGTTCAAGATATTTGTAAAGAGAAATAAAAGCATCTAGCTATATGAAGATTTGAATACATCTTTTCATAGCAAATTTAGATCATAATAACTCCAAGCTTGAAAGAACCCTATCAGGGCTAGAGAGATAGTACAGAGGGTAACATGCTTACCTTGCATAAGGTCATCCTGGATTCAGTCCCCAGCATCTCATATAGCACCACCAGGAGAAATTCCTAAGTGCAGAGCCAGGGGTAAGCCATGAGCATTGCCAGGAGTGGCCCAAGATTAAAGAAAGCAGAAAGAGAGAGAAAGAGCAATTACAGAAGGAAGGAAGCAAGAAAGAGGAAGAGAGAGAGAAAAGGAAGGAAGGAAGGAAAAGAAGGAAAAAAGGAAGGAAGGAAGGAAGGAAGGAAGGAAGGAAGGAAGGAAGGAAGGAAGGAAGGAAGGAAGGAAGGAAGGAAGGAAGGAAGGAAGGAAGGGAAGGAAGGAAGGAAGGAAGGAAGGAAGGAAGGAAGGAAGGAAGGAAGGAAGAACCCTATCAAATCACTTGTCACTTGTCTTCCTGTTGTTCATCGATTTGCTCGAGCGGACACCAGTAACATCTCCATAAGTCCTTGTTGCGTGCTAGTGTACCCCAAGGGCATCTGTTTGGACAAGGACAGAAAGAGCCTCAAACCATTCATTTAGGTCATGGGAATGAGGTCTATAATTGTTACTGGGTTTTCAGCATATCAAATATGACATTGGTAGCTTGTCAGGCTCTGCCGTGTAGGTGGTATATTCTCGGTAGGCTCTCAGTTCATGCATTTACTGATGGACCATGTGGCGCTTTGCAGCTGTGCACAACAGGGAGACATCAACTTATCTCTTGGGTGGAACTATGATGAGCTGTGGAGTCAGATGTTGAAAATGGTGGCCCTCATGGTATGGAGGTTCCTCTGGCTTCTTGTGAGGCTCTATTGGGATGGCAGTATTGCTCTAGCCCCAGTGTAATACTCATTAAGCAACCCTTTGTGAGCTTTGTGGGAATTGTTTCAGCTAATCCTTATGGAAACAGACAAGGGAGTCATTATTATCTGTAGCACAAGATGAAAATGAATAATGGAAACAATAAGTTGCAGTGTGTGAACCAGGCATGAGCCTGTATCATGTTCTCCCTCCTTCCTCAATAAACACTTCAGCTCATGTAGGCATTTGCCATCATTTAGTGGATCGCCTCACCTAATTGGTTAAGTGTTTTCTGGCAGAGAACATGCCATCCATTTGGGATAAATAAACAAGTGCTGCTAGTTCACGTGCCTCTACACTAAATCACTGACGTTCAGCCTACTTACCCCAAGAACGAAGCAAAACAGGATTCTTGCCTTTTTAAAACCTTGGGTGGTAGGTTCATAAGAGTTCTGGGAAGCGCAGGGAACCCAGAGTTCAGAGAGAAAAAAAGAAAGGGACTTTAATTTATCTACTTTTTAAGTTATGCCTTTGTTGTCACATTCAAGAATCCATCGCCAAATCTGAAGTTCAAGTTCAAGTTCATTTATAGCAGCCTTTCTTTCAAAGAGGTGCACAGTTTCAGCTCTTGAACACTCAGTTGGTTTTAGGTAATTTTTGTATATGGTATTAGTATAGGTATAATTTCATTCTTTTGCCTGTCATATAATAGTCTCGGTACCTTTTCTGGGAAAGATACTTTCCCACTCAAGCCGTATTGGCAGCCTTCTTGGAATCAATTTATCTTAGATATATGTGTTTATTTCTGGGTTCTAAATTCTACTGTATAGATCTATTCTTTTCTAATATACTGTCATGATGATCCCTTGCTATCAAGGGATAGCAAATAAGTTTTAAAACAAGGGAAGTATGAATTTTCCGACAGCTCCTTTCCAACATTATTTTGGCTAGTCTCTGTGCCTTGAAACTCCATGTAAACTTTCCCATGATTTTGCTCACTTCTTTAAGAAATTGTTATCTTGGTTGTGCATTGAAATAGAACTCACCTTCCCTCCCAGACTCCTCATGATCAGCTGAGTACAGGAAGAGCCAATAGCAGCTCTACCCCATGTATGTGACACATACACGGGACCCTATCAGATGAATAAATCATCTGAGCATCAACATGTGACGCTCAGAAGCATTGGCTTGAGCAAGAGCCATGCACCCAAGTAGACATAGTGTGATTGTTGTTTGTAGTGTGGAGGTCAAGAGCAGGCAGAACTAAATGATGATCAGAGGGAAAAAATCTTGTTTGACTCTTGGCAATGTGATCAGAAAGTGGCACAAGGGAACCTTCTAGGGTGATGGAAATGTCTTGTGTGCTGATGTGGGTGCATGAAGGAACAGATCTTTTTGTGAGATCTCATCAGAAGGCACCCCTGAAGTCTGATGCTCCAGTAAAAAGAGAGGAAGCAGAGATAGAGTAGGGAGGCAACTGGAGTGTGGAGTCTCGCTAGAACAGACTGAGAGAAACCAGCGAACATAGGGGAGTTTGGGACCAAGAGCAGGAATGTTTCTGTGCCTTTGTGTGTGTGTGTGTGTGTGTGTGTGTGTGTGCGTGTGCGTGCATGTGTGCGTGTGCATCATGTGTACACATGTGTACGCTTTAATGAGAGACTTTGTAAAACGCTTGGCTACTAGTGGCCATAGTGAGATGGAAAAAGCTTGTTGATTTTTCCGGGAGAGAGGGCCAAGATGAGAGCGCAGACCTTTAGCAGAGATAAACGCAGCTGCTCCTGTTCCTGAAGCAGGGAGAAACTTGGTTTTGTTTGTCCGCAGACATTTGAACCAGGGGAAAAGAGAGGCCTCAGGGAGGGGAGGTGTTGGCTCCCTCTTTGAGAAAAAATTAGCTCTTTTTCCTCCTGGCAGCCAGGGGCAGCAAAGTTCTTTGCCCTGGGTGTTGGAAAGGCTAGTCTCAAATGACAGAGGGGATTCCAGCGCTGGGGCCCCTCTGATCCCTAGGCTGCCCCTCTCTCCTGTGAGTGGGTCTGTGGTCTGGGCCTAGGTTTGGGGGGCTAGGGGGAGAGCGGAATCAGCCCCTTCCCCCTCCCAGCTTGCAGACCAGCCCCATACCCTCTGCCTACCGCCCTGCAGATTCCGGCGCCCCTGTATACTTCTACGAATTCCAGCACCGACCCGACTGCTTTGCGCACTCGAAACCCGCCTTCGTGAAAGCTGACCACACAGACGAAATCCGCTTTGTCTTTGGAGGGGCCTTCCTGAAGAGCGACATGGTCATGTTTGGTAAGGAACTGCCCCAAGAATTCCCTGCTCTGGCAGGGACCCGCTCGAGACAGCCACTGCGCAAGCGCCCATCCCTGCAGTGGCCAGACAGCTCCTGGGCCACAGAGACTGGGAGGCCGGGCCCATGGATCTGTGTTGGCAGCCACCGCTGGCCCTGGCAAAAGCATCCACCTGTATTTTTAGAAACGAAGGTGCAACAGGAGCCAGCAATTTGCTTGATGATTGTTTCTTTTTGTGCTCAGCCTTGCAGGTGTTGAGTCTTAAGCAATCTCCTTTTTTGTTGTTGTTGGTCTTTTTCTGTGCTTTTGTTTTTGAAAATTAGAGTTCCTTTCTTTTTTTTTTTCCTCTCTGAACTCTGGGTTCCCTGCGCTTCCCAGAACTCTTATGAACCTACCACCCAAGGTTTTAAAAGGCAAGAATCCTGTTTCACTTCGTTCTTGGGGTAAGTAGGCGGAACGTCAGTGATTTAATGTAGAGGCACGTGAACTAGCAGCACTTGTTTATTTGTCCCAAATGGATGGCATGTTCTCTGCCAGAAAACACTTAACCAATTAGGTGAGGCGATCCGCTAAATGATGGCAAATGCCTACATGAGTATCGCTGAAGTGTTTATTGAGGAAGGAGGGAGAACATGATACAGGCCCATGCCTGGTTCACACACTGCAACTTATTGTTTCCATTATTCATTTTCATCTTGTGCTACAGATAATAATGACTCCCTTGTCTGTTTCCATAAGGATTAGCTGAAACAATTCCCACAAAGCTCACAAAGGGTTGCTTAATGAGTATTACACTGGGGCTAGAGCAATAGAACAGCAGATATGGCACTTGCTTTGTGTGTGGCCGACCCAGGTTCCATCCCTGGCATCTCATATGAGTGCCAGGAGCGATCCCTGAGCTTCATTGGGTGTGGCCCCCCAAGCAAAAAGAAATAAAAAATAAATGTTATGATTATGATGGCGGGTTCTAGCCCTGGCCCGCCATCCCAATAGAGTCTCGCAAGAAGCCAGAGAAACCCGACACCATGAGGGCCACCATTTTCCACATCTGGACTCCCCCACTTGTCAGTGCTCCAGCCAGCAGAAGAGCTGATCATAAGCCTGTCTCATCAATCAGTGCTCGGGATTAGAGGTGACTACAAGAGTATCCCATCCACACGGCAGAGCCTGGCAAGTTACTCGTGTCATTTTTGATATGCCAAATACCAGTAACAATTATAAACCTCATTCCCATGACCTGATGGAATGGTTTGAGGCTCTCTATGTTCCTGGAGCAAGCAGATGCCCTTGGGCTACACTAGCATGTGACAGGATGTATGGAGATGTTATTGGAGCCCGCTCGAGCAAATCGATGATCAACAGGAAGACAAGTGATACAAGTGAAGTGATGATTATGATTCAGCCACTAATATCTAAGATCTACTATGTGTTTGGTATTTGGGTCCTCAAAGCCAGAGGAAGGAGGAACCCTGGGCCCCGGGATCCCATTCCCTGGTATCAAAAGTGCAAACATCACCGAGAAAAGAATGACTTAGTCTAAGAATGGGGACTCTGATAGTCTATGGAGAAGGAACCTTGAGTGATTTTGAGAACTCTTTCCACCTCTCAGATGAGGCGCAACCTCATATGTTCAAGGAAAACTTCTAAGATTTTTCAGTTACTTCTGTGTGTACAAAAAATACACACATACTGAAACATGTTTTTGCTAGCAAAAAAAAATTTAAAAAGTCGTTTTATGTACTTATGCTGGATAGATATGAAATATTTACTTACTTAGGCACAATTGGATAGAAGAATATGTACACAGGAGGTGTTGATGGGTTGTAGGTGATGATAGGGAATGTTTCCTAACTGTAAGTTTAGCAAAAAAAGAGAAAGATGCCAAATATGCAAGTATTAAAGCATCAAACATGCAAAAAATGCCTTGACTTAGGGGTCAGAGAAATAATACAGTGAGTAGGGTACTTGCCTTGCATGTGGATGACCCAGGTTCTAGCCCTGCCCCCCAAAATGGTCTCCTGAGCCCCACCAGCAATGATCCCTGAGTGCAAAGCCAGTCCTGAGCACAGCTGGGTATGACTCAGACCCCTCCACGAAAAATAAGGTGCCAATTCAAATTCTGTATTTACCTGCCCTGCTTGTGATCACATAAATAGCTGGTCACAAGGTTTGTCTCTGAGGCTGGTCATCTGGAATGGGGCAAAGAGAGAGTGATGGTCTTTTATTAGTGACCCGTTCTGCATTTGCATGGCATATTTTCAAATAAAGAAATCTCTGCTAGGATCAGTGCAATATACAGTGCATAGAGCAAACCCAGGTTTGCTCCCAGGCATCCATAGGGTCCCCCAAGACCCACTAGGAGTGATCCTTGCATTCAGACCAGGAGTGATCCCTGAGCAACATGGAATGTGACCTAAAAACAAAACAAAAAAGCTTGATGGTCTGGGCCAGTCACTGAATATATTGGAACATTGACTTTCCTGCATTCAGTCCGTGGCACCATATGGTCCAGAAATAGGCTGGGGATGTCCCCCAAACTCTGACCTGGGCGTAGGTCTAGGACGTGGCTCAAAAAAAATCAAAATCAGTGACTAATAAATAATATCAATTCGTTGGTGGAGAGAGAGACAGGGAGGGAGGACAGGATGAGGGAGGGAAGGTAGGATAGAGGAAGGGTTGGAGAGAGAAAAAGAGGGAGAGAAGGAGGGGGTGAGGAAAAGGGTCTCTGTCAGCAGAAATTTGCAGCCTCCTAAAACTTGGCATGATCTGGGGATGGGGGGTGCTGGGGAAGTGTGTGTTCAGCCTTGTCCACTTGGAGACCAAGTCACCATCCTGACAGCCTCAGCCCACGGCATGAGGCTTGAACTGCCCAGAACCCCTGGGAGAGAGGCAAGGCTGTGACTTCCGGCCCATCACTGTGTGAGTGTCTTCTGTGATTCTCTGCTTCAGAGGGAGCCACAGAGGAGGAGAAAACGCTCAGCAGGAAGATGATGGGCTACTGGGCCAACTTTGCCCGGACAGGGTGAGTAAATCTCTCCCTCCGCCCCAGTACCCCGCATCTGAGGACAAGCGTCTCAGTCCGTGTTCTGCTCTCCTTCCTTCAGGGATCCTAACAGAGTGGGTCTGCCTCAGTGGCCGGCCTTCAATGGAAGCAAAGAGTACCTGCAGCTGGACCTGAACATCAGTGTGTGTAGGAACCTGAAGGCGCGCCAGGCGACCTTCTGGACCAGGGCCTTCCCAGCCATCCTGTCTGCTGGAGCCATCCTCCATCCTCTGTCTTCCCCATTTCTCTTTTCTCTGTCCCTGCCTTTATTTCTTCCTTTCTCTAGCTTGGTATGATCTGGGAGCTCCTTCTCCTTCAGGAATATCTTCTGTGATCATTCATTTTATTCCGTGATTTGCTCCATTTCTGTGGGGCTCTTTTTGTCATAAGCTGGGATGTTTGATGATGATGTTTGTTGTTTTAAGGACTTGGGAATGATTCTTAGAGAATTCTTCTCGACAACAACAACAAAAAAGGATAATAAATTTTGCTTGCCTTGAAATTTTTCCAGATCTCTTCAATAAATCTCTAGGCAGTTGACCTATTAGTTACATAATAGTGATTTCTTTACTCCTATGAAATGAGAAAATAAATGTAAGATACAGAGAAAGAATTTAACTTTGTTCTGAAAATCACCCTCTGCCCCTTAGCACCCAAGATAAAGCAGGCCTTGGATTACTGAAGGTCTTTGCTCCCTTAAACATGGGTCTCTGCTCAGGTTAGGGACATGTGTGGGGTAGGGCATGCTCAGAGCTTCCCAGTCACGGAAAGCAGCTGCCATTCAAGGTCAGAAACCCACAAGTTAGACAGCAAGGTCAAGGCAGGGCCTGCCAGGGGCCAGCCCCTTGTTGAAAGAGTTGGAGCAGTGGGGTTAAGCAAAATAGAGAAGCAAAATGGGGCCATGCAGACTGAGAGCCCCATGCTCAAAGATTATTGCTATAAAACCCCCCCATTCGAAGGATATGCTTACCATAAATGCTGCAGACCTAGGTTTGATCCAGCATCCCATACGGCAAGCAGGAGTGATTCCTGAGCATTGCTGGGTATAGCCAAAGCATACTCACTAGCTTCCAGATCATTTTTACTAAGGGGATCTCACATTAAAAGCTATATCTCCAGCTTCTCCAGGAAAGAAACACAAATGGCTGACATCATCAACCAGACAATTCTACATGATCACCATTACTTTTCATAGTCCATACTGTGCCTTTGTGCAAATCAGAAGGCATCTGGTCCTCAAAGCCTTCATAAATCTTCCCAGAAACCATCACTGATAAATAATGTGGTCTATAATATAAATGGCACCTCTACAGAAGTGGATTCTTGTACAGTTCACAACCTGCGCAACTGTGCGCTGTGACCCTGATGAAGGAATAAAAGGACTGGCATGCGTTTCTCAGTGACCCTGCAGGAATAAAGGAGTGGCATGTCTTCTCTGCATTCTCCAGCCCCCATGACTCTCCTTTGTCCTGTGTTTGGCCTGTTCCACTCCCTGGTTTTAGCTGATCCCAAAAGGGATTACATTCAGACCTCTTATTTTCCAATAATCTTATAGTGTGAAATGATACTCCTGTAGTCATGAGTAATTTCCTGATTTTGGCAGCGAGTCAAAATCAGGCCTGGTCTCTGCAGAGTAAGGCTCTTCCTGTCTTGCCCGTCTCCTTTAGTGCATCGGCTGAAGCTGTTGTTGAGTGGTCTCTGGCTCTGATGGTCATGGGAGGGAACATCAGGGGACACTTGGGCTACATCGGGGCCCTCAGAAGAAAGATTGAGACACATACAAGCAAGCTGCAAAATCACAAATTTCTACTTTTTTTTTCCTTTTTTGGGTCACATCCGGAGATGCTCAGGGCTTACTCCAGGTTCTGTACTTGGGAATTACTCCTGGCGGTGCTTGGGAGACCATATGGGATGCTGGGGATCAATCCTGGGTTGGCTGAGTGCAAGGCAAAATGCCCTACCTGCTGCACTAACACTCCGGCCTCCAACTCCTTCCTTTCTTGCTTCTTTATAGTGGCAAGGGGAGGGTTTGGGCCACACCAGTGATACTTGGAGGCTACTCTTGTTTTTTTTTAATTTTTATTTTATTATACCACCATGAGATATACAATTACAAAGATATTCATGATTGGGTTTCAGTTATACAGTGTTTCAGCACCCATCCCTCCACCAGTGCACATTTCCCACCACCAATGCCCCCTGATACCCTCCCCCTCCTCGCCTCTATAGCAGGCACTTTCCTCTTTTCTTCCTCCTCCTTCTCTTCCTTCTTTCTTCTCTCTCTCTCTCTCTCTCTCTCTCTCTCTCTCTCTCTCTCTCTCTCTCTCTCCCCACCCCCGCATCCACACCAGTACTAATTGTCCTTGCTCTTTTGGATCTGTGCCAGTCTCTGGTGTGAGATACTTCATTGCTGTTTTGATTTGCATCTCCCTAATGGTTAGCGATGAAGAGCACCTTTTCATATGGCTTTTGATCATTCAGATTTCTTCTTTTTGGAAGTTTCTGTTCATTTCTTCTCCCCACTTTTTGATGGGGTTTGATTTTTTCTTGTAAAGTTCTATCAGTGTCTTGTATATCTTTGATATTAAGCCCTTATCAGATAGCAATTGGTAATCTTTCCCATTCTGTGGACTGCCTTTGTGCCTTGATCACCATTTTTTTGAGGTGCAGAAGCTTTTTAGTTTCATATAATCCCATTTGTTTATCTTTGCTTCCATTTGCTTTGTCAGTGGTGTTTCCTCTTTGAAGATGCCTTAGCCTCAATGTCATAGAGGTTTTACCTATGTTTTCTTCGATGTACCTTATAGATTTATGTCTGATGTTGAGATCTTTAATCCATTTTTATGACTTTTGTGCATGGCATTAGAAGGAGGTCTAAGTTCATTGTTTTACATGTAGTTGCCCAGTTGCTCAGAATAGCATCACTTGTTGAAGAGACTTTCTTTGCTCCACTTAATATTTTTTGCTCCTTTATCAAAGATTAAATGATCATATATTTGAGTGTGTGTGTCAGGATATTCAGTTCTATTCCATAGGTCTACAGATCTGTCTTTACTCAGTACCATGCTGTTTTAATTACTTATGCTTTGTAGTACAGTTTGAAGTTGGGGAAAGTGATACCTTCCATCTTCTTTTTCCCAAGGATTGCTTTAGCTATTCATGGGGGTTTATTATTTCACATAAATTTCAGGAGTGTTTGGTCAATTTCTTTGAAGAATGTCATGGGTATCCTTATAGGGACTGCATTGAATCTGTATAAAGCTTTAGGGAGTATTACCATTTTCACAATGTTAATTCTCCCAATCCATGAGCAGGGGATGTGTTTCCATTTCCTCGTGTCCTCTTTTATTTCTTGAAGCAATGTTTTATAGTTTTCTTTGTACAGATCCTTTACATTCTTGGACAAACTGGTTCCAAGGTACCAGAGGCTACTCTTGGCTCTGTGCTTGGGTGTCACTCCTGGCAATGCTCAGGGGATTATATGAGGTGTCAAACATAGAAAAGAACCTTATGCAATGCCAATGTCTTATCCCTAACCTATCTCTCTGGTCCAAGAAGACTAATTTCAACACTATTTTGTGGCAGACTATGTGAAAGGATAAGGAATAAAAGAATAGTAGTTTGTCTCAGATTTCCTCCCCAACAGAGATCAGTAAGGGCCAGCCCTCCACCCACCCTGTGTGCTGATGCTCTCTACCCAGAATAAGGTAGACAAAAGGAAGATGGCTGCAGAATGTGGGCAGGGCCAGGAAGTTGACGTGGTGCATGTGCGAGGCGTGCCAGGCCGGGATGGGCTCATGGCAGGCATGCCCCGCCTGGATGGACAGGTCAAGGGAGATGACCCTGTGTATCTGCGGGATGTGCCCTGCCTACTTGCTCATATGACTGCATACCCATAGGCTAAGAAGCAGTATACCTTAAATGGGTAGGCTAGAGATAAGATATTACAAACTAATTGGCTGTGTACTGGGCGTGCCCTGTTGTGATTGACAGAAGAAGCCTTCATAAGGGGCCTTTTGAAAAAGCTCAACGTCCATTCCTGCTGGTTCGTACCTGCGAGTTGGTGTGGGAGCTGAACCCTGGCTAGCCAGCACAATAAAATCTGCTTTGTTCATTGCATTCCTGTGTGATTCTGTCTCTCGAAGGGGATAAGATTCCTGAACCCTAACATATGAACACCACAAATCCATTTTTAAGACATGATCACTAATGATCAGCGCACATGTGCCCTCTGGCCATCTTTCAGTGCACACGTCCTCAGGTCACCTTCTCCTTTGCAGAGGTGTCTGACAAGAGGAAGTATAGTTCAAGGCCACCTGGGACGGGACCTTCTCCTTGGCCCTGTACATGCCATCAGATGTTTCATTGAGTTAAAGTTGAAATTAAAATGCTCTCGGGGCCCTGGCCAGCAGCCCCGGCACGAATGAGGGTGGCCTAGATCTTGCTGGACTTCATCCCTGCGAAAAGGTGAGGGAAAGATTTGGGAGAAGCTTCTGCCTTGCCACTGCTGAGGAAGGGAAGAAAGACACCAAGTCAGCCAGGAGTTCTGGAGAGCAGTTCCCGTTTACTGAGCATGGCTTGGGCCTTTTATACAAAATGTTCTGGGTAGAGGGGATACAAAGCACAAATAGCATCCTGAGCCATTGCAACAGACTATTCAGAAGGCCAGGCACATCCTGTCTTGTAGGTGTTGTTCTCTTGTGGATATAAACATTTGGGCTTCCGAAGTTTTATTACCTTGAAAACAGAGCCCACTTCTGGGTCCCGCCCTTTGGGCCTTATGGTGGCAAAGAGCCAGGCCCCAAGACTAGCTGCATAGTGCCCAACAAAATGTCATTTGACAGCTGGCATTTTTCTTTTAAAATGAAAAGCTTTTTTAAAAAAACTTTTTTTTTTCTGTTAAATTGTAATTAAGTCTTAAGTAAGAGAACCACTTGGAGAACTTTCCCCAAGTTCAAATGCCCGGGCCTGGGGCCAAAGCTGCAATAGAGTGGGTAGGGGCACTTCCTTGGCACGTGACTGACCTAGTTTCAATCCCCAGCACCAGAAATGTCACTCAAGCCCCCCCAGGAGTGAACTCTGAGCACAGAGTCAAGAGTAAGCCTTGAGCACTGCTGGGTGTGGTTCAAAAGTAAACAAAACAAAAAAAGAAGCATATTTCAAATGCCCAAGTCACATCCCAGTGAACTAAAATGGGGTAATCCTGAGTGGGGCCTGCAAATCACTGAGTTCTCTCCCAGGGGACGGGTGCCTGCTGAGTATTGCCAACAATTAATAGTGGGGTCTATGTGATGTCTAAGATACTGGGAAATGTCATCTCTCCTGCTGTGCTCTGTCACTGTCTCTTTATGGATTTACTTCAGTATTTGGGGGCCACCCCAGCAGTACTCAGCACTGACTGTCTGTGTTCAGGGATCACTCCTGATGGTGTTTGAGGGACCAGTGATGGTATCAGTAATAGAACCGGGTCAGCTACATGCACAGCCTGGGCTGTGTCTCCCGCTCTGTATTTACTATACCCAGCAGTGCCGGGCACCCAGAGGCCATTCATGGTCATTCTCTGCCCAGCGGTGCAGGATGAGGGCCTGGTTGTGCTGGGTCCTGCCAAAGCCGTAACCCAGAATGCTTAGAGCATCAGTGTATACGGTAGGTTTGAACACCCCTCGTCGGCTTCAACGCTTAGCCTGCTCTTGATGTTTCTGAGCGCAATTTCACAAGCAGCTTTGAATGGAGCGCTTTCACTTTTCTCGTCTGGATTGGTGAATTAAGGAACTGAATCATAGGCCGTGGCTTCCAACACCCCCCCCTTTAACAGAATTCTACAAACTGCTCCATCAGCAATGCAGACATATGTGTTTCGCCACGCCTATGCTTTTTCCATTATTATGTAATCGGAAAATAGTTAACCAATTTCTTATAAAATAAACTGTACTTTTTTTTACATTTTTTTTTCTTTAACCATCTCAGACCTGAATCACTAAATCACACCAAAACAGAATTAAGAGATAAACCAGGCTTCGGCTGAGAACTTCCTAATGTCCAGCAGAGGGCAGTAGTAGCACAGGAGAAGATGCTTCCTCTGGGCTTCCCGTAGTGCTTGGCAATGGGATCTGGGATCTTGGAAGAAGAAAACCAGATAAAATCTTTCAGGTCCAAACCGATACCAGATATCATTGTTTCGGTTCCCTGAAACACTCGGAAAGGGAAGGGATGCAGCCAATTTTTCCATTAACTGAAAAGTCTAGCAGATTTTTTTTAATTACTTTCGACAATTACAAAAATGTTCATGTTTGGGTTTCAAGTCATACAATGTTTCAGCACCCATCCCTCCACCAGTGCCCACCTCCCACCACCAATGTTGAGGGTACTAATGCCAACCTAGAACTGAGCATTAAATAGAGGCAACAAGATACACATGACAACCCTTTAATGTATGTTCTGTAATCCATAGTCTGGAAGGGAAGGAAAAAGAGAGAGAGGAGAAAGGGAAAGAAGTAAAGAACCTGCCATGGAGGAGGGCTGGGGGAGGGGGAGGGAAACCGGGGACATTGGTGGTGGGAGATGGGCACTGGTGGCGGGATGGGTGCTGGAACACTGTATGACCAAAACCCAAATAAGAACTTTTTAATTGTATATCTTTGTAATTGTAAAAATAAAAAAATTTAAAAAATGTTCATGATTGGGTTTCAAGCCATACAGTGTTCCAGCACCCATCCCTCCACCAGTGCCCACCTCCCACCACCAATGTCCCCGATACCCTCCCCCTCCCTAGCCTGCCTCCATGGCAGGTTCCTCCATCTCTTTTTCTCTTTCTCTCTTCCAACTCTTACATGTTGTGAATTGTAATAGACTTTCGACAATCATTGGCCCACTGTTCTTTTGTCTTACCTAACCTCTGCTCCCACGCATTTGTGGTAGTTTCAACCTTTGGCAAGACCTCCTGATCCACATTTCGCCTGACCTTGGATATTGGTATCATAATATGTATATATATTTATGTTATGCAAATAAATATAGTCATTCTATATCTGTCTCCTTCTGGCTAATTTCACTCACCAGTATCCTCTCCATGTCCATCCATTTATAGGCAAATTTCATAACTTCATTTTTCCTAACAGCTGCATAGTATTCCATTGTGTAGATGTACTAAAGTTTCTTTATCCAGTCATCAATTTTCGGGCACTCTGGTTGTTTCCAGATTCTGGCTATTGTGAATAATGCTACTATGAATATAAAAGTAGAGATGGTGTTTCCACTGTGTGTTTTTTGCTTCCCAGGGTATATTCCCAGGAGTGGTATGGCTGGGTCAAATGGGGAGTTCAATTTCTAGTCTTTGGAGGAATGTCCATATTGTTTTCCAAAAAGGCTGTACCAGTCTACATTTCCACCAATAGTGAATGAGTGTCCCCTTTTCTCCACATCCACACCAGCACTTGTTCTTGCTCTTTTGGATATGTGCAAGTCTCTGTGGTTGAAATGATATCTCTTTGTTGTTTTGATTTGCATCTCTTTAATGATTAATGATGATCATTAATTCTTCTTCTTCTTCTTCTTCTTCTTCTTCTTCTTCTTCTTCCTCCTCCCTCCTCCTCCTCCTTCTCCTTCTCCTTCTCCCTCGTCTTCCTCATCCTTTTGCTCCCTATTCTCCTCTTTCTCCTCCTCCTCCTCCTGCTTCTGTTTTCCTCTTCCTCTTTCTCCTCCTCCTCTTTCTCCTCCTCTTCCTCCTCCTCTTTTTTGCTACAGTTAACTGGTGCCTGGGAGTTTCCTCTGCTGGTGCTTGGGAGATTTATAGGTACCAAACCTTGGCCTTTGCACATAAAACTTGAGCTCTACCCTCTGAGAGCTCTCACTAGGTCTGGGTCTTGTTATTTTATTTTCAAATTTTTGTTTGTTTTGTTTCAGGGTTGTTTCAGGGTTACACCAGCTAGTGCCGGGGCTCCTCCTTCCAGCTCATTGGTCCCACCAGTGAGGGCTCCCAGAGTGCTCAGGGGACCATGCGGTGCTGGGGATGAGACTAGGCCTCCCTGCATATACACCCTGAACTCAATCCTTCAAGCTGCCTCCAGCCACTGTCCTGCCTCCAGCCACTGTCCTGCCCTGCCCACGCACCTATAGATGCCAAATCTTTTATGATTTTTCCCATCAAGTTCCTAGGAAGCTGCAGCAGGTGGACAAAAGACTTTTCCTTCTTCTCTTCCCCTGAGCCTTCATGCCTGCCCCTCAAACAATGCTCCCTTTCACCCTCTTACCCTGGTTACAAACCACAGGTTTCCCTGTGGGAATACGGGGGGCCGGGGGACAGGGAAACACATTCAGGGCTCAAGCCCCTGCATTAGGAAGCTGCTCTCCAGGCCCCGGGGTTGGTTCTGGTAAAGAATCTTCCAGAATAGCAGCCCCTGTCAGTGCAGGGGCCACACCTTCACACAGCCCAGCGTTCTGCTCGGGTCTGATTTGACCTCGCCTACTCCCTGAGCGGGCAGGAGATGGGCAGGAGGAAGCCACTGATAAGGGCCACTAGGTTGATCCAAACATAAGGAAGTTCCTTGGCAAAGACTGTGTGTTCCCTGGTCGTGTGGAGCCTCAAAGGGCAGACAGGAGGACAAAGGCCAGCAAGGGGATGTGGGGAGCTTCCCCCGGATGTGCAGTGGCACAAAGGCCAGCCTGGGGGGCAGCAGCTCTGCGTGGCATGGGGAAGGGCCCAGGCTGGGCACAGAAGGGGGCAGCTTCATACCAGACCTGTAAGAAAAGGGCTAAGAAAGGGGATTTTTCAGTGCGTCTATGTCCAGGCACCCGTTGTTTCTCCACCCACCTCCATATCTACCTGATAATTGCATGTAATTACTGCAGTGCATATTATGATTGCATTTGCTTTTACTTTCTATTTCGCTCTTTCTGATTTGTTATAATACACTACAGTCACCGCCTTAACTTTTCATACACTAGAGCCAGCACTACCCAGTCTTTGCTTCAGTGACGTGCCGGCTGTATTTCTACGAGTAAAACAATAAACTCATGATTGCGTATTTAAAAGCACTGTGCATCTGACCATTTACTCTCCCCTTAGGTGTAGATAGTAATTTTGCCTCTATTAATCCTGCCTCATCTGTTTAACTATATATATATTTGAATCACTGTGTGATAGATCATTACAAAGCTGTTTATGATTGAGTCTCAGTCATAGTGTTCCAGATCCATCCCTATACCAGTGCACACTTCCCAACATCAGTGTCCCCGATTTCCCTCCCCCGCCCACACAATATATCTCTATGGCAAGCACTTTTCCTCTCTCTCTCTCTCTCTCTCTCTCTCTCTCTCTCCCGCCCCCTTTAGCGCATTGTGGTTTGCTGTATAGCAAAATACATTGTAGTTTGTCTGTATTGACACTGAAGGTTATCATGTTTACCTATTTTCAATATTCAGTTCTAGTCTAGCATTACTATTTCCAACTGTTATTGTCGAACTGGCCCCTTCGCACCCTTACCTACCCTCCACCCCACCCATCCCCTGCCGTCCGTGCTGCCTTCACCCCTGCCCACCCGCTCCTGACTGCCAGCAGCTCTGTCCTCTTTCCGGGCTCTGCATCGTGACATAACAATGTGTCCTCTTGCATCTGCCTTTGTGTCTCCCTACATTCCGCTTCTGTCACTTGACCTCGCGGCGGGCAGTGATTCTCTCTCACCCCCACAGTCATTGTGTGTGTTTCTGCTCTGCTCTTGCTGGATGTCTGGATAGTCTCCAGCTGGGGAGCATAAGGAATAGAATATTATAGAACATGCCTGAATTCACACCGTGAATAGTCTAGAAGACGCCCGTTGGCCTTTCTTTTCAGACAAGTGCGCCCTGGGTGGGCTCAGACACATCTGGCTGTGTGTGGCAGGGGAAGAATTGCGGCCCTGGATCCCACCACCACCTCTCCCACAGTGGGGCGAGGCTAGGGCTCTTCACTGGGGCTGCCCTAGGGGAGGCGCTCGCCACCTCAGCCTCCTCTCTTATTTACTCTTTGGCTTTTTTGTGGCTGTAATTCTCTAAAATACAGTGGCACGGTTTCTGTGTTTCAACTCCTGGAGAATCATGCAGGACCTTTATTTGAGGCAGTGGTATCGTATCACATTGCCTTTTTTTTTCCTTTTTTGGGTCACACCCCGGTGATGCTCAGGGGTTTCTCCTGGCTCTGCACTTAGGAATCATTCCTGGCAGTGCTCAGGGGACCATATGGGATGCCAGGGATCGAACCTGAGCCAGCACAAGCCGGCCGTGTGCAAGACAAATGCCCTATCGTTCTGGCCCCACATTGCCTTTGAACAGTGTGTTCACGTGAAGAAAATTGACCTGCGAAGGAGAACCACTCATGGTAGAGCAGACACAGGTTGCTAGAAGAGGAGCCGCAGTTACTGTGAGGGTCACTGAGTTTGCAGGAGTATTTCCTGCAGCTGCTTTGGAGCAGGTCGTAGAATCCTTGACTCACAGACTATTGACCCAGGGTGAAGGCAAGCGGCCATCTGTTCCCTAACACCCCTGCCTCTCATCCCTGACCTCGCGTGCTAGGTTTCCCAGAGCCGGGAGAGATGTGTTGGACGACTTCTGTGGCTACCTGGCAGCGCTGACAAGGGTCCAGCCAGACATAGGCTTGTCATATCAGCGCTGGTTCTGGAACATGCTCCCCACTCAGCTGCTGAGTGAAGTCATGGATATGGGGGCTTGGGGGTTCCAGGTGGATCTTCCCTCCCCAATGACTTAGCTCTGGGTTGCTGAGTCGCCACTCAGAAGTGAAGGCCTCTTCTAGGAGTTTACTTCCCTGCGTAAGCATCTTTCTTGGTGCAGAGGAGCTCAATTGTTTTGGTGAGAACATATATTCTGCTCTGATGGTTGGAACAGGCCAGCCGTGGCCCCAAAAATGATCATCACCACTGAGTGTGTGTCAGCCAAGCCCTGCTCTGGGCCGAGGTCCAGGTGCCTCTCCTGCCTCCCCGCCCTTCAGAGTCACGATGAAAAGGGGGAGGCTGTAATTAAAACAGCATAGCACAGGAATAAAAACAGACCTGTGGACCTATGGAATAGAATTGAGTATCCTGACACCCATACTCAAATATATGGTCACTTAATTTTTGATAAAGGAGCAAAATGTACGAAATGGAGCAAGGAAAGTCTCTTCGACAATTGGTGCTGGGATAACTGGGCAACTACATGTAAAAAAATGAATTTGGACCTGTGTCTAACACCATGCACAAAGATCAGATCAAAATGGATTAAAGATCTCAATATCAGACCTGAATTCATAAAGTACATTGAAGAAAATATAGGAAGAACCCTCTATGACATTGAATCTAAAGGCATCTTCAAAGACGAAACATCACTAACAAAGCAATTGGAAGCAAAGATAAACATATGGGACTACATGAAACTAAAAACTTTCTTCACCTCAAAAGAAATAGTGACCAAGATTCAAAGACAGTCCAAAGAATGGTAAAAAATATTCACCCAATATCCATGTGATGGATGGATCAGCTCCATCTGATGGAGCTGCTACTGGCTCTCCCTGTGCCCAGCTGATCATGAGGCGCCCAGGAGGGAAGGCGGGTTCTAGCTCTGGTCCACCATCCTAGCAGAACCTCGCAAGAAACCAGAGGAGACCCCCACACCATGAGGGCCCCCATTTTCAACATCCGGACTCCACAGCTCGTGGATACACGAGTATCCCACCCACGTGGCAGAGCCTGGCAAGCCACCTGTGTCGTATTTGATATGCCAAAAACCAGTAACAATTATAGACCTCATTCCTATGATCTGAAGGAATGGTTTGAGGCTCTTCATGTTCCTGGAGCGAGAAGTTGCCCTTGGGCTACACTAGCATGTGACAAAACATTTGGAGATGTCACTGATGCCCACTCGAACAAATTGATGAGTAATGGGAAGACAAGTGACAAGTGGCAAGTGATCCATCTGATAAGGGGTTAATATCCAGGATATATCAAGCACTCGTAGAACTTTACAAGAAGAAAACAGCCAACTCCATCACAAAATGGGGAGAAGAAATGAACAGAAACTTAGACGAGGAAGAAATTCAAATGGCCAAAAGACATGAAAAAATGCTCATGATCATTAATCATCAGAAAGATGCAAATCAAACAACAATGAGATATCATCTCACATTACAGATACTGGCACATATCCAAAAGAGCAAGGACAACAAGTGTTGGCATGGATGCGGGAGAAAAGGACTCTCATCCAATATCCAAGGCCAGACAAAATATGGATCAGGAGGTCTCATCAGTGGGTAGAACCTACTGCAAATACGTGGGAGTCAGAAGCTAGATAATACAGAGAAAGGAACAGTGTACTAATAATTACGGTAAATAACACCAGCGTAGAACTGAGCATTGAATGTAGGCAAAAGGATATACATGATAACCTCTAAATGTATGCATTGCAATCCACAATATGTAAGAGAAGGGAGAGGGGAGAAAGAGAGAGAGAGAGAGAGAGAGAGAGAGAGAGAGAGGGGTAAAAAATTTCATGCCATAGACTCAGGCTGGGGAGAGGGGGGAATCAGGGGACATTGGTGGTGGGAAATGGGCACTGGTGGAGGGATGGATGCTGGAACACTGTATGACTGAAATCCAAATATGAACATTTTTATAACTGTGTATCTCAGGGTGGTATAATAAAAAATTCTTTTAAATGAAATGAATTTCTCACTTATGGACTTGTGAAACATGAAATTAAACTTTGGTTTAAGTTGCCCAAAAAAAATAGAAAAGGGGAGGCTGCCTGCAGACCACACCCAAACCTGCCCAGGGCATCGAGGGACTGTCTCTGTTTGCAGGGTTGTGTGATGTTTCCTGTACCTTCGGTCCAGTGCTGAGAGCACGCTACAGTCTTCCCGGCCAAGGGTCAGGGCAGGGTGCCAGGCTGCAAAGACCAGCTGGCCAAGGAGGAGGAGCACGATGGTCATGTCTCAACAGGGAGGGCAGTGTGTCTGTGTGCTTGTGTATGTGGGAGCATGTGTAGTGTGTGTGTATATGGTGGTTGAGTGTGTGTATCTTGTGTTTGTGGTGAAATATGGATGTGTCTGTGTAAATGATGTGTGTGAGTATGGTAGTGTGTATGAGAGTGTGAATGTGTGTGATGTGTGGTAAGTGAGTGTGTGGTGTGTGAGACTGTATGAGAGTTTGAATGTGTGTGTATGAGTGTGTGTATGTGTGTGTAATGTGTGGTGCATGTGAGTGTGTGATATGTGAAAGTGTATGTGGATGTGATAGTATGTGAGATATGTGGTTTGTGTGTGGTGTGTGAGTGTGTATGTGTGTGATGTGTGGTTTGTGTGAGCATGGTGTGTGTATGTTTGTGTGATGTGTGGCGTGTGGGATGTGAGTGTGTGTATTTGATGTGTGGTGTGAGATGTGAGTGTGTGTGATGTGTGGTGTGTGTGATGTGTTTCTGTGTGGTGTGTGAGTGTGTATGAAAGTGTATATGTGTGTGGTGTGTGTGTATGAGTGCATATGCATGTGTGTGTGGTGTGTAGGAGTGTGTGTGAGTGTAGTGTGTGTCTGCTGTCACTGAGGATCCCCACTCGGCATGCGCCATGTGGAAGGAGGGACAGTGAGGCGCACTGTGACTCACAGCTCCTCCCGGGAACGTGAAGGAGGAACTCCATTCAGGTTCATCTGTGGAGTGTGCCTTCAGCTCTGACCCCCTTTCTGTCCCGGGCCTAGACAGGGTGCAGAGGACCATTCATTCCTCTTGAATGGAGGGAGGTGGGGCTCAGGGCTGCCTATCAGCCATGCACCTGCAGGCTTGGGCACCCTCTGGAGACTGAGGCTGTTGACTGCCCTGTGGGCACTTGGCCTGACCAAGGGCAGTTTGCCAAGTGCATGTAGGGGCCTTGGGGTGGAGGTACCGAGAAGGTCCAGCTGCCCTTTGGCCCTGCTGGCCTGGGGACAGTTCACTTTGCTTCATGTTTCCCCTCCACCAGCCAGTGTAAAGCTCATGACTCCGGACAGGAACTGGTACAGCAACTTCTCTGGGACAATTTACACTGGGAGAGGACACCTTGAGACTAGAGTATCCTTGCACCCCTCTCCACAGAGACCTCTTTTCTGTGCCCAAGGACACGTCCAGGCTGTGAGAGCTCAGGAGGACGTGGAGATGTAGGAGGGGCAAATCCAGCCCCTCTGGGGCACCACAAAGTTGGTCCATCGTCGGGAGCTGCTGGGGTCCCCAACAATACCAGGAAGTGAGTTCCCTTCTACCTCTGAAGCCAGAGGGGAATGAATGAAAACTCGGGAATCTGGCACAGTTTTAAAAGACTTTACTATCACAGGATCTGATAAACAATCCAAGAACAGGAAAAACCCTGGACTCTGGGTTCCCAGCTGGGCCCCAGCCACGTGTAGGCCAAGATGGCTGCCACCATGTGTTGAAGCCCAACAGAGAACGGAGAGGCAGAAAGCCAAGGGAAGCCAAATGGCAAAAAGGGCCCTTCTTTCTCCTAGCTTATTTTATAGACAGAAGCCCGCCAAAATCTTCCAGCCCAGCCCACCATGGGCTGGGCTATCTAGAGATGAAGCCAGGTAATCAACCCTTTTGAAGTGTAGATCTTCAGGTGGGCCTTTATGGCTCGAGCTTCACAAAAAGCCAGAGGCAAAATCTCCCTAGCAGAGGAGGAGGGGCTGCATTTCTGAACCAGAAGGCAGTTCAGAATATAACTTGGAGGAAATGGCATTAATACCTTTTGCCACGAATACATAGCTAGCAGATCCCAGTCTCTGGATCCCACTAAGGTCCAAAATCCATCAGAATAATTCACTTTGGCATTACCTTTAGAATCAGAGACATGTCAGTTTGTCCAGAGGTGCACTGGCATGTCTCTGAACTAGGAGAAGTGGTTGCATGATGGTTGATCCAACGTTGCCAAGTACTCTTGGGATAGCTACATGCATGTCCCACTCAGGGACCCGTGGGAACAGAATATTGATCTGGGGCAAGCGAGGTTCATGATAAAAATATTTATGCCATATGAAATTATGAAATCAGTCCAATTCTGCCCGAACTCCCATTGCATCTGCTCTGGAGATTCCCCAATGGCGGGGACCAGCTCTCCACATAAGCTAAGTGTAGCTGGAGGCTAAGGCTCAGTAGGGCGTGTCACCCAACAGTCCATCATAAAAGTTGTTTGGGGTGGGGCTGAGAGACTGGGGGGTGGCGATGCTTACTGTGCATGAGTTCAACCTGCTATTGCAACCAGTCCCCTGCACACGGCACGGCTTGTCCTAGGCACAGAACTTTGAGTAGGGCCTGAGCTGGGTGCAGTCCCATATCCCCAACCCTTCAAGGATGGTTTCTGGGGACACCCCAAGGAATGCTTAGAGGACCCAAGGGCCACTCCCAGTGACATTGCACCAACTGGACCAGAGAGTTTGGTGTTATGGAGTTGCTCCAGCCCTGCAGAGCTCAGGGCTCAGAGGCTGTGTGGTCACTCTCAGGGCCTTTTGGCTTACCCACCTGGTCCTGTCAAAAGTTCTTGACTCTGTGGCATAAAAGTTCAGTGTGAAATTGGGACTGGATCCACTGAGCCCCAGGAGATGAGAGCATTGACTCACGGTGTCTTGGTGTGCTTGTTTTGGGTCCACACCCAGCAATGCTCGGTACTTACTGTCTCTGCACTCAGAAATCACTTCTGGTGGTGCTTGGGGGGGATCATATGGGGTGCTGGGGATAGAACCCGAGTTACCTGCATGCAAGGCAAGCGCCCTGGCTGCTGTGCTATGCACTGGCACTTCTTGGGCGTCTTTAAGAACCAAGTGAGATTTACACGCAAATGTTCAGCACGATGTTTGCCAGCCAGCGAGGACTCAAGACAAACTTGCGGGGCTGGAGATACAGTACAGCAGGGATGGAGTCTGCCTTGCATGAGGCCAACCTGGATTTGA
The DNA here is from genome assembly GCA_021461705.1 of Cryptotis parvus. Classification (NCBI taxonomy): domain Eukaryota; kingdom Metazoa; phylum Chordata; class Mammalia; order Eulipotyphla; family Soricidae; genus Cryptotis; species Cryptotis parvus. Next base: position 396,835 of record JAJIBD010021970.1, on the reverse strand, counting down.
TCCCTGGCATTCCATAAGGTCCTCAGTACACCTCTAGGAGTAATTCCTGAGTGCAGAGTCAGAGTAACCCCTGAGCATCGCCGGTGTGACCCATTAAGCAAAAAAAGACAAATTTCAGAGGAGGTCAGGAGTGGAAGGAAGCAAAAAAACACAGATAAGAAAAGTTACTTCTTGGGGTCAGAGAGATAGGGCAGGTTCAGGTGACCCAGTTCATCTGGGTTCTATCTGTGGCATCCTATATGGTTCCTCCAGCTCTGCCAGGCATGATCCCTGAGCACAGAGCCAGTGGCACCCCTGAGTACCACTGGATGTGGCCAACATACCCTCAACAAATAAAACCAGTTAATCCAGCAGGAAGTGACCAAGTGACCCTTGTAATACATTTCAATACACACCCATAGGTGTGTATTGGAATGTTTTCTTTCATGCAACTCAAATTCATATGCTATAGACTGGCCTATTGGAAGAGGGATGTTCAGTGGCTTTCAGGTTATTCACAAAGCTGTGTGCTTGTCACCACTATCTGCACCTCATCCCTAAAGAAACCCCAACACATTACTGGCCTCCCCTCCACCCACTCCCAGCCCCCAGCAGCCACGAATGTCCTCTCTCTCATGCTTATTTTCTGTGGTAGACTGTCCAATCCGGTCTCTTTCATCAGCCTCATGCTTGCAAGGTTCATTCCTCTCCTGCCAGCATATATCCAGTTTGATCTCCGGCATTCCATACGGACCCCTGAGCACCACCAGGAGTAACTCCTGAGTGCAGACCCAGGTGCAACCCCTGAGCAATTGCCAAGTGTGACCCAAAAAGCAAAACAAAAATTTAGTAGTATGATAGGAGGCATATCATATTACAGCCCAGCTCGCCGCGCGCCCGCACTGGTTCATCAATAAAAGCTGGATTTTGAGATGACTACAAGAGTATGCTACCCGCACGGCAGAGCCTGGCAAGCTACCCGTGTCATATTTGATATGCCAGATACCAGTAACAATTATAGACCTCATTCCCATGACCTGATGGAATGGTTTGAGGCTCTTTATGTTCCTGGAGCAAGCAGGTGCCCTTGGGCTCTACTTGCATGAGACAGGTCATATGGAGATGTTACTGGTGCCCGCTCGAGCAAATCGATGATGAACGGGAAGACAGAGTCAGTGATGATAGAAGGAAGGAAAGAATGAAAGAATGGAGGGAAGAAAGGGAGGAAGGGGAGGGAGGGAAGGAAGGAAGAAAGAAGGATGGAATGAAGAAGGAAGGAAGGAATAGAAAGGAGGAAGGAGGGGATGAATGGATAGATAGGAGAGGAAGGCAGGAAGAAAAAAGGAAGGATAGATGGAAGAAGGGAGGAAAGGATGGAAAGAAAGAAGGGAAGGAGGGAGGGAAAGAGGAAAGAAGGAAAGGAGGGAGGAAGGAAGGGTTGATTGGAGCTAAACTATGGAAAGACATAGTTCCTATGGTGTAAGAACATTCTATTTGAGGGTCCCTGCTGTAGAGGCAGAGAGGTCCCTGTTTTTGGAGGTAAAACCACAGGTCGAGTCAGTTGGCAGGAATGTGGTAGCTCCTTGGGTATCAGGACGGTCTGTGGTCTAGGAAGAGCATTCAAAGAACTAGAGCACAAGGCTGGAATGCGCCTGGCTCTGAGTGTGGTCTGAGCACAGTCAGATGTCGCCCCCATCCCCAGCTTTTCATTGTAGGACCAAGCATCTAACCAGCAGGTCTGCAGAGGTGTGGCACCCCCTTAGCCCCAAGAAGAGGAACTGAATGTGAGATTATTCCAAACTTCAGAGCATAGAGGGCTATGAGATAGAAACTCAAGGGAAAAGTAGACATTTACCCTAAATGCCTTAAATTTGCCCTAAGCTGAGAAGCAGAGGGGCTCAGAGTTACTTTAGTCATTGTCCAGAGTGTTTGGACCAAAGCTCCCTTGTCTGAAGGCATCTGTGGCCTGGTGCCAGCCTTTGGGATGATTGCCCGCCACTAAGGTTACAGGCCGGAAAGGGAGAACCCTTATGTAAGAGGGTGTTTGGGGCTTGGCTGTCTGTAATCCGAGAGTTCAGCCAGGTCTGTTTAGATAAAGGAGGGCAAACTCTGGGTGGGTGTGGCCCAGAGAGCCCTACTGACCCCCAGAGCCTCCAGCGGAAGGGTTCACGTGGGGGCAGGAGCAGGCGGAGGGCGGGACGCAGTGGGAGGGACCTGGGGCGGGGCTGAGCTCTGGGGCTGCACCCCCAGCCCCAACCGACCAGCCTGCAGAGCCCACCGCGGAACTGTCCGGCAGCACCATGTGGCTCTTTGTTCTGACCCTGGTCTCCGTATGCATGTGCACGACTTGCGGTGAGTTCTTTGGCGTGGAGGCGAGGGAGAGGGGGAACACACTGGGAAATCTTTGTCCAGGATTAGTTGTGCAGAAGGTTTAGAGGACAGCAAAGGCACAGCAAACAGGTCTTGGCTGGCAGCCCTGGGGACCCGAGGAGAGCGCGCACTGCTCTGACTGTGCTTGGCTAGACCAGGGGAGAGGACAGGACACCAACCCCTGTCTGCGCCCCCTTCACATACATTTCTCATATCAGACACCCCCATACCTCTACTGCGTGCACGTTGGGGAGCCTTTGTTTCCTCTAATGAGCTGGCTGAATCCTGCAGGGCCGCTGAGCAGAATATTCAAACTGCCGCTCTGGAGTCAGAGTCCACGGGATCGAATCCCAGCTCAGCACTCAGCCGTGGTGCTCTTGCTGGCCAGGAGCACGTGACTTATCTGCACCTAATCCGGTTTCACCTGGCAACTGTGAGGATGAAAGGAACGGTTGTTTCGATGCCTGTAATTCCCTATATGCAGGAAGTGCACCCCTCCCACAAAGACTCCATAATTAAAGGGGTTCGTTTATGTCAATAGGTGGGTAGGAGAATTGAGGAATGAGTGAGCACCACGAAGGTCCATGGAATGAGAGGTGCCTGGACCAGAACAGGGAAAGGAAGGGAGGTGGTTGGGGCAGGTCAGGCCTGGCACGCTGCTCACTGTCACAGGCCCTGGGCCAGCGGGTGATTAGGACAAGAAAGACCTGGCCCCCGGCTGGTGATCTACCCATGAGGAAGGTGGCTGGTACACAGGAGACTAGATCTTCAAGTTCAAGTCTCTAGGGATTGGTCAGACCTGTCCGGTAGAGCTGGGGACTGGGGTATGTGTGTGTGTGTGTGTGGGGGGTGTTAGTCTTACCAGGTCAGCAAAGCCCCGTATGTCAGAACTCAAAATGCAGAGTCGGGACACGGTGAATACACAGGTACAGCCAGGGCCCAGGATACCCTGTGCTTCTTCAGAAATGCGAGAAATGCACTTTCCCAAGGCCAGCGGGAGGAACCTGCCAGCCCCTGAGTCCAGAGCCTGAGATCTAGCCGGCAGCCTCTTATCTGCTCAGAGCCCTCTGGCTTCTCTCTGCTTCCTGCTGCCTGGGCCATGCGAGGCTGCCAGGAGCTGAGGACGTGAAAGGAGCCAGATCTGGGAAGAACATTCCCTCCTGACTGCCGGCACCTCATTTCCTTCTTTGAGCAATGTTCAGGATGCCATGGGGTGTCGGGAGGGAGAACTCCCTGTCATACTTGGCAGCTAGGCTGGTTGGTTTAACGCTCAGGCCACCAGTGCCGACTTGCTTGGAGCCAGAGGCATTGGGAGCCTCCTGGCAGTGCTTCGATGGCCATGCAGTGCCGGGTCTCAAACCCAGGTCCCTTGTATGTGCTTTTGAACATTGACTTACCTTTCCGGCCCCAGACATCCCATGTTCCTCATCAGAAAGTCCCAACAACCTGCTTCCCTGTCCTCTGTTTCCTCCTCTGTAAAATGGGCAGGCACACCAAGCCCTACCCGGACACCCTTTAGTGAAGGTCCATGCGAGTCGACTGCCCGTGTGTACATGGTCAGTGCTCTGTGTGCCAACAGGATGTGGATCAGCAGAGGTGACCATGCTCTGCTATCATATTTTACTCTCCCCACCCTCTGTCATCTCGTGTACTCACCCCTACAGTCTGCCTTCTCTCCTGTTCTAGTTAACTGGGGATGGGACGGCTGGCGCAGTCAGGTGTCAGAAATGCCTTCTCCAGAGGGGCATGTCAGCTCGGGGAGTCTCCACAGCCACCTCACTGTGTGCAAACAGACTGGGGACCCCCAAGCTGACCGTAGGCTGTGGTCACAGTACCTACCAGTACGACAATGGCAGCTCTGGGTTTAGGGGTCAGAGGTTCAGGTCCAGTTCACCCTGCACAGTGAACTTTGGGGATTTCAGGGGCCCCCCGTCCCATAGCCATACAGCTATGCTATGATTCAGCCCTGTTTATAGTTGGCTGCAGGCAGCTGTTCTGAGCCACTCTGGGAAAAATCCCAGCTGTGTTCACTCCACCCTCTTGCTGGTCAAACCCATCCCGGAGCTCTGAAAGGCCTTGGTGCAGCCTCATTGCTTGCTGGCCTTTGCCTGTCGGCACCTCCTTCAGCTCCTCGACTCCGGGTTTCCCTTGATGCTCCTCACCCCCACATCTGGGCCCCCACCTTGCTGGCGGAAGGTCTGTCTGTCCTGTGCGTGTCTCCTTTCCCTTTTTCCTCAATGATCGCTTCATCTATGATTCGCATCTTCCCTGCCCTGTCCTGCCATCCTTCCCGCCTTCCGGGGGCATGGGAGGTGCCCACTTCCTGTGCCATCATTCCACCTGGGTTTCTCCCAGGCACTGCCTGTGGCCAGCCTAACTATAGAACCTAGCCACACTCTCCTCAGATCATTCTTTTCTTCCGTGGTCCCCATTGCCAGGGAAGAAACATTCACCATGTTTCTTGTAAACACGCCTTCAAGTGAGAAAAGAGAAGTTTTGTTCAATTCAGAAAACTCAGAGGAAACAAGTTATCATCTCTCATGCCATGACCCTCCCCCTCACAGTTGGCATCTTGAAATAGATGTTTCTAACAAAGTTGACCTTGGTATTGCTTGTAATAATCAGCAACCGTGACAGAGGAAAATGACCTCCATGGCCCCGCTGAGGGGCTATTAATAGTCTGAGACGTGGGTTCTGTTTTGTAACTTTATTCCCCACATGACGCGTCTGCATCGCTCCTAAGACCAGGCATGGGCTGGTGCGCTCCGGCCTCACGCTTAAGGGGACATGGAGATGTTTTGTTTCGATCCCGGAGGCCTAGGATTGGAATCCTGGCTGCAGAGCAGGACTTTGGTCAGCAGAGGCGATTGAGGGCTGACAAGGGAAGACTGCAGGGATGGGTGTGGGGCAGTGTCTGGAAGGACCCCAGGACTGACGCACTGAGGGGGTGAAAACTGCAGGGGGATGCCCTGGGCTCTGTCGGCTCGAATCTGCTCCCTGAGAGCAGCAGGACTCTCGCCCTGCCCAGCCCTTCCCTTCTCTCAACCCCAGCCAAACCACCAGGAGAACCTTCTCCAATAGGACCATGCCCCACACACAAGTGCACACATGCACATGCATATACACACGTGTGCATACACATGCACGTATAGGCATGTACACACACGCACACATACAAACATGCACACACATACAAACATGCATGCACACATACATGTGCACACACATGTGTGCATACACACATGCACACGCTCATGCATACACATAGGCATGTACACGCATGCACACATGCATACACACATGCACACACATACACAGTCATATGGGTGCATTCACACACCTCACATATGCACACACATGTACATATGCATACACATGCACCTGTGTGCGCGCACACACACACACTCTGCCTGTTCATAGCTGCTTCTGCTGTCACCACAGAAAGTCCAGACCCTCAACCCAGTCCCGGCCGCCCCTGGACAGACCACGGCGCTCTCTGTGTGGTAGTTCCCACTCCCCAGATGCTCTAGGCCCATGGACCTTGGCTGTCATGACAGGCTGTCCTCTATGTCCTCTCCTTGACGGTGTGTTGCTGGTCCACCTCGGTGACTGGCCACTTTCTGAACCCCAGCACTAGGCCAAGCATGGCTGCGGCTCATTCTCCCTCACCTGATATCCACGCAGCTCAACCCGGGCTCCTAATGCAGAGCGGCTCCACGTCTCCAGAGACTGGATCCAGGTCTCTCTGGGCATGGAGGCCCTTTGACCTTTGGATCCAGCTGGATCCTTCACCCGGTGCCTGGCCCGAGTAAGTCCCTGCGCTCATTCTCCAGCTCCATGTGGCCCCCGAGCCCCAGCACCACAGGGTGGCCCGGTGGCCGCCAGCCCTGCACAGTGAATCCTTCCTCAGCGCCAGGAATGGCTTCCCCAGGCTCCTGAGCACCACGGGGTTGTCCTGCCCCCCAAAAAAACCACAAAAAATACAAGAGTAAACAGACCTAAAGAGTTGGGGTGATCCATTCCAGGTCATATGTGGAAAGCAGCAAGACCCCAGAATCCAGATCAAATGCGACCCTTTACCTCCAACATGTCCTCATTCTTCTCCATGTCCAGCAGGTCATGCACCTCCACCGCCAGTGGTGGACACCACACAAGGCAAAGTCCTGGGGAAGTATGTCCACCTGGAGGGCTTTGCACAGCCTGTGGCCGTCTTCCTGGGAGTCCCCTTTGCCAAGCCTCCTCTGGGGTCTTTGAGATTCACCCCCGCCGCAACCCGCAGAGCCATGGAACTTCGTGAAGAACACCACCTCTTACCCGCCGATGTAAGCCAGGGGTGTGGATCTTACAGGGGAGGGAGGGGGAGTAAATCTCAAATCGAGCTGGGAAGGGGCCAGGGATCCTCTGCTTGACTTGTTCTGGGTCCCTCGAGATATTGTAGAGCCTTAGAACCTTTCCAGAACTTTCTCAGCATTCCAGTGGTTGTTTTCTACCGCTGTTGCTGGAACACTTCCTGTGTGCCTGGCATGTTCCAGGGGTCTGTTAGTGATTCCCGTGTCAATGTTCTAAGGCTGCTGCAGCAGGGAGACCTTCAGACACAGCCAGGCAGCAAACCTGTTCGGCGCTGCGCCAACAAGTGGTTGGCCCTCTGGCAGGAAAGAAGAGGTTGAGCAGTGGGGGTGCCTTTGGGAATGATTCTGAACATTGATTCTTCTCTTGAACTTGGCCACTGCTGGGGAGTGGTGTGGGCCAGGGAGGCGTTTGGGGGCATCTACTGGAAGCGTTCTCAGCTCCCAGACTGGGCTGCCTGGTTGGAAGCTGGGTGGCGATTGTATGCTTCAGCCATCCTGACTCAGCCACGAATCTTGCAGCTGCTCACCAGGGCAGCCTGGGCTCCTGCGGGAAAGATGCATTTTGGCATCTTCTCAAGGGAGGCAGTTGTAGAATCTTCCAGGGCTCCTGCTGGATACTCCTCCCTTTATCCTCGTCTCCTCTTCTCCCACTGTTACCTTCCCTTCTCCCTTTCCTCTACTTCCTCCTTTCCCTCCTCCCCTTCTCCTTCTCCCCTGCACCCTTTCTTCCCTCCCTTTCTCCTTTCCTCTTTCCCTGATTGGAAATGGAATACAGACTCAGTACAGGATTAGGAATCACAAGCAAGTCAAAGCAAGAAAGTGGGAATAGTTTAGAATTCTGCCACCAGGGAAAAGTGCTGCTCATATTGTAGTTGTTTTCCTGGTCTTTGTGGCATATTTCCTTCCTTAAAATAGAATTGCAATACACAGATAGCTTGGACACCTGCACTGCTCCTTTATAAGTATGTCACAAACACTGTTCTATGTCATTAAATGTCACAGCCTGGAATTTAATTGTGGCATTTAATATTGGGTATTGCATCAAACTTCAGTTACCTGGTCTCTTATTTGGAGGATGATTCAGTTGCTCTTTATAATAAAAAGAACACTGTGATAAGTATCTTATAACTAAATCTTTATGCATATTCATGATACTTTGGATAACTTCCAAGGGATAACATTTCTGAGTCAAAGACTATAGACATTATGCTCAATTTCCCCTCAGAGATGTTATTCACACTCTATGAATATATGAAAACTCCCATTCACCAGACCTCAGCAATGCAACATTTCTTTTTTTTAAGCTGTTAATAATAACAAAAATCATCATGATTATCATCACTCCATTTGATTTAGGTCTATCTGCCTTTTTGGGAAGTGCGAATGTCATTGGGTTCCTTCCCCCTTTGGGACATTTGCATTCCTTTTTCTATGAGCATTACGGCCCTTTTGCTGGGTGACCTGGATTCAGTTTCTCCAGAAGGAATATCAGGAGGTCACATTTAGGGGGGTTGCTTCTCTCCCTGTGTCATCACATCAGGTCCCCCACCCCCATCAGCACAGAGCACACTGCCAGCAGGGGCTGCGTTTGGGATGTGTTGCGGTGTGCACACGCAGCTTACGAGGCCCCTGAAAATCAAATCCACACATCAGTGTGGATCAGGAGGATAAGGGATCCTCCTGGCCTGTGAGCTTGGGCAGGGCTGTCCACTTGGGTACCTGGCCTGTGAGTTTGGGCAGGGCTACCAGCTTCTCTGTGCTTCAGTTTTCCTGCATAATGGGGCTACAGAGTCAGCTCAAGGACTGGGCTAGGAGGAAATGACTTGGCATACGAGGGAGACTACCTGGCCTGCTGGGAAGTCTCCGGCAGCGTCAGCTTGGCCTCTGGAAGGCCGTGTCGGGACTGTGCCTGTCTGGGGGTGGGCTGACGAGGAATCTTCATGTATCAGAGTTGCCAGACCACTTAGAAATCAGATCTCCTGCTTGGATATGGTAACTGTGGCCCAGAGTGGGTAGGGCACTCACCCAAGGTCACCCAGCAAATGAATGGATGGCTGAGGCTGGGCCAGATCCGGCCTCCTCCTCTCCCCTGCGTGTTCCACCCCGGCCCTTGTGGACCCCAACATTATCCGCTTTGAGTGACTTCTCCTAGTTTGGGGAGGTGGGAGGATCAGAAGATCCCAGACTCTCAGAACACAAGGGGGCTGGGTGGGGGTAGAGCTCACAGGCTCTGGCTCCCCACTGTGACCTCTCCAGGTAGCTTCTTGCCCAGGCAAGAGGTCTCCGGCAGACCACAGGAAGTCTGTTTGCACTCTAGGGCCCTAGGCCCAGCCCAGGGCCCTTCCTTGGCTCTGCTTACCCTCGGGCTATCTCCCCCACCCCTCCAGGTGCTCCCAGGATCCAGTGGGTGGCCAGGTGTTGTCGGAGCTCATCACCAACAGAAAGGAGAACATTCCTCTCAAGTTTTCCGAAGACTGTCTCTACCTCAATATCTACACTCCTGCCGACCTGAGCAAGAAGAGCAGGCTGCCGGTAAGGGGACTGGGGGGCTGGGAGGGAGTTTGCTGGCTCTCTGCCGTTCCTAGGAGACCAAGTTCAGCCACACTAGGGAATGGTTATATTAGGAATCTGACACTCCGACCGGAGAGCGCAATTTCCCATAGTGGAGACTCAGCAAAGTCAGTCCCCCAAGCCTGCCTCACAGATGGGGAGACCCAGGACCCTGAGGTAAGGCAGGCATCTGGGTCTGAGACCATCTCCCCACCCCACTCCACACCCAGACAGACAGATTGTCCCTGAGCCCCTGTGTTGAAGGAGCACTGGGATTGCTTTGGGAGAACATTGTGGCTCACGTGGCATAGCCCCAGGACACCATGAGTCAGCGTTTCCAGGATAAGGCACAGGCTCAGAGAAGGGGCAGGTGCCCAGGCAAAGGCTGTAGGTCGGAGGCGTCCCATGGAGACCCTTGAAGAGGAGAAATGGGGGGGTTCCACTGCAGCCACTCCCAGCCTCACCTCTGGCGAGTTACTCAGAAGTGGGTCGTGGTGAACCTGGCATTAGAAGCTGGCACTGTCATGTTTGGTTCAGAGATATGGACCCAAGGCTAAGTTATTCATTCCTTCATCCGTTCTTCCCCTCCCTTCTCGGGGTTCCCCTGTAGATCAAGTGTAGTTAGACTTGGGAGGTAGCTGGAGAAGAGGAACATGAAACGGTGGCCACATAGCTCCTCCCTTCAAAGGTCCCTCTTAATCTACCACAAGTGTGTGGGAGTCAAGGTTAGGTAAGACAGGGAAGGGAACAGTGTGCTAATAATCGTTGGAAATGATAATACCAGCCTAGAACTGAGCATTGAACATAGGCAATGGAATATACATAACTTCTAAATGTATGTATTGCAAGCCACAAAGTGTAAGAGAAGGAAGAGGGAGAGAGACACAGAGAGAAACACAGAGAGAGAGATAGAGAGAGAAGGCAAAGGTGCCTGCCATAGAGGCAGACTGGGGAGGGGGGAAGGGAATCAGGGGATATTGGTGGTGGGAAGTGGGCACTGTGAAGGGTGTGTGTCTGAAACCCAAACATGAACTTCTTTGTAATAGTATATCTCACGGTAGTATAATAAAAAATTTTTAAATATTACCAAAAAAAAAAAAAAAAAAAAACCAAAGGTCCCTCTTGTCAGGCAGCTGAGGCATGGACTAGCTTCCAAACAGCCAGGCTCCTGCCCCAGGCTCACGCTCTACCCCTGGCTAGGGCAGGCCAGGATTGGAGGTGCAGAAGGAGCCTCTGCCTTATCCTGGAAATGCTGACTCATGGTCTCCTGGGGATGCTCCCTGGGTGGACGCAGGCCCTGGGACCCCAGACTGGGAGCTGAGGTCCTGCTTTTGCCTCTCATCAGCCGAGAGACTCTCCCGTCTGACCAGCAACCAACAACAGTCACATTCTTGCTCTTGGCAATGAACCTTGAGTTCAGGCACTAGTTCCTGAACGGCCAATTACTCAAGAGACAAGGGTTGATGTAAGAAATAGAGTTTAAACAGGCGCTAACCCAAGAAGGGGGGTACTCTTATGTCGCTAAATCCATCCTCTGCATTGGGACTTGGGGTTTCACACAGGGCTAGCTGGGACAGTCAGTACGATGTCTGTGGTCTTGAGCAGAGCAGAGAGGTCCGTCTCGAGGTCCTGTGGGCTGGCGTCAGTGATCGGATCCTTGGAGGATGGTATCTGTTCCTTGTGACCTGGTCAGTGACTGTCCTTCTCCACAGTCTGCACGATGACCTCGAAGAGTCCTTCCAGAGGGCCTGTTGTCAAATCTTCTCACAGGCGTGGGAGACTTGGGCCTGAGCGACCTTGGGCCTGAGAGACCTTGGGCCTGAGAGACCTTGGGCCTGAGAGACCTTGGGCCTGAGCGACCTTGGGCCTGAGAGACCTTGGGCCTGAGAGACCTTGGGCCTGAGAGACCTTGGGCCTAAGCAGCCGGGAGTGTCCTCAGAGGCCTGTTGTTTCCCTCCTTCCTCCCACCTGCTGTAACTGTTTTGCTGTTTCACATCAACACACAACCAGAGAGCATCTCTGAGGATTGAGAGAGGGCAAAGACCAGTGGAAGAGAGCTTGTACCTGATAGATCACTGCCCTCATCCAGCACAGAGACACAGAGATGAGTAGAAGAGAAGGAATAGGAGAAGATTATTGCGGTGCCCTCCAGGGCAGACCCTACCGCCTCTGATGAGGCTGGGATAGAGCCATGCCCTGGGAGATACTGAGCGGGATTTTAAGTTGTCTTGGGTGGGCAAAGGGAACCAAGACTAGTGGAACCAGTGCACTTGGTCTGGCTCCTGTTATCTGTATGAGGAAGCATAGAATGTGGACTGGTAGCTTCCTGGAGTCAGGTGGGCCAAGAGTCCTGTGTTCTGTGCTGGGGGGCCAGGTGATCTCTGATTCCAGAATGTTTCAGTCTTATCAGCCGATCACCATTTTGTCTGAGCACACCTCACAGTTAGAAGTACCTTTGCAACATGGGGTCTCTCTTGCTTGCTCACTTATACTGCCAGGCGTGTTCTCAGGACCTTGGCAGTAAGGGAGGAAAGGCCTGCCAAGACTGATCAGAGCTTGTGGCAAGATGGCATGGCTGCATTTACTTGAGGGATATAAAAAAAATAGTATGATACCAATATCCAAGGTCAGGCAAAACATGGATCAGGAGGTCTTGTCAGTGGGTGAAATCTACAGCAAGTGTGTGGAAGTCAGAGAGGTTAGGTAAGTCAGAGAAGGGAACAATAATGCTAATAATTGTTGTAAATGATAATACCAGCCTAGAACTGAGCATTGAACATAGGCAAAGGGATAGAATACATGATAACCTGTAAATGTATATATTGCAAACCACAATGTGTGTGTGAGAGAGAGAGAGGAGCGAGAGAGAGAGAGAGAGAGAGAGAGAGAGAGAGAGAGAGAGAGAGGGGAAAAGTACCTGCCATAGTGACAGGCTGGGGGAGGGGGAGGGAATCAGGAGACATTGGTATTGGTGGTGGAAATGGGCACTGGTGGAGGGATGGTGCTGGAACACTGTATGACTGAAACCCAAACATGAACATCTTTGTAATTGCGTATCTCACAGTGGTATTTTAAAAAAAAAAAAAGATGGCTTGGTCTAACAGCCAACCTGGGGCTGCGGGGGCTTCTGACTGGCCTGTGAGACACTGAGGCCCACTGCTGGCCAGTTCAGGTCTTGCTTCCTCCACTGGGAACTACCTTATGGGCAGGTGCCCTGCTGGACTCCTGTCCCTTTAAGGACAAGAGTAGCTCTAAAGCCCTTCATCTTCTGAGTTCTTCCATTTTCCGTCTTTTTCTAAGTGACAAACAATTCCAATATAATTATCTGAACTGCTCTTCGTGGCTGTCCAAGCTCTTTCTCAGTGCTGATCTGATCACACTCCCTGGCACAATGCCGGTTCTCAGATCCTCTTATTCAAAAGATAGGTGACTTCCTGGAGGAGGCAGCTTCTAGGCTGGCTTTTTGGAGAAGGGTGGGGCTTGCAGCTGCAGAGTCCCCAGAGGGAAGGCTCATAAGGAAGACTGTCCACGTGGAATGTGCATTTAGGCGCTGAGGACAGACGTGTGACTGTCCTCTGGCACGTGGTCCTTTAAAGGGTGAGGCCTGAGGTGCCTCTTCCTGCAGGGTCCTCTGAGCTGGTTGAGGGGTCCAATGGGAAAATTCTGGAAGTCTGGGGGAGAAGACGTCACTTAGCCCTGGCTGTTCCCAGAATGGTGGTCTCTGCGTGAAAGCTGAGTCCTGGGAGGAAGTTGCATAGGGGCTAGGGAGACATGGGGGGGTCTCCAGGGAGTATTGAGGATGTCCTGGACCCCAGCAAGACGTGGTAGTGACCATGCTGGGGTATGGTCACTCCCAGTAATGCTCCTTGTCATTCCCCGCAGTGGCTGTCCATGGTCAGTGCAACATATCTAGCCACATCTCCTGCATTCATTCCTTTGTTCATGGGGCCCCAGGCCCTTTGCACTTGCTCGTCCTTCTGCCCAGGATCCTATTCTGTGGATATTGTGGTCGTTCCATGTGGGCTATGGCCAAAGCAGGTGCCCCTTGTGGTCCTCCCCTGTGCTGCCTCCTGTATCCAGTCCCCTTCCTCTTCTCCCAGGTGATGGTGTGGATCCACGGAGGGGGTCTCCTGGTAGGCGGGGCATCCACCTATGATGGGCTGGCCCTGTCTGCCCATGAAGATGTGGTGGTGGTGACCATCCAGTACCGCCTGGGTATCCTGGGCTTCTTCAGGTAAGAGACTGCGGTTGCCTCTGCCCACACAAGGGTGCCAGGGTCAGTCTGGGCCAGTGAGAGCTCCAGAGTATTTGGGCTAAGTTCCCCAGTAAGATCCCCCAGAAAAGGGGACTCTCATCCATTGTTGGTGGGAATGACGACTGGTACAGCCTTGTTTGGAAAACTATATGGACTTTCCTCCAAAGACTAGAAATTGAGCTCCCATTTGACCCAGCCATACCACTCCTGGGAATATACCCTGGGAAGCCAAAAACACGCAGTGGAAACATCATCCCTACTTTTATGTTCATAGCAGCATTATTCACAATATCCAGAATCTGGAAACAACCAGAGTGCCCAAGAATTGATGACTGGATAAAGAAACTTTGGTACATCTACACAATGGAATACTATGCAGCTGTTAGGAAAAATGAAGTTATGAAATTTGCCTATAAATGGATGGACATGGAGAGGATTATGTTGAGTGAAATTATCCAGAAGAACGGGGCGGAGTGATAGCCCAGCGGGTAGGGCGTTTGCCTTGCGCAGCTGGCCCATGCTGGCCCGGGTTCCATCCCCGGCATCCCATATGGTCCCCAGAGCACCGCCAGGAGTAATTCCTGAGTGCAGAGCCAGGAGAAACCCCTGAGCATTGCTGGGTGTGACCCAAAAAAAGCAAAAAAAAAAAAAAAAAAAGAAAGAAAGAAAGAAATTAGCCAGAAGGAGGGAGACAGATATAGAATGACTGCATTTATTTGCATGACTTATATATATATATACATCACAGCAGAGCCTGGCAGAGCCTGGCATGACTTATATATATATATACATCACAGCAGAGCCTACCCGTGTTTTATTTGTTATGCCAAAAACTAGTAACATTTATGGACCTCAATTCCATGACCCGAAGAATGGTTTGAGGCTTTTCCTGTCCCTGGAGCAAGCAGATGCCATTGAGCTACACTTGCTTGCGACAGAACATATGGAGATGTTACTGGTGCCCGCTCGAGCAAATTGATGAACAACGGGAAGACAGTGATACAGTGATACACATACATATTATGATACCAACATCCAAGGTAAGGCAAAACGTGAATCAGGAGGTTTGTCAAAGGTGGAAATTACCACAAGCGTGTGGGAGCAGAGGTTAGGTAAGACAGATAAGGGAACAGTGTGCCAATAATTGTCAAAAGTGCTACTACGGGGCGGAGCGATAGCCCAGTGGGTAGGGCGTTTGCCTTGCCGCGGCCGGCCTGTGCCGGCCCGGGTTCGATCCCCGGTGTCCCATATGGTCCCCGAGCACCACCAGGAGTAATTCCTGAGTGCAGAGCCAGGAGTAACCCCTGAGCATTGCCAGGTGTGACCCAAAAAAAAAAAAAAGCAAAAAAAAAAGTGCTACTACCACATAGAACTTAGCATTAAAAAGGGAAAAAGAATACAGGGTAAAGATACACATGATAACCTCTAAGTATATGTATTACAACCCACAATATATAAGAGAAGGAAAGAGAGAGAGAGAGAGAGAGAGAGAGAGAGAGAAAGGAGATAAAGAACCTGCCAGAGGCAGGCTAGGGGAGGAGGGAGGGTATCAGGGACATTGGTGGTGGGAAATGGGCACTGGTGGAGGGATGGGTGCTGGAACACTGTCTGGCAAAAACCCAAACATGAACATTTTTGTAACTGTTTATCTCATGGTTGTATAGTTTTATATATATATAAAACCATAATTTATATATAAATTATAGTTTTATTTATATATAAATTTATAGCTATATATAACATTTATAGTTTTATATATAAATTATAGTTTTATTTATATATAATTTTAGTTATATAAAACTAAAAAAATATAAATATAAAGATCTTTATATATATATATGTATATATATAAAGATCCCCAAGTCTGGGGCTGGAGCGATAGCACAGCGGGTAGCGCGTTTGCCTTGCACGCAGCCAACCCGAGTTCAATCCCTGGCATCCCATATGGACCCCCAAGCACCGCCAGTAGTAATTCCTGAGTGAAGAGCCAGGAGTAACCCCTGAGCATCGCTGGGTGTGACCCATAAAAAATTTTTTAAAAAGATCCCTAAGTCTTCCTCACGGGGTCCTCCTTCCCCAGGCTCATCCGTCCATTTGTTTCTGGGCCTTTTCACGTGCTCGCCCCCTCCACAGGGAACACTTTCTCCAACCCCCGAAACTCCAAATGGTCCTGCAGGGCCCAGCTCTCATGTCTCCTCTCTTAAGTCCCCATCTGCTTGTTGTCTGTACAGCTCGGCACATCACACATTGCCAGGGCACGTGTGTTGTGCCCACCTGCCCTTGGGAAAGGAAATCAGGGCAAGCTCGAGAGCAGGCAGGGGATGCATGGGAGCAGGGGCCAGTGCACAACCTCAGGGGAGAGCCAGACCCCCTCACCCCGTCTCCTTCTGCATTGGGAAGCTGCTGGACTCTCTAGCATCCAGGGAAGAGGCACTGAGTGAGTGTCCTGAAGGACACTTACGTGGCTTTGAGCCTTTAGGGAATGTCCTGACCTGTGATGGCCTGGGGGGCTGGCAGGAGGCGGCTTCCTCCCAGGGCAAGTTTGTGGGGCTGGAGGAGGGGCGATTCGGGTGAGCACGGCCCCGGGGAAATCACCTCCAAGATGCCCCGGCCCTTCCTCTGTGACCCGGTTCTCTGTCCCTGTTATGGCTTCTTGCTCTCTCCCTTCCGCTCTTCCTAGTATTTCCTCTACCACGCATTCTGGAGTCTCACCTCCAGCACCACTGATTGCTCTCACCTGGGTGATCAGGGTCACCCCTGCTCTCAGCCTGACCTGGGCTTTGAACCTCCCTGCCCCTACCCGCTGTGCTATCGCTCCAGCCCGACTCTGGCAGCATCCACAATTAATTGCTCACAACTGTTCGACATGTTTCCTTCTTTGGGCTCCTGGCTACCTCCTCCCTCCTACAGGGCACTAGCTTGCCACCCCCCTGTTGGCCAATCACTGGCCACTCCTCCTGCCGACCACTGGCTGGCTGCTTCTCTTGTTGATGACTGGCTGGCCGCTCCTCCTGCTGGCCACTGGCTGGCCGCTTCTACTGCTCTGAGCCTCTGTGTGTGTTCCTCCCTATCTCCCCTAAGCTCACCCAGGTGCCACCTCTCAGTCCTATTTCTAGCCCCAGCTTCTGCTCTGGAGGCCCGAGGTGCACGATTACCCAGCCTGGGTTCTCTTCTCCAGACTCCATGGGAAAGGCTCCTCACATTTCACTCAGGCAGACAGCCCTGACACCAATGGATGGCCCCTGGGCTCCTGAAACTCTCTTCCTTCGTCACAGCGCCATCTTCTGGGCTGCTGGCAGCCCCACACAAGCCCTGCCAGTCTCAGGGTTCCTTATTGTCACACCCACACCAATGGTCCAGCCAATGTTGATGGAACCCCTATATCCCCTGACGAGAATCCAATCTCATTCATCTCCTGGACCTACAATGATCAAAGCCCTCGGGGGTCTCTCACCTGGATCATGACGAAAACCACCATCTTTTCTAACTCTGCAACTTTTATACCAATCGGATCCCCCACAGTGGACAGATTGATCCTTGAGGCTATAAGTGCCCCTTGTCATTCCCTTGCGGTGCTTATCTGCAGTCTGTACAACGCCACCAAGGCCCACTGGGCCCCTCTAGCCACACTCCTACACTCCACTAGGCCCTCTAGTCACAGCTCCTACACTCCATGGGCCCTCTAGCCACAGCTCCTACACTCCACTAGGCCCTCTAGCCACAGCTCCTACACTCCATGGGCCCCTCTAGCCACAGCTCCTACACTCCATTGGCCCTCTAGTCACAGCTCCTACACTCCACTAGGCCCTCTAGTCACAGCTCCTACACTCCATGGGCCCTCTAGCCACAGCTCCTACACTCCATTGGGCCCTCTAGCTACAGCTCCTACACTCCACTAGGCCCTCTAGTCACAGCTCCTACACTCCACTAGGCCCTCTAGCCACAGCTCCTACACTCCATGGGCCCCTCTAGCCACAGCTCCTACACTCCACTAGGCCCTCTAGTCACAGCTCCTACACTCCATGGGCCCTCTAGCCACAGCTCCTACACTCCACTAGGCCCTCTAGCCACAGCTCCTACACTCCATGGGCCCCTCTAGCCACAGCTCCTACACTCCATTGGCCCTCTAGTCACAGCTCCTACACTCCACTAGACCCTCTAGTCACAGCTCCTACACTCCATGGGCCCTCTAGCCACAGCTCCTACACTCCATTGGGCCCTCTAGCTACAGCTCCTACACTCCACTAGGCCCTCTAGTCACAGCTCCTACACTCCACTAGGCCCTCTAGTCACAGCTCCTACACTCCATGGGCCCTCTAGCTACAGCTCCTACACTCCACTAGGCCCTATAACCATAGCTCCTACACTCCATGGGCCCTCTAGCTGCAGCTCCTACACTCCATAGGCCCTCTAGCCACAGCTCCTACACTCCACTAGGCCCTCTAGCCACAGCTCCTACACTCCATTGGGCCCCTCTAGCCACAGCTCCTACACTCACTCCCCTAGGCCCCTCTAGCCACAGCTCCTGCACTCCACTAGGCCCTCTAGCCACAGCTCCTACACTCCATTGGGCCCCTCTAGCCACAGCTCCTGCACTCACTCCCGTAGGCCCCTCTAGCCACAGCTCCTGCACTCCACTAGCCCTCTAGCCACAGCTCCTACACTCGCCTGGGCCCCTCTAGCCACAGGTCCTTTGTTCACTGGGCCCCAGGTTCTTTGTACTTGTTCTTTCTTCTGCCTGGGACTCTCTTCTTTGGATGTCATGGTCTTTCCATTCAAGCCTCTACACAATGTCACTGACTCTGCCAAGAGACCTTCCCTGGTCTTGTGATATGGAACGGACAGGACCCCACTGCCCCATCTCATCCCCCACCATTTTTCTTTCCCTGTGTTGCTGTCTTCTGGAATCGCAGTTACTACGGGCTTTTCTCTGTGCCTGTTTATTGGTATCTGACCAGTGGCCTGAGCTCCACCTAGTCTGAGCTCTCAGCCCTGAAAAGAGCGTTTGGCCTAGAGCAGGTATTTGATGATTTGGGGCTGTGGGAGTGAACACAAGCAATGGGACAGACACAAAAGACGAGGTGAACCCCTGTTGAGGGGCATGGATTCCTGGTCTCCGTCCGAAGGCTCTCCTTGATCCCAAACCCCTCAACAACCCTGAGAACTCTGCCATGACACCTCTGCCTCGCACCTCACCCTGTTCTCTCATTCACAGCACAGGAGATGAGCACTGCCTGGGGAACTGGGGTCACCTGGACCAGGTGGCTGCCCTGCGCTGGGTCCAGGAAAACATCGCCAACTCGGAGGGAACCCCGGCTCTGTGACCATCTTTGGGGAGTCAGCAGGAGGTGAAAGTGTCTCTGTTCTTGTAAGTGTCCTTGTAAACAGGGGGTTGCTGTCAGCATCCTGTGGAGGCAGATAGTTGGCTCCTTTACTTTCCAGAGCAGGGCTCAGGGCTGGCTGCCCTGTGCATACAGTCAACAGTAGAGCTCATGGCCGAACTCTCCATGGTACCTGGAAGCACAGCACTCAACTGACCCTCACAGTGGCTCAGTAATGCCATTATCCCTGTTCCCTCCTGAAGGAGCCCTCTCTCCCCCAACCCAATCACTCAAACCTGAAGTTCAGAGAAAGTAAGGGTGGGCTCAGCGACAAGGAAGAGGAGGCAGCCCTGAGTGCTGGGCAGGCTCAGAACCAGACCCACAATGAGCACTGACTCAGGGATGCTCCGAGCTGGTCCAGGCAACAAGGCAGGGCACAGTCCCTGGGACTGAGAGTTGCAGAGGAACTGCAGGAGTCGGAAAGGGAAGGTGGAATGGAGGATGGCGCAGTGTTGTGGGATCCGGGCAGCACCAGGACCACGGGGGCAGGGGTCTGGCAGGAGAGGGAGCGGGGCTGGGGCAGAGCCAATGGGGGGAAGTGAACCCCAAAAAGCATGTTTGAAGGCATCAGGGATTATAGGAAACCCTTCAGCTGCTCAGGGTCTTCTGTACTCTGTGCATTTTGGAAACAAGGGTTTCATTGCCGAAAGCTCAGTGGAAAACGTGTGTGTGTGTGTTTTATTTTGGGGCTCACATCCAGGGGTACTCTGCACTGACTCCTTCCTCTGGCCTCAGGGACCACTCCCAGTGGGACTTGGGGGACCATATTGGGAGCTGGGGATCAAACCCAGGTTAGGCTTGTGCAAGGCAAGTGTCTTATGCAGTGTGCTATCACTCTGGCACCAGGAAAACATTTTTATATTTTATAACGGTGTGGGAAAGGAAGGGCACAGAGAAGCACAAAGAAGGAAAGGGTGTTCACAAGCCAGGAATCCTCTCTGGGTGTGCATTTTTATTTTTATTTTTTGGGTCACACCTGGAGATGCACAGGGGTTACTCCTGGCTCTGCACTCAGGAATTACTCCTGGTAGTGCTCAGGGGAACCATGTGGGATACCAGGGATCAAACCCGGATCAGCCGCATGTGAGGCAGGAACCCTATAGAACGCTGATAGAATGCTGTGCTATCGCTACACACCCATCATTGCATGTTTAAACATGAACCTTTCTCATCTCTTTTTCCACCCTCTCCTTTGTGACAGTACTTAAATATTGCTGAAGGTTTTTGTTTTTTTTAAACTTTCCATAGCAGTATGATCAAACACCCCAACATTATAAAGTCCCTTCTGCAATACTTTTTATAGTTATGTAATATTCCATGACAAGAAAGGAAGCGAGTTTATCTCTCCATGCATACACTGTGGGGCACTCTGGATTGTTTCTGATTTTCACAACATGAAGATCTTAGAAATCGTCATGGGTTTCCCTGATTAGTCCCTGATGCTATATTCTGAATCAGAACTTTGCATTTTAAGTATTGGGCCGGAAGAGAACTGAGTGGTTGGGGTACAACCACTCCAGTTGGACACGAGTTCAAGCCCTGACACCACTAGGTGTAGCACCTCAAGCAGGTGGCTCAGACCACGGGCCCAAGCAGCTTTGCATCCTCATCTCCTAACACTCAGCCTCCTGGTCTGCTTGGCCAAGAGTGACAGAAGCGGTCCCCGGAGTCCCAGACTTTTGGCACTGCTTGAGAGACCACCCACAAAATGGACAACACAATAAACAAGCAAAAACTAAGTGTTGAGGGAAATCTGGGCTGGGGAGAGAGCACCACGGAGCAGAGCTCAGGTCTGCGTGAGGGGGACGCAGAGTCCGTTCCTGGCACCACGTGGTGCAGGCACCAAGCCAGGAGCATCCCCAGAGCCAGGAGCCCGTAGCAGTGTCTGAGCACTGTGGGTGTGTCCAGATTAATTGATTTCCCAGTGTCCCCTGGACACTTCTGACGGGTCCAGGCAACTGCCCACTTCCTCTGGCCCTCTCTCCTTTCCTGGCTCCTTCCTTCAGAGGTTTTCCTCGGCACGCTGGCAGCTGGACCAGCCTGGCTGACAGGGCAGAACCCCAGGCTCTGCAGGGGTGGACTGGGGGCAGAGTTGGGAGGGGGCTCTCCCAGACCCTCTCACGAGCACGCAGGCCTCTCCTCCCTCTTCTGCAGGTCTTATCTCCCTCTGGCCAAGGGCCTCTTCCACGGGCCATCTCTGAGAGCGGTGTGGTCTTCACCGGAGGGCTGACCCAGAAGGACATGAAGACTGCAGCTAAGGTAAGCCGCCTGCCTTTGCTCAGCTCTCCCGCAGCCTTTGGGGCTTCTGTCTGTGAGATTGGTTCAGAGAATCAAGAAAGTGAACGATGCTAGGAGGCTCTGACCCCTCCCCCATCACTGCTCCTGAGTTAGCTGATGCGGGCAAGAGCCGGGGACAGCAGGCGGGCAGAGCTGGGGTGCCTGTGTCCCTGCATATGCCCAGCTACTGACCACACCCCCGATGCCTGCCAGGTGAGGGGGAGCCTCAAGGGAGGCATGACCCTCATTGCATCCTGTCCCTATCCTGGCCCCACTGCAGGGGGCTTTTCTTCCTCAGGGCAGCAGAATCCAGTAGAATTCATTCATTCACTCATTCACTCATCCACTCACCCAACTGGTCCGATAGAGGGCGACAGTGAGTCCCCTCCTGATGCCTCTGTTCTAGTGAGCAGACAGAGGCCATGCAACCCCACATGACAGGGCTTTCCGCTACCCCAAGCTCCCACATGCTGACTTCAGGCTCTGAAGCTGTGTCAACCACCTCTTCAGGGACAGGAGAGGGGAAGGACACGTGGCTCCCTAAGCTGCTAATACCGCAGTGCTCCCTAATGTCCATTCTTCCGTAGAAAATCGCCGTCTTCTCTGGGTGCAAAACTACCACCTCGGCTGTTATGGTGCATTGCCTGCGCCAGAAGTCAGAGGAGGAGCTTCATGAGACTGCGCTGAAGATGGTAGGTGCAGCCCCTCCTCGGCATTACAACCCTCCACCCCCACCCACCCAGCCTGCAAGCTGGGCCCCAGACCGCAGAACTTCACTGCTCCTTCTTGCAGAAAGTACTCGGGTCAGCAGTTCCCTTGCTCTCCGCCAGGTTGCTCGTCTCTGGGCTGAGTGAAGGATACATTCATTTCTTTTTTTATATGAAATATATTAAACATGATCACGAACAGGTTGACATAAGGGAGAATTAAATTCTATCGAAACTTACTGTTTCACAACTTTTGTTTTCATATACATTTTGGGAGGTTATTAAACATTATATATTCCCAGACTAAACTGCCATCCGGATTTTGAGGATAAAGATAGTCAGAACAAAGATTTTTGAGAAAGATTGTCACCATCTTATCGTGGTTAATTCAGAAACTATCTTCATAATGTCCCAGAAGAGGTTCAGTGTCCTAGAGTTGCTGAAATTCTGTCTCCATTGATTCTGGAATAATCATCTCTGCACTCCTTCATCCTCCCGCCTCTGTATCCATTCATCCATCTTTTTCTTATCCCTGCATTCATCTTTCTGATTCATCAATGTACTGTCATTCATCTAATATCAGTTCACCCACCAACTCAGCCGGGACTTTTATGCATCTGTTACCAATCACCCGTGCACCGCCTAGACTCTGTATCTTCACTGTTATCCATCCTCCTAAAGTCAATGCTCCATCCATCACCTGCCTGCTCGATCCAGTCATTATCTAATGCTCCCAGACTCCTCACATTGACCAATTCCTCCCATCCATCACAACATATTGGGGGCCAATAGGGAGGCTATCATAGACACAGTCCCTGTCCTCATGGAACCGAAATGTTTCCAGGTGCTTCCTCGGCGGAGTTGTGGTCACAGAGAGAGGGGGAGCTATTGGCTGAAAGGACACTCTCAGAGGAGGTGATTTGTTGGGCATGGATGGAGGCCTGTGCCATATGTCATCACAGGAAGCTACAGAGGGACAAACGCCCTGGGAACAGGGTGGATCAGGAGCTGACTGAGCCCCTCAGCTGCCCCCAGGGCCAGACCCCCTAACTGTCTCTCCTCTCTTGCTGGGGCTGAGCCCAGCATGACTTGGGACTTGGGTCCTCGTTTCTCAAGAAGTTCCTGAAGGTAGTTTCCCATGCTCCTATCAGGAGTCTGGTGTGCTCCAAGAATTGAGGCACACTTGTCTGGACTGTGATGACTGGAAAGACAGTTTGTGTGTGTGTGTGTGTGTGTGTGTGTTTGCTTTTTGGGTCACACCCAGCAATGGTCAGGGCTTTTTCACTCAGGTATTACTCCTGGCAGTGCTTGGGGACGATATGGGATGCTGAGGATCGAACCTGGTTCAGTCGTGTGGGAGGCAAACGCCCCTACCCACTGTGCTATAGCTCCGGCCCCTGGCAAGACAGTTTTGTTTCAACAGTTCTCCCCGGACACTGACGTATCCAGTTCAGAAGGGGAGAGTCAGTGAGTTTGGGAAAATGAGAGGAGTTAAGAGCCTGTGTTATTCTTCTGGGATTTTCAGAGATCATGTGGAAGTGCTTATTCGATGAACATTTTCCCCATCACACATACATAGACATAGACACACACCAACACAGGCACACAGATGCACACACACACATACACACACACACACACACACACGCTATATCCTATAATGGGGAAGCTCTTACTGGTCTGACAAGTTGGCTACAGTCAGAACGGTCTTAGTAAATGTTCAACAGAGAGAATCATGGGTCGGGGTGGAATTCAATGGGAGAATAGAAGATCTCACTTGAGAAGGAAAAGGACTGTGTTACAGCAGAATCTCAGGGGACTAACTGGAAAGTCCGGCTGCCCTTCAGTGTTTATCTCTCACTGCTTAGGCCTGTTTTCCCCTGGGAGATTACACAAAGTCACACTCTCGGCTCACAGCTTCAAAACCCTCTTTCCTGAGAATTACTGACCAAGTGTTGGAGTAAATGCCATTGGGACAGACACAGGCATGTGCCTATCCCTGCATTATGTCTGCGGTCAGCGCCATGGGGTCCCCCTCATGGAAACCTGGACGAGAATGGGGAAGAGGGAACCACCCCCCAGGGCAGTCAGGGTGCGTCTGCCTGGGATGCAGAAGACCGTTATGGAGGTGTGGGAGGCCCCAACACTCCTCCCAGAGCGCCCCTCATCCTTCACCTTCACCCAGTACCAGTGTCCGGGGCCGCCTCACCCACGACCCGCCCCTCTCCCCTCCTGGCCCATCTGGGGTGGCACGGGAGGACGTGCCAAGACTGTGGCCCGAATCACACAAGGACCAGCTCTTCTCCCATGTGGCTTCCACCCACAGTCTCTGCCTTTTGTCTCAACAGAAATTCTTCACACTCGACTTGCTTGAAGACCCCAGAGAGGTAAGGCCCATGGGCTTCTGGAGTCCAGGTTTTAAGCCTTGCACACTCCAGCCACTGTCTAACACGAGAGAAGGAATTCTCCCTGGAGACTCCTTATGCATCTCTGGTGAGACCCAGAGAGGGTCAAGGGCTTGCTTGGGTTACACAGTCAGGGGACAGGCGATGGGCTGGGACCTGACGCCTAATCATCAATGTGTGTCCCTAAGTCCAGCCAACCCCTTTCTTAGTTTCTGCTCCTGGTCCGTGTGGAGAAAGCTGGTCTCAAACCTCTCCCCACCAGACACTGAGTTGATGGATGAAGGGCTTTTTCCAGACCCTTCCTGGAGGAGTCCAGTCCTTGTCCCAGGAGGCTTCAGGGTGCTGTGAGGAGCACTGTGTTGTAGAGCCGTCTGAGAGGGACCCCCACTGTCCCCCCAGTCGCACTAAAGCTCTGGCAGCTCCCAGGCGACCTGCTACCTCCGCAGCCTTTCTGTTCCCCCCCCCCACCCCCAGGCCCCACCACTGTCCTGTCGCTGTTGATAATAGCTGGTGCCTTAGAGGGGTCTGAGGCATACCACAGCTTCGTCCTGCTCAGCAGAGCCACTGGCACGCGCTGTGGGAGCTGAGGAGCAGGCTCGACAGACACTGACTCTGCCCTATGGCTTGAGGAAGGAGCAGGAGTCACAAACTCACTGAACCACGTAGTTTGTTGGCTGCGGGCTCAGGTTTGCAGAGTGGGAGGCCCAGAGGGCCTTTGCAGGCACTTTGAAGTGAGGGAATGATTTTAGGACAAAGGGGCTGTGGAGGCCAAGCCAGAAGCAGCTGTCAGCAGACAGCAGGAAGCGTGTGCGGGACAGGGGATCAGCATCTGCGCAGCCCCTGAGGCCGGGGCCAGTGTTGCTGAGGCGGGAGTGAGGAGCAGACTGGATGAAGAGAAGGGAACGGAGGTAGCGGGTGGTCCTGCCAAGGACTTGGGATGCACTTGCCTTCCAGGTGGGGAAGCTGGAGAGGGGGTTTGGGCCCAGTGACCCAGCCTGGGGTCTCAGGCCATTATGGAGGTGTGGGAAAATGAGGCCTCTGCTGTGTGGACGCAGGATCAGAAGGGGCAGCACAGGGCCCCGTGCAGAGTCACCACTGGACTGAGCTAACCCAGGCTAGAGGTCACAGCTTGGACAGAGGGACATGAGGCTGGAGGCTGGGTGTTTGATCTAATTTGTTTTTGCTGTTCAGGCCACAGCCAGCAGTGCTCAGGGCTTCCTCCTGGCTCTGTACTCAGGGATTTCTCCTGGCAGGGCTCAGGGGACTGAGCTACGTGCTGATTGTCCATGCAATTTGTTTTGCCAGTTCCTTTATCATGTCACATTGCTATGATGTTTCCCATTTCCCACGTTAACAGAAGGGCAGACTAAGATAACGATTGTGCAGAAAGAGCTGGCAGGTAAAGAACGCCATCTGACTCCCTTTGGTTGCCCTGAATATTATCATTCTCCAGCCTCCCAGAAACCAAAAGCAAATGGTAGCAATGCATGACAAAGTTTCCTTTAAGTGAAACTCAGCAAACGCCCCAGACTCTGCTGAAGGACTTGGTGTCCTAAGCCTTGAAGGCCGGGGTGCACCTTCTTGAGGGAACAATGCGTGTCCACTAGCACCTCCCAGTGAAGGCTGATGGTTACTGATGGTGGACTCAGAGTTAAGAGCCAATGACATAACACAGCCAGAAAAAAGGAAGCTGGCAGCTTCTGTGCTTGGAACTGCTGCAGAAAGTGCTCATGGAGCACTGAGGGAAGTTGCAGAGAAACAGCCTCTGAGGCTAAAGGGGGACAGGGACTTTTACATAACGGCTGGAGAGACAGCACAGTGCGGAGGGCACCTGCCTCACACACAGCCAACCTGGGTTTTCTCCCCAGTACCCCATATGGTCCCCGAGCATCTCCATGAGATCCCTGGGTACAGAGACAGGAGTAAACCCTGAGCATCACCAGATTGGCCCCCAAACCAAAATCTTTAAAAAACAAAATTAGCAAAATGGAAAGGGCCAACGGGCTGGTACAGGGTTTGGCTTGCACAAGTGATCCTGTTTGGCTGGTGCTGCACGTGGGTCCCCAAGCACCAGCAGGAGCAACCCCTGACCACTGCAGGGTACAGCCCAAAATACCCACAGTTTAAGAATTTTAAAAATAGGGGAGTGTCTAGTGCTGGGGGAGGCTGAACGCTGGAATTTAGTCCTCTTACCCAGGGCCACAAATTGTCCATCCCTGCCCAGCTGGAGTTTTACTCTAAGTCAATAACGATTTCTAAGTACAAACAGAACCAATTATTTGTGGGGAAAATGTCTCCACCCTAAAACAAGGTGATGGAATCGAGAGGTGAGGCCTCGGGGGTTCTGAGCCTACCTTTCCCTGAGACGCTGATTTTTCACCTGTGTAACTGCTACCACAAAATGCCCCCCAACACTAGTGGGGACCAACTAGCAGAGTCTGTGGATGGCATCCATTTCCAATAGAAACGTGAAAAATAGACACCTTTACACTTCAGAATAAATAGGAATCCGACATATAGGCTTGGTCATGTTTCTCATGTTCCTGTTCAAGTGAACTTTTGCCCTCTCATCCTCTGACTTCCATATCCGGGTCACTGGGGTCACACAGCCTTAACCACCCTGGCTGGGACCCACGGTGCCAGGGCCAAAGCTGGTGGGGCTTGACTCTACTTTGCTCTGGAAGGGTGTGGAGTGTGGGGGCTGTCTGGAGAGGGGTTGACCCCTTGCTCTCCCTCACCCCAGAGTCACCTGTTCTTACCCACGGTGGTGGATGGAGTCTTTCTGCCGAAGATCCCTGAAGAACTTTTGGCCGAGAAGAAGTTCAACACTGTCCCCTACATTGTCGGGATCAACAAGCAAGAGTTTGGCTGGATTCTCCCTACGGTAAGCATGGGGCAGACACACATGCCCCTTCCATGGCTAGTTGGAGGGACAGCCCTTTGCCAGGGGAGCTGACCCAGACCCTCTGGCATGAGGTTTCCATGGGAACCTTCTCTGGGCTGGCCCGTCAGGTACCTGGGCCTTATCTTGACACCTCTCAGCCATGCAGCTTCTGAAAGGTAGGTGCTGGAGAGCCCTGAGAGGGGAAAACCAAGGTGCTTGGGACTTAAGTCACTGGAGTAGAAACCAACGAATGATCCCAAAACTGCTGGCCCTCTGTGCAGCAGGAGCACTCAGGGAGGAGCACCCTGGTGTGCACATGCCCAGACTCTTACGTCCGAAGACAAACGGGAGTGTGGACGTGTCCAACCCATGATCTGGCTGTCCTTACACACTCCCCATCGCTCCCCTCACAAACTCTCCCTTTGGCCCTCCTTGGGACGCTGCCAAGAATCTGGCTTCCAGTTAGCTTTGAGAAGTAAGGCTGGGCTGTCCCTGCTGTCGGTGCTCAAACCACCACGTGGCCAGGCAGGCAGCCAGTGGGGAGAGTCCAGCGGGCCAAGCACTGGACAAGATGGAAAGGCTGGGATGTATGAAGGGGACTGTTGTGGGAGATGTAGGTAAGCAGGAAGCGGTGTCCAGGGTCGGGGTTGTCCTGTGGGGGTTGTTCCGTGGCTCCTCTCTATCCTCTTTATGACAGAGAGGTGCTGGCAGAAGCAAGCTAGCCACTCAACCTCGGAGGGGGAATGGGCAGGCTTGATTCAAAGAGAAACCTGCTTGGGATGTTTCCTGCTGAAAGAGTTGGGGTGGTAGATTGATACCCCACAGGGCTGAGCCAGGTTTAATGCTCATGCTCTGGAGCCCTCGCTGCTTGGGGCCAGGATTTGGCCGTGATAAACAGTTAAGTGTCTCTGGTAGCAGGGAGCATTCTGGTACTATAAGGACACCTGCAGTCTCCAAGTGACCCCAAGCCATCAGTTGAGGGAAGCTATGCTAGGGAGGTCCTATGAGAGATTTAGATGCAGTGGAATACTGCCAAGCTGGGCAGCATTCACTTTAGAATGATTTCTCTGGGGCCTGGAGCAATAGCACAGCAGGTAGGGCATTTGCCTTGCACATGGCTAACCCGAGTTCAATCCCCATCATCCCATATGGTCCCTAAGCTCTGCCAAAAGCAATTCCTGAGTGTACAGCCAGGAGTAACCCCTTAATATTGCTGGGTATGACCCCAAAAAGCCAAAAAGAATCATTTATCTAGTCAGCCCCAGGGCCAGGGCAGAATGTGGGGCTTCCTCAGGGCCCTGAGATAAGCCGAGGCATCTGTGAGGTCTGTTACATAGGCCTGTACTTGAACACCTACCTGGCTGCATCTTCAGAACTCAGGGGCACAGGGCCCTTTGGAGCTCTGTAAACATCCACATTATTTTCTGAGTGTCTGGGTCCAAGTCTGTCCCATGCAATGGCTTTGCCTGAGTCCCCAAGACTCAGGCCAGGTGGGAGCTGCAGCCTGCAGGGGTGGGGCAGCTGGTGGGCTTGAGTCTCCCCCTTCATCCCCAGGGCTCACCAGTGCTCACTGTTGCCTTACAGATGATTGGGTACCCGCTCTCGGAAGGCAAGCTGGATGACCAAACGGCTGCGTCACTCTTGTGGAAGTCCTACTCTATGGTTGTAAGTGTCAGGCATGACAGGAAGTGACTGGACCTCGGCGAGGGCAGGGCTTGTCCCAGATCACAGTTGTGACAGACCAGACCCGGAATCTCGCACATCTTTCCCTTCTGCGTTTACCTCCTCGCCCCACACCCTCCCATCCTTTTGGGGGGACAGCCAGGCAAAGACAGCCTGGCCTTCACTAGCAGCCTGGTCACACCCACTCTCCATCCATTCTAGAACGTTCCTGAGGCTCTCACTCCTGTGGCCATTGAGAAATACCTGGGCAAGACAGATGACCCTATGAAGAAGAAAGACCGGTTCCAAGACATGATGGCCGATCTGATCTTTGGTGTCCCTGCCGTAAGGGTGGCCCGCAGCCACCGGGGTGAGTCAGGGGGTCAGGGTTAGGGCAGGGCGCACACTGACCCCATCGGCTTTGATATCTGTCCTGCCCAGGCCTCAGTGCTAGCAGACACATGAACACTGCTGAGGGCCAGGCCACCCCTGAAAGGCTGATTCCGTATGACGTGGGGAGTGGGGGGACCCTGCCAAATTTGGTTCCTGCAAGAAAATTCCCAAGAAAAGCATCTGGATGCAGCCAGTTATTTCTTTGCAAGCTGATGTAAAAGAATGCCAGCTGAGAAGTGACCGAGAGGTCCAGGAAGCCAGTCAGTGCTGCCTAGACAAGCAGATGTCCACCCTGAGCAAGGGGAGCAGGTCAGCCTCAGGATTGACCATGGACCAGCGAGTGAGCTGGGGTCTGCATTCTCTAGTTCCCCTGGGCTGAATAAAGATTGTCCCCCACCCCCCCAACACCCCCACCCCGTGCCCAGATATCCTGCCCACAGGGCAAAGTGCCCCCTAGTGGCCAGGAAGACGTGTGACACAGCTCTCCCGAGAGCAGAGGACCCCAACAGCAGAAGGGGGTGGGGGTGGGGGTGTCAGTGAGAGGAGCTGCTTCCGGGCAGTCATAGCCAACGGGGAGGTCTTGGAAGATGAGTTTGGAAGGTTCCCAAGGTCAGAGCTAGTTGCAAGCTAGTTTGGTCAGCCAGCAGGGCCAGCGGAGCCCAGAGAAGGGTGAGGCAGGGAAGGCTCAAGAGTGACCTCTGGGCAAAGAAATGGACAGCAGTGGAGGTGAAGGGGCTGAGGGTTTGGGGCTGGATTAGGTGTATCCAGTGTGTGGGGGGTCTTCCATGGACTCTCAGATACTGGTCAATTCTGCATGGGGCAGCAGTGAGGTTGGGGCTGGATGAAACAGCTCCAGAGGGAATGCCCTATTTGTTGTTATTATTATTATTTCTATTTTTGTTACTATTATTATCATCTATTTTTGCTATTATTACTATTATTATTATTATTATTATTATTATTATTGACTCGCTGTGAGATGCAGCTACAAAGCTGTTCGTGATAGGTTCAGTCATACAATGTTCTAGCACCATCCATCCACCTGTGTGCATTTCCCAACACCAATGTCCTGGGGTCCTTCTAGAAGTTTCCTTCCCTCCCTGGTGCAACACCAGAGGCTCAGCCTGCACTGTTCCCCAGATGGAACATGGTCTTTGATGCAAACACCAGGTGCTCAGCCTTTGCACCTTTCCGCCAGATGGAACCCGGCCTTCTGCGTGCAAATATCAGGCGCTCAGCCATGCACTGTTCCCCACATGGAACATGGCCTTGATGCAAACACCAGGCACTCAGCCTGTCCCCTGGATGGAACCCGGCCTTGATGCAAACACCAGGCACTCAGCCTGTGCACTGTTCTCCAAATGGAACCCAGCCTTCTGCATGCAAACAGCAGGCACTCAGTCTGTGGCTCTATTCCTCTGTCCCCTTTTGTTTTAGGTTGGTTTGGCTGTTGTTTAGGCAAAATATTCTCCTGTTGCCACTGACTCAGTGTTGTTTAGTAAAATTCAGTCCATTCTCTGCCTTCTCTCCCTGTTGTGGGGGCTAGTACTACAGTGTCTGGGGCTGCACTCTTAGTGGCAGAGGTCACAGTGGCCGTGCTGCTGCTGGAGCTGAACACTGTGGGGGCAGAGACAGGGACTTGATTCGTGCTTGCAGGACAGGTCTTCAGCCACCGAGCCACATGTCCTGGCCTTTGGGAATGTTTTAAAGTAATTTGTGGAAGCATGCTGGGAAATGGTTGGTCTGCCCCGCTGTGCCTTGAGCACTCAGTCAGACACATACAGGTGTTGCCCAACACGTCTGCCCCCTCTTCCAAACCTACTGGACTGGTCAGCCAGTGGCCACCTATAGTCAGGCCCATTTTCACAAACTTGGTCTTGCCGCCGCTACATATCAGATCTGTGGGATTCCTTCCTGCACCTTCTGCTGGTCCCCCACTAAAACTGTGTGGTTTGGTTGTTTTTAGGGTCATACAATGCTCAGGGCTCTATGCTCAGGGATCACTCCTAGTGGTGCTCAGGGGATTATATGGGGTTCCGGGACAGACTAGTGGGTCAGGCACATGCAGGGCAAGCACCCTTCCCACTGTGCTCCCTCTGCAGCCCTTGAAACTGTCTTATTGTTTTTTAATCTAATATCTCATGGCTTTGAATCACAGAAAGTCCTCCTTTCTGTGAGGACTGTAGCGATTTCTTAGCAATGTTATTCTTTCAATTTTCCATTTGCCTTTTTCTTTTTTGGTGGGGGAAGGAGCTAGTCTCCCAAATGGTGCTCAGGAGTTTCAGGAACCCCTCTGGTGATTCTCCACCAACCAGACCAGACCCGTGGATCAGTGCAAGGATCTGAGGATGCGCTACTGCCCAGCCCCCTGCAGTGCTGGGGAAGCCCCACGTCCCTCTACAGTGACTGGGGCCTCGAGGCTGTACCTGGTGGTGCTTGGGAACCCAACGGGAATAAAACCCACACCAGGCAGGCACACCTGTACCCTCTCCTGGCCCTGGTCTCTTTCCTTATGAAAACAAACAAAGATTTGTTATAAATGAGATGCTAGTGTTACAATTCTCAAATGTTTTTAAAAATATGGGCACAGATAAAGAGCAAATTAAATTGCCTTCAATCATCCACCCAGAAGTATCTGCTATAAAACGTTGGCATATTTGCTTCTTAAGCCTTACATATCATTCAAAACATGTTTTGCATTGTGGGCTGAGGAAAGTAAATGCATCAAAAACGTGTTTTCAGATGACTGCCTGGTCACTTAGCGTTCCTGCCCTGTTGGCTTGACTGCTTATGTTCTCCCCAAAAACGTTTTGCTCAGCCTGGTGTGTTAGGAATCTGGAATCTCTTCTCTAAGCACGTTGTCACCTTGGTTTGCAGCGACTGAGGCTGCTCAGCAGAGTGTGTGAAAGCTTTCGCTGATCCTGTGAACCAGCTTTGTGTATACTCATAGCAATGGCCAGTGCTTGGGAATGTGGGTCTCTTCATTCTCTCAGCTGAGCTCATAAAATGAAAGATTATGCTACCGAATTCATAAGCCCTTCCTTGCTAAAGAGACTCCTACAGTATGTTTGGATTGGCCTGTTTTTTTTTTTTTTTTTTTTTTTTGGGTCACACCCAGCAATGCTCAGGGGTTACTCCAGGCTCTGCACTCAGGAATTACTCCTGGCGGTGCTCAGGGGCCCATATGGGATGCCGAGAATCGAACCAGGGTTGACCGCGTGCAAGGCAAACACCCTACCTGCTGTGCTATCGCCTCCGGCCCCGTGGATTGGCCTGTTTTAATTTCTCTCCTTTCCTCTGCTTCTCCTATGACTAGGTATCATAACCAAAGCTTTTGAGGACTTGCGATAATAGGAATATCACAAGTTTCTGTGGTTTAAGACACAAGTTTTTGAAGAGAAATTATGTGGGATGCAGCATGCTGTCAAAAAATAAGTTCTTGACTCCACAAAAATGTCCTTTTTCTGTGCTGGGTGCTGACTTCCTTTCTAAAACTTTTGAGTGGCAGAGAGAGGCCACCAATATATCTGCCTTTCCAGAAGCTTCTTGCCTGGCCTGGAGCAGCTGTTTGTCAAGCAGATCTCAAATTGCTTCTTGCCAGGAACTTCTCTGACTAAACCTAAGACGCAACATTCAGGAGGTAAGGAAGCAGTGAATTAAGCCATTCTTCCTCCTGTTGTATGTTGCTACATCATTCCGTGGACATACAGTTCCCAAAGTCATTATAGGCCTTACAATATAATACACACCATGTTACTCCAGTGACGTATATAAGGGAATCTGTGCTAAACTGTTGCATCATTTCTCTGAGCGATAGAATGATCATTTTATTCCTTTTTCCCCTGAGTTTTCTGAAGATGCAACAGTGAGTGGGTTGTAAGGTTGTCAGATTTCCCTACCAGCCTGACCTGGGACCGCTTTTCTGGGTAGACCCGCAACCTGGAACTGTTTGGCTGGATAGGCCATGCGTCACGGGCACAATGACTGATACACAACTCAGCGCTCCTGGGGTGGGTGGCCCAAGAGTTAGCTCTGAGGAGCAGCATGAGTGTCTCTGATGAAGTCATTAGCAGATAAAGGGGTGTCTTCTCTTTTCGGGGTTCTTGAGAAGGTGGGGAGGGAAGGAGCAAGGGATAGAGAGAGGCCAGGGACAGACACAGCCCCTTATCTCTACCTCTGCACCCCCTCCCCCACTTCTCCTCCTGGCTAAGTAAGAAACAGATAAGCAAGGAGCCAGGGGAGGAAACTCTGTCTGCGGTTCTCTGAGTCACAAGAGACCTATTGTTCCCTAAGTCTGACGGGAGCAGCCACACGCCAGACCTGTAGTTTGGGTTTGCCGGAGTTTGGGTTTGTCTGGAGTAGGTGAGAACACACTGGGAGTGCTCCTAGCCAGGCAGCAAGAAGATACTGTTGGGCTGTGACTTCTCCAGAGGAACAGAAAGTTGTGGTAGATCAGTGAGATATAGCTGTATGGGTCCGTGAGATACGGCTGTATGGGTTAGTGAGATGCAATGAGATGGCTGTATGAATCAGTGAGATACTGCTGTATGGGTCAGTGAGATATAGTGAGATACAGCTGTGTGAGTCAGTGAGATACAGTGAGATATGACTATGAGTCAGTGAGATCCGGCTGTATGGGTCAGTGAGGTATCTTGAGATATGGTTGTATGGATCAGTGAGATACAGTGAGATACAGCTGTAATGGTCAGTGAGATACAGCTGTATGGGTCAGTGAGATATGGCTATATGGGACAGTGAGATATGGTGAGATATGCCTGTATTGGTCAGTAAGGTACAAAAGTGTGAACTGTTTATGTAGGTACTTTTTGTGACTGTATCTGCAGGCCATGGGGGGTGTGTGAGCTCCCCCAATGTCCAGCTCTTGCAAGTGTATTTACCCCCAGGCTTTTAGTATCCATTTATCTGTTCACCCATTCATCTGTGTACATACCCACCCAACTCTTCACCCACACCCTCCATCCAGTCACTCGTCCACCCACCTTGACCCATCTATCCACCCACCCATCCACCTGTCCACTCACTAGTCGATCCAAATACCTACCTATCATCCATCTACTTACCATCATGCAACCATCCATCCCACCTACCCATCAAACCACCTGCCCACTCATTGGTCCTTCTACTCATCCACGCACCCACCCATTTACCCACCTACCCACCTACCCATCCACCCTTTCACCCACCCGCCAACCTGTCTCTCCTTTCACCCATTCACCTAGCTTCTCTACCCATAAACCCACTTACCCACCCAACATCCACCCATCTACCCATGAACCCACCCACCTACCCACCCACCAACCTGTCTGTCCTTCCACCCATCCACCTAGCTACTCACCCACCATCCAGCCATCCACCCACACGCCCACCCATTCAGACATCCACCCACCCATGAATCTGCCCATCAGATTGCCTACTTGTCCATTCATTTGTCATCCATCAACTGATTCATCATCCATCCATCCATCATCTGTCATCATTCTCCCATCATCCACTTATCCATCCTTCCGTCTGTCTATCTGTCAGTCGTCCATCCATCATCGACCCATTCAATACCTAGCTCCATATCTTCCCAGCTCTGGACCCCAATTTAAGTCCCAGGATAGCTCCCAGCCTATTACCTTGTAACAGTGATCACAGAGTGGTTTCTACTAGGCCATAGGGTGCTGGCATGTAGCTGATACTCAAAGTGCTGGTGTGGTCCCGATCCGCTGAGCCAAAGGGCCCCAGACACCCTGTGTCACCCAGGAGTGTGTCTGGTGAACTGAACTGTGCCTGTGTCTTCCCAGATTCCGGAGCCCCCACCTACATGTATGAGTTTCAGTACCGACCCAGCTTCTCCTCAGACATGAGGCCCAAGACGGTGGCAGGAGACCATGGGGATGAGATCTTCTCGGTGTTCGGAGCCCCGCTTTTGAAAGGTGATGACATCTACTGACTACCAGCTTGGCAATCTGGGTTCAAGACTCAGTTCTGTGGGCAACAACCTTCTCTCTGAGCTCTCTTCTCCCAGTTTCACAAGGTCAGCAGCCTGACTCCTGCTCTAAGGGGTTTCTACAGCCTCAGTCACCGTCACTCCAGAACCTGCTATTCCACGGGTACCCGTTAGGGGGCGCTCTGCCCAAGGGCTGGAATTGTGCCATCACCCTGTGGCTGGAGGAAGGCTCAGTTGTTTTCTAGTGAATGATGCCCAGCTGCTGGCTGGAACCAGCGAAGCCTTTTTTTTCTTCTTCCCCACAGATGGTGCCTCCGAGGAAGAGACCAAACTTAGCAAGATGATGATGAAATTTTGGGCCAACTTTGCTCGGAATGGGTGAGGCTGACTGGTGTGGCCTTGGGAAGGGGCTGCGGGTGGGGTGGAGTGGAATGTTGGACGGTGACCTCTGATCCTGGCTCTGCCGGGGCACCAGGACAGTGGGGAGCCTCGTCTTGGAAAGCGGGACTCAGCTACACAAGAGGTGGCCAGGATCCCTCCATCTGCCGGGCTCTTACTGGACTCTGTTGACAGGGACCCCAACGGGGATGGCCTGCCCCAGTGGCCAGCGTATGACGTCAAGGAGGGGTACCTGCAGATTGGCACCCCCTCCCGGGTCGCACACAAGCTCAAGGATGAGGAAGTGGCTTTCTGGACCGAGCTCTGGGCCCGGAGGCAGCCGACAGACCCCCCACACTCAGAGCACGTGGAGCTGTGAACAGAAGCGCAGCGGCCTGGGGAGCTGGGGGAGCCCACCCGTGTTGCTCATGAGCCAAAGAGATGTCGTGCTGCGGAGGCTGGGCAGTGAGCGCGCCAGAGACGGAATCTGTGTCCGTGCCTCCATGGGAATAAATCATCCAGAGACCAAGTCTCAGTGTGTGTCTGGGCTGGAGGGAGGGAGAGAAGGGTAAGGAAGGACCACTCCCCGCTGTTTCCCTGTGCTCAGTTCTGCGCCCACTCGCCAGGGTGGTGACTGAGGGGCCCGCCATGGCACAGTGGGGAGGAGGTTGGAGGCTGGACAGGAAACGGCTCTAAAGAACATCCCACAAGGCCCTGCACTTTGGGCTGGGGCCGGGCAGTGACGGGCAGGCCTCATATTGCTGCAGCATCAAAGGTGCAGCCCCAGCGTGAGGAGTTGGGCCCCACGGCTCCTTACTCTCTGGAGTTACAGCAAGGAGGGCCCTGTTTGCGCAGGGAACTCAGAGTCCCACTGCCCAGTGGTGGGCCTTGCCACGGGGAAGCAGGATGTGGGAGGAAGACAAGAGGGGCACCTCCTTCCCTCCTGTGAGAGTGTGTGGGAGGTGGGGGAGTTTCATCAGTAAATGCACGAACTGAGAGCCTTCTACTGAGAGTATACCACCTGCCCGGCAGAGCCTGGCAAGCTACCCGTGCCGTATTTGACATGCCAAAAACCAGTAACAATTATAGACTTCATTCCCATGACCTGAACGAGTGGTTTGAGGCTCTTCGTGTTCCTGGGCGAGCAGATGCCCTCGGGCTACACTAGCATGTGACAGGACATATGGAGATGTTATGGTACCCGCTAGAGCAAATCAATGAACAACAGGAAGACAGTGATACAAATGATACAAGTCTTCTGAGTAAAATACTTTTTACCATCATCCAAATCATCTTCCTGCTCTCCTCTGGGGTCTTTGCTCTTCATGCCCATGAAAGTTATCCCAAGAGCCAAGGAAACTCACTCAGGGTCAGAGTCAGCTGCAAAGCTGTGCGGTGCAGGGTGAAGACACAGGGCCCCTTCCTGGGGAAAAATAAGTCGGCAGAGCATCAGAGCAACTGTGGGGCCTATGGGTGTGTGTGTGTGTGTGTGTGTGTGTGTGTGTGTGTGTGTGTGTGTGTGTGTGTGTGTGTGTGTGTGTGTGTGTGATGGGGGGGGGGGAGTAACTTCTGCTGTTTGCCTCCACAGAGCAATGTCTTGCTGCACAGGAAGTAATTTGAATGCCCAGATAATTGGGTTTTGGGTCTCTATCTTCACCCCCTCGGCCCCCTGCTGACTGATGAATCTCTGCTGCCCTCCTGTGGCCAGTGTCCATATTGCCACGCTTACTTTCAAGATGCTTCTGGGACCCTTTTCCTGACCCGATTTTGCCTGTCATTGGTAAACCTCAGTACCTGACATGTCCAGGAAAAGCGTTGAAGTCTCCTAGCTTCCTGCAGATTCTAAAGTATGACCTAATTCAGGAACTGGCTAGGGAGGAGCCTCCCACATTTTTTTGGGTCTCCTGCAAAGGGAAAGTCTGTATTTCCTGGCTCAGGTGACTTCTCCAGTCCTTAAGACTGAACAAATCCAGCTCCTGGCACTATGGTGAGGCTCAGAAAAATCCAACTCTGGGGCCAGAGCGATAGTCCAGTGGGTAGGGCGTTTACCTTGCACGCGGCTGGCCCATGCAGGTGTGACTCATAAAAAAAAAAAAAAGAATCCAACTCATAAACTCACACAGCATTTATCTGCAAATGCTGTCCCCCTGTACACCTGGGAGCTGCTAGGCGCCAAGTGGTCTCTTATTCTCCAGCACGCAGAGCCAGAGGCCGAGCACCACACCCCAAACTCTCCATTTTCACCCCTTACTGTGCTCGTCCTGTCCCCATGGGGTATGGCAGCTGCACTCTGCCAGAGTCTGGGCAGTCACTCATTTGCTTTGATAACTAAATATGGCAGAAGCCACACCCAGGCACTTGCTCTCAGCTCAGGCTTCCTAAGATTTGTGCCTGGCCTCTTACTCTCTTGAGCAAATGTGGCCAAATCTAGACTAGCCTGTTGGATAATGTAACATTATGTTTCAGGGAGTTAATCCAAGGTAGATTCTCCGAAAAACTGCTCCCACCCCACACCTCCCGAGGGAGCGGCTGATCAACCTCAGGCTCAGCTGTGATCACACAAGACAGACCAATCCTGCAGCTGGATCTGCAGAACCTTGCAGGGGGATGAAGAGTCAGCAGCCGGCTCACTGATACACTGTGACAGCCAAGAGAGCGTAGCTCACTGATACACTGAACAGCAGAGCTCACTGCTACACGTATAGCATAGCTCACTGATACTCTGTGACGGCCACCAGAATGCAGCTCACTGATAGTCTGCTGATATGCAGCTCACTGGGATACAGCCCAGGGGTAGAGTGGGGTGGGTGGGACACTCACCTGCAGGTCTCAGGGGGTCACTGAAGCTAAGGGGAGGGTAAACGAGGGGAGGAGGCAAGGAGCTTGGACACAGATCTTGGACCTCCCCAAACACACCGACCTTGGACCCCCACAGAGCTTCAAAGCATGCAGCAGTCTCTCAGCACACGGGTCCTTATCGGCTGCCGTCTCTCTCCTCCATGGAACCGTGAGCTCGTCAGGGACGGGGGCTTCCGTGGCCTCCAGCTCCTTCCTCGTACCAAGTAGGACACTGACAGATGAACGGATCTTCCCTGGATGTAACAGTACAGAATCAACTGGATCTTTTCTTTTTTTAATTTCTTTTTTATATTTTATTATGCCACAGTGAGTATACAATTACAAGGAAGTTCATGTTTGGGTTTCAGTCTTAGTGTTCCAGCACCCATCCCTCCACCAGTGCCCATTTCCCACCACCATGTTCCCAATTCCCTCCCCCCCCCCCTAGCCTGCCTCTATAGCAGGTTCTCTCTCTCTCTCTCTCCCTCCCTCCCTCCCTTTTCTCTCTTCCTTCTCTTATACACTGAGGATTACAATACATAGCTTTAGAGTCAACTGGATCTTTTCAACTAGACAACAACTGGTTTCTTCTCTGGGTTCACAGAAGAGCACAAGATTCAAAAAGATCCTGGGTCCAATAAACTTCCTCTAGTCCTTCCTGCTTCTCCGCAGGACTGTGTCGGCGCCCCCTGGTGGCTGACAAACTATGCTCTATGAAGCTCTAGGAACTGTCACTAGCAGGCCAACAATAGGTCTAATTAAACGTCTGGGGCCCTTGTCCTTGTCCAAGGTGCTGATATCTTCCGGGTATCTTCTGGGAACCTTTGTTCTGCGTTCCAGTGCTGCTCAACCAGGGGTGACTCAATTCCCTCACTCAACAGCGCTAGAGACTCATTGGCCACTATTTCCTAACAGTTCCACTACCCCAAAAGGAGGGTCTCTCTATATTTTATTGCCCAGAAAACATCCCTAATCTTCCCTCCCACCCTCGTGGTCCACGGCACGTCTTTGGAAATGGCAGAGTTGAGGTGCAACCTCCACTTCAGGGACATGCTAGACCTCAAACACCAGTCCTGCCCCTCTCTCCTGCTCTTGATGGAGTGCTGGCTGGAGAGGTTTCAGGGGTTCAGGGCAACTACAGGGGGTCTCTGGGAGGCTGTAGGCCAAGGACAGACACTTAGCCCGACCCTGGGAATGGATAGTGTAGACTGTGTAGGGTGTGTAGACTGGGTAGGTTATGTAATGTAGTCTTCGGGAGGTGTGCAGACTAGGTTGGAGTGTAGTGTAGACTGGGTATGCTATATAGTATAGACTTGTAGGAGGTGTAGTGTTGACTTGCGGTGTGTAATGTAGACTGGATAGGGTGTGAAGACGAGGTTAGTGTGTAATATAAACTGGGTATGTTACATAGTATAGTGTAAACTGGAGTTTACTGGCTTGGGTGTGTAGTGTAGACTGGTTAGGGTGTATAGTATTGGCTGTGAAGGGTATATGGACTGGGTACAGTGTGTATGTAGACTGGGTAGAGGGTATAAACTGGGGAGGGTGTGTAGACTGGATAGGGTGTGTAATGTAGACTTGTAGGGTGTATATCAGAGACTTAAGGGTGTGTAGTATAGACTGGGTAAAATGTGTAGTGAAGACTCCGCAGGGGTGTGTAGGCCAGATAGGGAGTTTATAGACTGCGTGGAGTGTGTAGGGTAGACTGGGTAGGGTATATAATATCTATGTAGGGTATGTAGACTAGGAGTGGTGTGCAGTGTAGACTTGCAGAGTATACAGTGTAGACTAGGTAGGGCATATAAGTTTGGCTGAGTAAGCAAGCATATAGTGTAGACTGGATCAGGTGTACAGACTGGGTAGGCTGTGTTCTGTAGACTGGAATGGGTTTGTAGACTAGGTAGAGGGTGTAGACTGGGTAGGGTGTGTAGACTAGAGGGTGTGTAGTGTAGACTGGGTCAGGTGCATAGATGTGTCCTTTAGACTCAGGGTGTGTGGACTGGATAGGTAGACTTAGTGAAGAGTGTAGTGTAGGATTTGTAGACTGGGTTGAGTATACAGCACCAACCTGTATACAGTACCTTGTATAGGCAGGGTAGGGTACACGTACCTACTGTGTAGGTTATATAAACTGAGTGTGGTGTGCAGTATAGACTTCCGGGTGTGTAGTATAGATTGCGTCGGATGTGTAATGTGGACTGGGCAGGGTGTATAGTGTAGACTGGGAAGGTTGTGTAGACTGGGTATGGTATGCATTATAGACCGGGTAGAGTGTAGTGCAGACTGGGTAAGATGTGTGGTGTAGACTTGGTATGGTGTGTCATGTAGACTGGTAGGGTGTGCCCAACTCCACTGTGCCTGTGGACTGAACCTTCAGACCTGCACAGTTGGGCTGAGTCTTTCTGAGGGTGCCCCAAGGTCCCCTGAGCACTGCGTGGGAGCCTCCCACCACAAGCTCCCCTCTCAGCTGACACTGTGTAGCAGCGCAGCCTCTCCCCAGACATGCACACAGCATCCAGCTGCAAGCTCAGTGCAGCGCAGGCTTGGAGCCCCCCAGAAATAGACAGACATAGCCAGACTCCTCCCCAGGAGTCACGGCATCTACGTGCTACATAAGCCCAAAGATGTGCCCGTGGCTTCCCTCCTTCAGCCTCCAGCTGGTGGCTGTGAGTCACTTGGTTCAGGGCGGCCCACTGTGCTTGGACTCTTCTCCATTCGCTGGTGGCTGACTGCAGACACACCATTTACCTCTCACCAGTGGTCTGGAGCTTTTTTTTTTATCATTGTAGCCAAAAGAACCTGACTCAGACTCACAGCTCGGGGAGACCCTTTATTTTTCTGTACACAGATTGTTTTTCCATGAAGACAACAGCTTTTTAAATCCACACCAGACACAGATATCAGCATGGCCTGGGAGCAGCCCAGGACCCAGAGACGGTGCCCTTGAACAGTCCTTATGGACACAGAGGTGAAGGGGTTGGGGGAGGGAAAAGGGACCCCAAAGCAGTGTCCCCCAACCAGGGCTGTAGCAAGTCTGACAACCGGGCACACTCGGTGCCCCCATCCGTAGAACCGGGCATCATGGGGCAGACAATGGAAGAGCAACATGGTACCCCAAAACCCTCAAAAACAAAAAGACTGGATTTTCATTCTCAATACCCTGGCATAGTGAATGCTTAGGGGGAAAAAATCAAAGTTCTGAAAACAAGAAATTGACGTTTTCCTGCTCACGAGGCTGATGGCTTGACTTTGGGATGCTTTCTGCTGAAAGGTGCATTTCTGGCCTCATACTCGGAGATGTGAATTTGCTTTAACTAGTGGATCCTTCAACTGACGAACAGACATAGCCCTTGCTGTGATGGACAAAGAACTTGGAAGCACAGAGACTTGAAGTGTCTCTCCCCAGGACTCCCCTGACCCGCTACTAGGATCTGTGGAACTTAAGTGCTGTGCTACTTCTGTGCATCCCACACCCTCTCTGTTCATCACCATTCCAGTCCTCAAAGGAAAGAAACTTACAGTTGAAATGAGTGGCGGGCTTCCTTACTGAGAACTGACTTCTTTGGTAAGAAGGCTTCATTCAGCCTCTTGGGATGGGCAGCCAGCAGCTGCCCCAGCCTGGACAGGGACCCTTCCTGTGAGAATTAAGGCAGCTCCGGGGACTTTGATATGGCAGGGCATTGGCAAGAGCAGGCATTGCCCCCTTCTCCTGTCTTCTCGGTTTCAAGAAAGGAGAGGAACTAGGAGGCGGAATAGCTAAGTTCAACATGGTGGTCAGAAACAGACTGGAAAAATAAAGCTTTAAAAATCAGATAAAATATCAAACGTGTCATACACAAGGGATCACCCTGGCCCCAGGGATGCTGTGCTATCAAAAACAAGTGAAACTATGGCAGTTAAAACACACACTTCCTCTCCTTAGATGTGGGTGTTGGGGGGGCAGGTCTCTCAGCCTCTCCGCCAGAGCTTCCCAGAGCTTCCTAGGTGCCTCCTCCCCAAGCTCCAGAGCCCCTTTCTGTGGCCAGGCAGCACCATTGCATTGGTTTGGTGTGGGTGGGCTAGCACCACATCTCCCACTCACCCTGGGATGAAAAACCACGTGCATGCGGGCATGTGTGTGTGGCAGGGGGGGAGGGGAGGGTTATGAGTGAGGGAGATGCAGATGGGGGCGACCGGAATGACCTGCAGGCTGTTCTCAGGGTGTCTTCGCCCTCCAGCTCCCCCCGTGCGACTGTTCCAAGAAAGTCTTCCCGTGCAGAGAACAGTGGGGCAGGCGGGAATAGACGGGAATAGACGACAGCCTCCCCCTCCTCGTTCCTTTCTTCAGACTCGCTGTTCTCCTGCTAAGGCTCCTTGGGCACTTGCCGGGAGCTTGGGATCATCATGAACTGCAGCCCAGCTACTGCGCTGGGGACTAGGCCCAGGGAATTTCGCTGTGCTCCCAGCTGAACTTTGGGGGCGCTGATGAGTTCCCAGCAGGGCTGAAGGATCTTGAGTGGGAACGGGTGTAAGTCTGCACCTTGGCCTTCTCCCCTGGGGAGTGGGGACACAGGAGACAGCCCATGGTTGGTCCCTGGAGGGACCCCCCAGGGAGGGGATGAGTTGGGAGTTTTAGGTCACTTATGGGGGCAGCTCCACACCCCAGGGAGGAGTCAGTCTGTCTCATTTCTCAGAAACCCCCAGCCTCGCCCCACTTTCTTGCCCATTTCCAGGCCATCCATGTCTTCAGGGGTCTCAAGGCCCTTGGTGTGTCTCAGACTCGGAAACCCCTTTCTTTTCTCTGAAGAATGACCCGAGCATTCTGAATTGTAGGTTTCTGGGAGAAAATGCCTCTCTGTTCCCCGCCCCCCGACTGCCAATGGATAGCAGGGTCTAGGGAACACCCTCGTTATATGCAGTTCCAATCTCCCCATCCCTAAGCCCTCAAAGTGAAGCAGCTCCTGTTTTGATATTCTTTTGGCCCCCATTATTCCCCCAGGGATCACAAAGTCAGTGCAAGACCTCATGGGTCTAGATTCCCAACAAGGACCAAAGACTCAAACTTTAAGCAGAAACCGCCAGATGACCCGCTTGGCCGAACTAGCCCTGACTGCTCCGAAGGAGCAGAAACAAAGCACCAGATGCACCACCAGAGGGCGCCACCTGTACAGGCGTTTCGGACGTCGAGGAGGAAATTCTCTGAAAGCGCGCACCTGTTCCACTAGGAATCACCCCGGGAACTCTGATCCGCTCACTGATTGGCCCCGCCTGCCCATCAAGATGCCACGCTGAATCCAGGAGAAGACACCAGGCAGCATTTAAAACCATTCTTGGCAATGGGAGCCCGAGCTCCTACTTCCCGGGGAAGGCTGTGCAGAGAATAACCAGGATTGGCCGAACCAGGAGAACCCACCAGGCCTTGCGAGGTCAACAGGGCCCTCCACGGTGAAGACAGTCTCATCTCCGCTGCCTCCCTGCTCGGGGTGTCAGGGAGATCTCAGGAGCCATGAGTGGGGGTTTGGGGGTGTGGGCTCTGGGACTCATGGCCTGGCAGAAGGCAGCTTTGCCCGTGTTTAAGGAGAACCAGCCACATTTATCCTGGTTTCATCCATGCTTCTAGAACTTCTGGCCATCTGCAGAGGGAAGAATGTTCTCAAATACACACAAGTCAAACTCGGGTTGTCCACAGTGAAAACAGAGACTTTCCTGCTCACTTAAGGGGCAAGAACCCCGGTACCCTGATTGATCTGGGTCAGCTTGGGGCACGTCAACTGAGGAGACCAAAGTGCTTCCTGTCCCCAGTCCCAGCCGTGCCGGGAGGGGGTGTTTGGGGGGCGCTGGACCCTCTCTCAGATTGGAAGCACGGAGAGGGACCTTCTGGGGCCCAAGATACAAACCCACGTGGTAGAAAACGTCTGTCCAAGCCGAACACACCAGCTCAGGCTGGGCCCCCACATGGCTGATGCCGCCCCAGATGCGAGAGGGCCGACAGAAGCGGGGTTCCTGTTCCCGCCTCTGTTCCCGTGAGCTTCCCACCACACTCCGGCCACACAACAGAAGGTGACTAAGAACCA
Organism: Cryptotis parvus; assembly: GCA_021461705.1. Taxonomy (NCBI): domain Eukaryota; kingdom Metazoa; phylum Chordata; class Mammalia; order Eulipotyphla; family Soricidae; genus Cryptotis; species Cryptotis parvus. The sequence goes on along the minus strand of JAJIBD010021970.1, from coordinate 352,401 downwards.
CGAAATCAAGTGCAAGTAGGACAGAAAAAGGGGTGGGACAGGACGTCTTCCCGACAAGGCGTCCATCCGGGGAGCAGCGACGCAGGCGCTCGTCGGGGGTCTCTGCGGGCGGGCTCAGATTGCCAGCCAGTGCTGCAGCTGCAGACAGAGGGGTGGTCGTCAGCAGATGGGGGCAGGGGGACAGTAGGGGGGCAATGTGGAGGCGGGAAACTCAGCCCCTTCCCAGACCCCCAGAACAGGCAGGGGATTCCTGGGGGTCCCAGCGGCTCAGGGAGGGTGGAGCAATGTTCCTGTCTGAAGCAGGGGCTCCCTGGGACCCTCCACCTGCAACGTCCCACTGTTTCTGGGCATCTGACCATCCTGGAAGCTGGTGTGGCTGTGCAGGCACCGGCCCCGAGGGACTATTCCGGGAAAGGATAAGGCCAAGACACAGGCCCTGCAGCTTCTTAGCTGGGCTGGGTGACACTGCTGGGCACAGAGGGGGAGGGCGAGCACCTGCCTCTCTCCTGCCTCACCCCCTGCCGCACATGCGCCCTGCCCTGGGCCTTCCAGGGTGATGCCCTGGGCACTGGGCACAGTCCAGAGCTGTGCCCTCACCCCACCCCCCACACACCTGGACATCTGGCTCACCTGGAACTGTCTGATGTCGCGCTGGGCCACCAGGTGGTGCTCGTTCTCTGGCGTGATACCATAGGCCACCCTCTGTAACACAGGGACAAGGGCCCTGGCCTCAGAGACACCTGACAACACCTGCCCCGAAGTTACAAATGTGGAAACCCGGGCTTGATGGCGGGGGTGGGGTGTAAGGGAGCTGGGCAGGGCTGGGGGCCGGCCGGCCCTCCCACCCCGCAGGATTGCAACGCCCCTCCCAGCCTCTCCCACCCTCGCGCCTCATTGCAGCTCACCTCCCAGAGGGAGCCCCGAAGGGTGAGGAACTTGTAGACGACGTAGGTGGGCACCAGCGCCATGGAGGACAGCGCCACGCCCCAGCCCACCCAGTTGGCCCAGGGCGGGAAGATGTAGTCATCGTAGGTGAGTGGCTTGGAGTTGATGATACTCACCACCACCACAAACTGGAGGAGAGAGAGGGGGCAGGGCAGGAGCCAGAGAGGGTGCAGCGGGAGGAGAGAGAGAAGGCGGAGAGAGGAGGAGAGAAGGAGGAAGGGAGGTGAGCTGGGGGGGCTGAAGGGTTTAGGGTCCTGCCCTGGCGCAGAGACCCTGGGCCCCAGAGCGAGGCATTCACTGTCTCTGCACCCCAGAACTCCTCCCCTGAGGTGCTAAAAGACCCACTTTATGCCCACCCTGGGCAGAGTACCCCTTTCCTAGCATACTCCCATCCTGAAACAGCGCTTCCCGCCCCAGGACGCCCCAGCCTGGGCCCAGCCACTGCCCACCCTGCCCCCAGCCCTCCCTACGCACCAAGAGGAAGGCAGGACTGACGAACTTCCAGCACAGTCTCCAGTACAAGCCGGGCCTGAACCCCATCATCTGCTGGATGTCGCTGCTGAATCTGTCCACACCTGCACACACAGGCCCACCACTGAGGCCAGAGGGGCGGGACCCAGGCCCTTGGGGGACCTGATGTGCCCCCACACACCAATTCATCTCAGAGGGGACCAGAGCTGGGAGCAGGAGGACTTGCCCCAGGTCTGGCTCCAAGCCCATGACTCTCTCTTATGAGAAGCAAGCTCCTTGGCTCTTCAATTTCAATAGCACTAGTTTGCAAGAATCAACATTTGTTTTAGAGCCGAAGTGTTACTTCCCCACAGTGTCACTATCCTGCACCAGGCCCAAGGGGCCCTCCCTGCCCTTGCCCGCCCCCCCATAGAGTTCAGTTCCATGGTCAAATTCTGGGGGTGATTAAACACTATCCAGTGGCAAACATAATCGGATCATCCTGTCCTTCCGAATTCTTTCCTTTAGTGGGACAGTACAGGGGTTAAGAAGCGTTCAGGGTTGAGGGGTCCACTTTCATTCACAGTACCACTAAAATGATATTTTGAAGACAAACATGCCAAGCTCATCTCACTCTCTTCAAACAATCCGCTCTGGGGCCAGAGAGGTAGTTCAGTGGTTAGGGCACTTGCCTTGCACAGCACCAAGCCGGGTTCCAATCCCAGCACTCCATATGCCCCATCCCTCCCAGAAGGGTTCCCTCAGCTCAGAGCCAGGAATAGACCCAGAGCACATGGTGGCCACTCTGGCACTGGTCAGGGAGAAGGACACTACTCTCGGCCCACCAGGGCATACAGGACAAGCTCTGGTGGCATGACCGCGGGCAGAGTGGCAGTCCCGTCACTCATTCACCTGCCTGGTGCTCTCTGGCTTCACACCCAGAACTGCAGGACAGTTACCCTTGAATTTCAGCTCCATGGCAAACGCGCTTTGTGTAAGTCACTCCTGAGCAATATTGGGGAGACATTAAAACACAATCTGCTGTTTCCGTGAAAGTCAAGCTGAACTGGGCATCTTGGCTCCACTGTTTTGTCTTGTTTGGTTTTGTTTTTGTTGGGGGAGGGCTCCATGGCTCTCTGGAATTCTTGGCTGCAGTTCAATGCCTGGGTCTGGAGAGCCAGTGGTGCAGCGGATAGCTGGACCACCCTTTGGGCACTCGGAGACCACCAGGACTGCACTGGCCATGCACGGGTACAGTGGTGGACAGCCTGCACCCCTACTGTACTCCATTGTTCTCCATTTGTAAATCTCAGAACTCCACTATCTGTGAAAAGGTTTGGAGCACCGCACCATACCTCAGTTCCCATTTTTGTTTGGGTGTTTTGGAACCACACCAGGCTCAGAGCTTCCTCCTGGCTCAGAGCTCAGGGGATCATAGATGGGTACCGAGGACTGAATCAGGCTCAGCACCTTAACCCCTGTACTATTTCTTCAGGCCACGGTTTCCTTTTCCAGCTGATCCAGAGGTACCTGCAAATCTGCCTTCGGAGTTCATGCAGAGCTGAGCTCTAGGAGAGCTGAGCGGGCAGAGCCGCTCGCCTCCAGAATGAGCAGGACGGCCCCTTGCCTTCTCCTATGGAGGGCTGTGGTGCAGGGCACAGACCTACCATAGAACCACGAGACGCCAATGGCCTCCATGAGCACAGCAAAGAGAATGGACGTCCCGCCGCGAAGGTGTCCAGCAGCGGCAGCACGTAGATCCCGCCCTGGCCGGGGATAGAGGATGCTTGAGCTCACCAGGCTGCAGGGGCTGACCCCTGTCATCATTCCTAGAGCCTGAGCTCCTAGCCTTACCCCGGTAACCCCCAAACCAACCCCTCCTCACCTTGGTTATGCAACACAGGGCTAAGAGGAAGGTGCCAAAGGTGACCCGAAGGTGAAGAGTTTCCGATGCCGCTTCAGGACTTGGAAGTCGTCGGCCAGGCCGGTGATGACCGCCTCCATGCCTCCCATCTGCAGGGACCCGGGAGGGGCAGGGGGTGCAGGATTCAGGGATCCCCAGTTCCCAGCCTGGCTCCCAGACCACATGTGCCATGAGCACTGACTCGTGCTTCCAGAAGTAGGGGTGTCAGCGGCTCCCCTCTGCCCTCTCCCCAGCCCCCAAAGGACCCACCGTGAGAGGGGCCTTAGGGGCTCCTTTCCTGGCTCTCAAGCTTCCCCAAGTGGGCATGGTGAGCCCCGGGAGAGCCCCAGGGGCCGAGTGCCTGCACCCTGGATGTGGGTGCATGTAAATGGGCTTCCTGGAGGAGCAGCCAGTGCGGAGCTGCTGGAGCAGCTGCTGACCAGGACAGTGGCCGCCTGGACCCCTGAGCACCGTGCTGGAACACCAGGAGGGGCTCATTCTCCTCCCCTGAATAATATTCCTGTTTGTTTAAGTGATGCCCAGCCAGCGAGGGAGGGAGAAGGCTGCAGCCACCCTGTCATGTACCTCCGTGCAGAAGGGGCTCCTGCAGCCCCAGCCTGGAGTCCTTCCCGCCCACCTCTCCTGACACCTACCAGGAAATGGAAGGGCCCAGAGAGGGGGCCCTAAGGAGTAGAAGCAAAAGTTCTAAAACCCAACAGATGTGGGGCCAAGAAGGGAGCACCAAGGACTGTGTGCACGCTTTGCTCTCCCCCCCTCCCACTCCCAAGGGATGTTCCTGGGACCCAGTGCTCTTCCTGGGGTCTCTTGGCTCCAACTGGAGCTGTGAATCAATGTCAGGACCTGAGGATTTGATGCTCCTGGACGCTGTGGTGCTGGAGATTACACAGGCCACTCTGCGATGCTCAGAGGGGTGCTAGGGTTGCTCCCTGGTGATGCTCGGGAAACCAGGTGGTGCTGGGAGCTGAACAGGACTGACCTGATGCAAAGCTATGCCCTAACCACTTAGTCTCTCTGCACAACCAAGACTTGCTTCCATGTTTGCATGGAAATAGCACATGGGTCCTAGAAGGCCCTGATGGAAGTTCTGGTGATGGGCTCTTCAGACTAGCAGCATGTATGTATCTGTGTTTACCTCCATGAGTGTAATGTGTATGTGTGATATATGTGTATATGCATGCACACATGTGTCTGTGTCTGCATGCAAACATTTGTGCTATTGTGTGTACATGTGTGCATCTATGAATATATATGTACATGCATGTTGTGTGCATCTGTGTATGTGCTCACCTGTGCAGACATGCATGTGTCCATGTCAATGTGTATGTGTGTGTGTGTGTGTGAGAGAGAGAGAGAGAGAGAGAGAGCAGGGTCCAGCCCAATACACAGAGCACGGTCCCTCACCGAGCTGTCAATCCCCAGAGCCAGGAGCATGATGAAGAACACGATAGCCCAGAACGTGGATCCCGACAGGGTGGAGATGGCTTCAGGGTAGAGGATGAAGACCAGGCCAGCACCTGGAAGAAAGGACATGGGTCCTCAAGGGCTGGCACAGCACAGGGGAGGAAGGAGGTCCTCCTTCTCCTCTTTCTCTTCCTCCTCTTCTCCCTCCTCCTCCTCCTCCTTCTTCACCTTCCTCCTCTCTCTCCCTCCTCCTCCTCCTCCTTTTTTTCCTTCTCCTCTTTCTCCTCCTCCTCTTCTCTCTCCCTCCTCCTCCTCCTCCTCTTTCCTTCACCTCCCTCACCTCCTCCCTCCTCCTCCCTCCTCTTTTCCCCTCCCTCCTCTTCTCCCTCCTCCTCCTCCTCCTCCCTCCTCCTCCTCTCCTCTCCCTCTTCCTCTCCCCTCCTCCTCTCCCCTCCTCTCCCCTCCCTCCTCTCCCCTCCTTCTCCTTCCCCTCCTCCGGGCTGCTCTGCCCGCCCACCTTCAGTGGCCACATCCTCAATGTTGACCTTGTGCTCGTGGGCCATGTAGCCAAGGATGGAGAAGATGGCAAAGCCGAAATGAAGCTGGTTACACAGTTAATGGTGCTGGTGAGCAGAGCGTCCCTGGGGAAGAAGCACGGTGAGATCCAGGCCTGTCACTGGCCTTGGGACCTCAAAGGAGCATCACACACTCTCCCTCCTCCTCTTCCTGCTGCCGCCCCAACTCAGGGCCCCTCATCACTGCTTAGTACTGTTGTGGACTGGGAATGCTCAGGTGCGGTCCCCAAGGGCTTTGCTAAATGGCTCAACCTTCCTTCTAGGATGCTCTATGGATGCCCCAATGTGAACATTTTTTAAACATCACACTTGGCAATGCTCAAAAGTTACTCCTGTCTCTGCACTCAGGGAATTACTTCTGGTGGGGTTTGGAGGACCATATGGGATACCAGGGATCGAAGCCAGCTTAGCTACATGCAAGGCAAACGCCCTCCTGCCTCACTGTTGCTCTGGCCCGACACATAGCCTTAATCTGCAGACACCCCGCTCCTGCCTTTCTCCCACTGTCCTCATGACACACTGCTAATAACATCTGTCACTGTCCTCTCTAACCCCAGAGCTCACTCCCAGTACACCCTCATCACCCCAGCAGAGATCTATCACCCCACATCCTCAACCTTCTTAGAATCGATCTTGCAGCAGAGAAAACTGCAGTTTTGCCTGGAGCCTCTGAGGGAGATTGAGGGAGGAAGCCCAGCTGGTGCGTTGACGGCAGGAGCTGCTTCCCTGCTCCCAGCGCACAGCAGGCAGCGAGGCTGGTACCTCGGGCTCCTGGGAAACGTTGACTCCTGACCAACTCCTGACCCTGCCAGGCGCTCCCCTCCTGCAGCCGGCTAGGCTGTGTCCTCCCTGGCCTGACTGGGCACCCAAAGGGCAGAGGCATGCAGTGAGCCTCGGTCCCAGGCTTGCACCCAGGACCCCCAAGGGACTGTGACTGCAGCTTTCCCAGCCACCCCGGCCTCTGCTGAGGAGAAGCCCCGACAGGCGCATTCACAGGGGGCACCCAGGAGAGCTCAGAACTCTGTCCGCTGCCTATTTCATAGCGCAAGAAAATGCCAGGAGAAAAATCATCTTGTCCCACCAGAGCCTTCTCTCCCTCCCCACCCCCACCTCCAGGATCTATTCCCAAGATTCAGGGCTTTCCCAGGGCACCAAGAAGGAGCTTACCTGTAGCAATTGTTGTCAAATTTGTTGTAACTCAGCAAAGGCGATCAAGACACCAAATCCAGCCCCCAAGGAGAAAAATATCTGCGTGGCGGCATCGATCCAGACCTGGAACAAGCGGACACAGCCCTCATGGCCTGTCTCACCCCTCACGCCCCTCTCCTCACGCTCACTCCAGGATACCACCTAGCTTCCCACAGCACAGAGTCACCCCTCACGTCCCACCCCTCACACCCCAATCCAGGATGGTCAGGGCCCTCCGCAGAGGCTCCTGGACTAGGGAAACGACAACTGGGACCAAATAAGGGCAGAGGGAGTCTGAGCTGACTCCAGTTTCTATCTCTTGACTGGGAGTGTCCAGGAATTGCTCTCCTGGATGCACTATCTGGCTCAACTCACAGCCCTGATTTCAAGGGAAAATCAGACGAAGAGGTAAGAGACTGTTGGAGTGGAGTGGGGAGGGTTGGGGACCATGGCAGCAGTTACAGTGGCAGCATCTGGGAAACAGGGTGAGTTGTCTGGCCTGGAGATAGACATTGGCAGCTCCTTGGAGCAATACTGGGTCAGTGATGGGTGTTGTGAGCACAGAGCCTGAAGCCTGGAGATCCCAGTCTGTTTCCAGCCTCTCTGCTTCCTGCTCTAACCTGGCCCATTTCCTCTCTTCATCTCAGTGTCTTTATATGGTCAGCGGGTGTCATTACAGACACTGCATGTCATGGCACAATCACCACACATCTCAGGTGGCTCCACCCTTTTTTAAAAAGTGGAAGTATGATCATTATGTGAAGCTTTATAAAAGGAAAAAAAATGTGGGGCCAAGAGAAAGTACAGGGAATAAGGTGCTTGCTTTGCATGCAACCCTCTGGGTTTGGTCCCTGGTATCCCATATGGGCCCCAAGTCTGCCAGGAGTGATCCCTGAGTTGTGATCCCTGAGCAGACCTAGGAGTAACTCCTGAGCACCATGGGGAAGAAGAAAGAAGAAGAAAGGAGGAGGAGGAAAAAGAGAAGAAAGAGGAGAAGAGTAGGAGAAGAAGTTGGAGGAGAAGGAGGAAGAGGAGGAGAGCGAGGAGGAAGAGGGAGAGAAGAGGAAGAAGAGGGAGGAAGAGGAAGAGGAAGAAGAGGAAGAGAAAGAGAAAGAAGAGGAAGAGGAAGAAGAGGAAGAGGAAGAAGAGGGGAGGAGGAAGAAGAAGAAATTTTAAATATTACTCCAAAATATGATTAAACAATAATTTGGTGAAATACGGTAACCCATCCAGTGAATTCTCATCTCCCCACTACCAACACCTTACTCTACAAGCCGGGAGGAACCCAGATCTCAGGCTCAGCTTCTCCTTGCAGGAGAGGCTGGGGGATGGGGGGTACCAAAAACAGGTGCAGAATAAGCGGGCATCTGACTTGTTTCAGGGTTACAAAGCTGGCTGTTGTCTTGGGCACCGCTGTCTTTCTGCCACCTGGAGAGAGGTTTGGCCCTTGGTCCACTGTAGTGTGTGGGTTATCACTAGTGGTGGTGTAGACCAGATCTGGCCTCAGAATTCTGTTGGCAGCATTATGGGTCCAGTGAGAGTGAAGACTCTTGGGAAATGGGGTGCTGTGCCCTAGGGTGGGCACCCAGGGAGGCAGCTGAAAATAATCTCGCATGACTTGAAACTGCCCCAGGTCCTGGGTTCCTCCAGGATTAGCTCTGTTCCCCACCTCAGACTCTACTCCCAGTGCTCCTGGGACAGGAGGAGGGTCCCTGTGGAGTTCATCGGGGATAGATAACCCCAGGGCCCAAATGCTACTTCTGATGTCAGCTTCACAGGGTGTGCCAAAGACCAAAGTCGCAAAGCTGACAGAGAACTCAGCTAGGGCTGGAGTGCACATGCGGGGCGTGGCCCAGAGCACGGGGGTCACTCTCCTTGAACCAGGCTATTTAGTGGCACCACAGAACCGCAGACAGAATCACTGAAAGCAAAGATCATGGGTGCCAAGGAGGGTGGCATGCAGGGCTTGGAGGGTAATGCCTCCAGAGAGGCTCATCCCAGCTGTGCCGCCCAGGTGTGGCAGAACCGCCATGGGGTTCCCAGCCTGAGTCCTCCACACCTGGCCAGGCCAGCACTGACCGTGGCCTCCTTGAGGCGGTAGAAGTCGATGTGCAGGTAGGCACTGATGCCGTCAGAGGCGCCCGGCAGTGTGATGCCATGGACCAGCAGGACGAAGAGCACGAGGTAGGGAAGCGTGGCCGTGATCCACACCACCTGCAGGGACAAAGCTGGCATGAGGGTGAGCGCCCTGCTCTGTGGGCTCCTGGTGGTGTGCTGGGGGAGGGGCACACGCTCCAGGGCACACTCTCCAGTCACACCTCCCACACGGCACACGCATGTTCCGTAATCAGCTCCTAGGCAGGATGGGTCACAGTCCAGAACAACTTGGAAATGAGCCCAGCCAAGGCATCACCCGTTCTGGACACAGTGACAGGCAAGAGGACAAGGACGAGGTTCTCAGAGTGCTCATTGCCTGTGGCCCTCCAGGCCGCATTTTCTGACCATATGACACTGTCCAATAGAATCAAGAACAGCCTCTCCTCCCCACTCCACACACACAACTCTCAGCCAAGTTATTCTTTCACTCTCAGAGCACCAAGAGGTAAGAGGCTAAAGCCAGTAGCCAGTGCTCTGCCATCCTTCACGTCAATAAGGACAGACATGGGACAGAGATAACAGGCTCATGAGCTGGGGCCACACAGAGACAACCAGAGTAAGAACAGAGGAGGAGAATGGGGACAGGAGGAATCACCTCACTCCTCCAGGTGTCCACCCGCTGTTAGAACATTCTGGGGATAAGAGATAAGAATGTTCAAGTCCAGGGGCTTGGACATAGCATAGTTTGTAGGACCTTTGCTTTGTACACAGCTGACCCTGGTTCAATCCCCAGCACTCCAGATGGTCACCCAAGCACCACCAGGACCGCCATGAAATGATTCCTAAGTGCAGAGTCAGGAGTAAGCCCTGAGTATCGCTTACAAGTGTGGCACCCCCACCCCTTAAAGAAAAGAATATCCAAGTCTAAATCTCACTCTTGGGAACAACTCACATAATTTGTCAAAGCTCCCTGGTGATGTTAATTCATAGATGGGGTCAAGAATCACTGTATTGGCGAATGAGATCTTGCAGAAAAGATGCCCCAACTATAACATGGTGCAGAGCCAGGTGGCCTGTCTCAAGGAAGACTTAGCTCAAAGGACACTTGCTGCAGTATGAGAGAGTCTCTGAACTCCCAGAGCTGAGCCTGGGCACTGCGGTCACCAGAATCTTCACCAGCTCTAAGGAGGGGTTAAAGCCCTGGGAAAATTCTTTGTGAAACTTCTGTGAATGACACAGGCTCCTTTCCAAAACTGAGATGTGGGAAATAAAGTCATGACTGGGATCTAGTCTCCTTATGTGTCTTTCCTGATAGCCCATGAGTTCCTTAGATGCAAGATTTCCATATTTCCCAAATTTGGATCTCTAGTCTGTGGCACACATGGTTGCTTTTATAAAAGTATTTGTTGGATGCGTGGACGCATAAGTGGAGAGTGGTTCAGAATAATGCCTGGAAGGATGGTGGACAGATGATTGCACAGTTAGGAACGCAATTGAGTCGATGGTGAATGGATGGTAGGTGGGAAAATGGTTGAATGGATGGGTGGGTTAACAAAACATCAGGAGGTTCATAAATGACTTAGTTGGTCAAAGAATGAATAAAAAAGTGGCAAGTGAATGAAAACAAATGTAATTAAGTGCATCAGTCACAGTCCTGGCATCTGAGGGAATCGGAGAGAAATCAGGCTCCACTGACTTGTATTAACTAGTGAGTGGTTTCTCCACTGGAATGGCCTTTGCAAAAGTGTCCTTAGACATCTGCTTTCTTTGGTGGTGGGGGCAGAAATGAGGGAAGGGAAAGAGGCGAAAACAAATGTGGAAGAAACGGAGCCTTGGAAAGTGAAGTCACTGCATCTGGAGGGAGGATGGGGCTCATGGGACTTCTGGGTTCATCCTCCCAAAGTCGCTTAGGACAAATGGGTCTTTCTCCTCGGCAAGGCAGGAGGAGAAGCCTGGGGCCTCCAGGGGGTCCTGACTCCTTGGTTCTCCTAGAACTCATGTCAACAGCTGTAGCCCCATTGTCCATCCCTGCGGCTGACTGAGCTCACACTCTGGCCATCTCAAAACAACATCCCGAGTTCTGAGTCCAGGAGGCTCCCGTGGGGTCTGGAAGCAGCCCTGTGTTGGCAGTGCCTGAGGTTCCAACATGGATCTAATTTCCTCAGGGAACACGTTAGGACATGACTGAGCTCATCCCAAATGTAGTCAAACACTAAGAAAGAAGAGTTTATTCATGGGCACGTACCCAGGGCTCAACCATGTGAATTCGGCTGTTAGTTCTGGGAAATGTTGCCCAAGTGAGCCAGAGCCACAGATATTGCTTAAAATACTGTGTGGAAAGGAAGGTCCCTGGGTCCCTACCACAGCCTGCTTCTGCTCACACTCTTCCTGGAACCTCCATCCAATGCAGCTACAGCTTCTGCTCTCAAACATCTCACCTTGCAGTGCCCCTCATCACGAGAAACCATCTGTGGGCATTCTTTGGGCACATGATGACGACACATGATAAAGCATCCCGGGGCCAGAGAGATAGTGCAGTGGGCAGGGTGCTTATCTTGCACACAACCAGTCTGGGCTTAGTTCCAGGCAAGCCATATGGTTTCGTGAGCATGACCAGGATTCATGAGCTCAGAGCCAAGAGTAAGCCCTGAGTACAGCTGGGTGTGGTCCCCAAACAAAATCAGTCCCCAAAACCAAATAGCCCATGGGTTTTGCAAGCAACTTTAATTCCTAAGGGAAACCATTTAAAATTTTTCTTTTTAATAGCCTCAAATCCAAATTCTTACTTACCTCCTATTCCTGTAGATTCTGGCTAGAGTGTTTGTGGTTCTAGATGCCAAACTCAATCCAAAGGAATCAAATCACAAGGAGGACAAACCTTACCTCCGGAAAAGAAGGAACTTCCTAATGAAGAGTTCTTCACTCACTGGAAAAGGGTCCAGTGGGGAGGAGTCCCTGATACTGAAGCATGCTATCAGCTATGGCAGAAGAAGGGCTCAGGGAGAGAAGTGTCTGGATAAAGAGAGCTCTGGGGTCAGCAAGAGCAGCAGCGATGCTTGGGAGCATGTCTGAAACGCCAACCCCATCTGGACCGCTGAGTCACATCTCAGCGAAGGTTCCAGGCATCGGACTCTAACAAGCCCTGCCCATGTTCCAATGGTACAGTAAAGGGAGAAGCTCAGCACAGGGTCACCTGGATACTCACCTCTGAGAGAAAGATGGTGAATACCCACATTCTACTACTACCTCTGCTGATTTAGGACATACGATCCTCAGACTCGGGTCTCAAGACATTTCATTCATAAGGAAGCCCGACCAAGACATATGAGGTGCGGCAGGTATGAGATACCGACTTTTAAAGTGGGTATCACTAAAACAGTGAGCTTTAGGTATTTGACCATGATCATTGCTTATATGCAAATGATGCTATTCTTAGTATCCAGGGGCTGATTGGACTGGTCTGAATTGACACACTAATGGCAAGACTTGGCTAGAATTACCATATTTCACTGTATAATCACCATCACCATATAATCAGTATACACTGCTGCTATTGTTTTTTTTTGTAATATTGGCAAATTTTTTAAAAAAAACTTCACCTAAGGGTTTTATCTCATGTTTTTTTTTCATAAATTGTGTCCTAAAATTAGTAGCAATTATTCAGTGAAATATGGTACCAAGTAAAGTTAAAAAGAAATATGGTACCACTTGAACTCAAACATAACCAACCATCTTTTTTACTACTTAAATATTCTACAGTTCTGGTTTTCTTCAAACTGGTCCAGTTTTTCTTTCTCTCTAATCCCAATATTTTTTTTTTTTTTGGCCAGAGGGAAAAAGTTCTGTTTTCCCCCATCCCCCAAACAGTTCAGAACAGGGCTTTTCATGCCAAAAAAGCTGAATACACATTTTTTTCCAGTGCACATGGAATATTCTCCAAGATAGACCATATACTGAGCCACAAAACATACCTCAACAAAATAAAAAAGATTGAAATTGTGTCAGCTATCTTTTCAGATCATGATGCACTGAAAATAGTAGTTAACCGTACACAAAAGCAGAGAGTCAAACCAAACACCTGGAAACTGATCAGCTCACTGCTGAACAACAAATGGGTCATAGAAGAAATCAAACAGGAAATCCAAAGATTCCTGGAAACAAATGACAATGAAGATACCAACTATCAGAACTTGTGGGACACAGCAAAAGCTGTATTAAGAGGAAAGTTCATAGCTTTGCAAGCATTCATAAGGAAAGAAGAAAGGGCCCACATAAATAACCTGACCTCACAGCTGAAAATATTAGAAAAAAGACCAATAAAAGAAGCCCAACCCAGGCAGAAAGAAGGGAATAATAAAACTTAGGGAGGGTAATCAACGAGCTGGAAACCAAGAAAAAAAACAATCCGAAAGATTAATGAAACCAAACAGTTCAGAGCCTGGCTAGGAAGGAGCAGAGCAGAGCAGAGCATTAAGGCTGGTCCCAGGCAGTTACAAGACTTCACTTAACTCTTGACAGAGGGGGGCTCAAGGTCCCTGGAAATTCTGTTCACAAGCAAATAGAACAGGTGGGAGCCTGGTCCCACTCCTTCCTGCCTTCCAGGCCCACCAGAAGTTGGCGAGTCAGAAAGCTCATGGAGCAGAATGTGAGCAGGGCCATTGCTGAAGGTACAAAGTCATTCACTGACCAAACTCCAGATCCCAGCCCTGCCGGAACATCCTCTTCTCACACTCCCCCGCCCCATGCACACACACACACACACACACTTTGCAGTCCCCATTTTGGATGGTCCCATTTTGTAGGTGAGGAAAATGAAGCTTAGGATGCTTCTTAAACTGCAGTGGTTCAGGATTCCAAACCAGGTGTTCTGAACAAAAAAACATGTTCTTTTTGGGCCACACCCAGTGGTGTTCAGGCTTAGACTGACTCTGACTCGGGGATCACTCTGTGTGGCAGGTCAGAGATCAAACTCGGGTCTTCCATGTGCAAGGCAGATGCCTTACCATTACCCTATAGGTCTAGACCAAATAAAATAAAACATGTTCTTAATGGGTCGCCTACCAAGTCTTTGAGGCTAGAGTTCAAGTCCTAGCCATTCTAAGGACAGCTGCAAACCTGGGTCCCTCTCCATACCCCAGGATCCTCACCTATATTCATAGAAGGCCTTGAGTACCTTCAGCTCAACATCAGAGGGTTCTGTTAATGGACTTAAGGTTGATCCATGCTAGAAGCCAAGCAGGCCTAGATGGGAGATATGAAAGGACTCTTGGGGAAGGGCTGCATGTGGCCCTGTGTGTATACCTGCTCTCTCACTCCCTGGGATATGGCTAATTCTTGGTTCTGACCTCCACCTTCTCCTGATGTACAACATGGTCAAGGACAGGAGGTAGTCTGGGGTCCTCCGGCTCCCATATTCAAATACTCCCCCCCGCCCCATACACACATTGTCTCTCTAGTCTGGGTAACATACCTTTCCCCAAATGCAGAGCCTGCACTTGCCAAGGGGTAAATGTGAACATTTGTAACCCATTTCAGGCCAGCTCTATGGCTAAGAAAGCCAGACTAAGGTTCCAGATACAGTCTGGAAAGAAATCAACAATGCTCTCAGTTTTCTCGTGAGCCACTTTATAAAAGCAGTTCAAGCCAGGGCACAGAAAGGTCGAAGCAATGATCCCTATTCTAGAATGCCTCTCCCAGAATTACTGGTAGCTCTTGCCTGCTCAGGCCAAAGCATGGGACCTGCCTGCCGTGTGAGCTAGAGCTTCATTTGCTGTCTGCAGGGGGTCATAGTTCTCATTTCCAGTGTTCCCACCTGGGGGCTTCTCCTGCAACACTTCTGGCTCCCACCCCTCAGGGGAGAGAATGATTCGTACATTTAGATCTGCATCAAAAGCTCTGCCCCTGGCCAAGTCCTGCGCTAAATGTCCCCTTTGTGAACAACTGTCAGGAACTTAGTTTTGGGGTGCAGCATGAGAAGGCTGTAGTATCTCACACCCATGTTAGTGGCAGCAGTAGAGGCCCTGCTGTTGAGCCTAGCTCCTGCCAAGATCCAGAGAGCCCTGCCCCGCTACCCAGGAAAGGCCCATAGAGGTTGGCCAAAGCTGGCCCAGGGCTTCTCTGCTTCCAGGACTTAGCTCAGGCAGCTCCTTCCATGGAAACACCCTTCCCAGTCGACCTTTTTCTGTCCTCAGAGACCTCCCAAGTACCATCTGGCAGATCCTCTCTGCCCAAAGGGTTCTTTCTCCTACCACATCTCCTGTCTTTTTGACTGAGGTAAGAAGAAACTCATGTGTCATGTCAACTGCATATCAAAATATGCATGAACATATGGACCATGATTACTGAAACACAGGTTCCCCCAAGACAGCACCTACTGGACCAGTGTAGTGCACTTAGCTCTTAACTTGTCTATTTCATTTCTGAAAATTGTTGGTGACAAACTGCTGAAAAATAGTTGAGAGGCCAGATCAATAGTATGGTGGGTAAGACACTTGCCTTGCATACAGCCAAAACAGGTTTGATCTATGGCACCCCAAAGGCTTCCCGATTCCATCAAGAGTGATCCATGAGCATAAAGTCAGGAGTAAGCACTGAGCACCACCAGGTGTGCCCCCAACAAAAAAAATAAAACAAAAATGTTGAACTGCACCTGATAGAACATTTAAGGAAGGTCTGTAACTTATTGACTCCCCTAATCTTCCTTTCTTCCTACCTTCCCTCTTTTCCTTATTCATCCTTCAGTACACATTGAAGATTTATTTATTATGAGTCAGAGTGGGGTGATCTGCACTTCAACTGGTTCTAGGGTAAACATTGTGTTTCCAAGATGCTAATAAGAAATTCTAGATCAAATTCTTCCTTTCAGACTCCTCCCCATGGACAACCTGGACCTCACCACTTCTTTGCTAAAGAGCATGACCAAAGACTCCAGGAGCACCAGAGCGTACTGCAGTGCAATCCCACTTTCTAAATTCAGTTGCCGAATGAAGATTCTCACACATTCATGCTTCCCTGGTGATGGTAAGTGGCTGCCTTGTGAACCCCAGTGAATCCACACTTGGCCACAGTTAGCTCCCACAATGATTCTGGGCTTTGCCATAAGACTTACCTTGGCCAGTAGGATGATTAGTTCAGTAGCAAGCATGATCAAGTAGAGACTGGAATTGCTATTTGCACATTGGGGCTTATCTGCTTGGAACAAGCTCTTGCAACCCAGCTGTCCTGCTGCGAGAAGCTCTAGCCACAGGGAGAGGCTATGTGGAAACCACACAAGGGATCCAATGCCCCAGCAGGATTCACAGTCAATATCCATGGCCGTCCATGTAGGTCACCATTCGGCTAGCCAACCTCCCAGGTCACACAACATCATGTAGACTAAAAGAATCACCCAGATAATTCCGGCTGGCCCACAGAATCATGAGTGGTCATAAACACTATTTTAAATCATGACATCTTAGGAAGTTTGTTCATGGTTCTAGCTAACCAAACCCTGGAAAGAATATATTTCCCAGGCTCTCTAATATGATCAAGCTCGGGGCATACCCCACAATGATGGTGATGGTTATCTTATTGCTCCTAAGCCTAAGAATCAAAACGGGCCATGCCGTGAGTATATTCCACCCCAAGAGGCATTATGGCCAAGGTCAGAAAGTCAAGTCTGGCCAAGCTCTTCTAAATCACCCAATTCTGAACCACCCCCTTTCCCAAGGACACCAAGAACTTAAAGGGTACTTAGCCTTGGGTCAGAGGAAGCAAAAAATCCAGAAACATCTACATCCTTCTTAGAACATTCACCTTACTTTTTATATTCAGGAGAGGGACGATGGGTTTTAGAAATGAAACATGATTCTATCCAAAGGCAGACACAATCATTGGCATTAAGTTTTAGAAATGTTTCAAATTTAAGAATGTAAGATTTAGAAAGTGTGTGCTCACAGGTTGCTGAGCCCTGGGGTGCCCCATTCTCAGGTTGGCTATGCAGAGAGCTTCGGCAAGAAAGCCTGAGCCAGGGTGCCAGAGAGATAGTCCAGTGGGTAGGGTGTTTGCTTTGCATGCAGCCGACCCAGATTTGATCCCCAGCATCCCATATGGTCCCTCGAGCACTGCCAGGAGTAATTCCTGAGTTCAGAGCCAGGAGTAACCCCTGAGCATTGCCGGGTGTGACCCAAAAAGAAAAAAAAAGTCTGAGCCATTTGTACCCCTCACTCTACAGTGGGGGAGACAGGCTCAGGGAAAGGAAAGGGCCTATGTTCAGGGTCAAGCCAGCTTCTCTGCAGGTGGGCGTTCTGCTTGTTCTTCCAGCTCTTCCCTTGCTTGACACCTCCTGGTTCTATAGCTAGAAAACCAATGTTTATCCTTTGGGGCCAACTTCAGGACTGAAAGAGGAGTAAAGAGCTCACCTTCCCTGATGTCTTCACTCCTTTCCAAAGGCTAAAGAAGAGGACAACGACGACGACCATGAGACAGAGCACGAGCTGCCACTGGGGCAGACCGATGTCGCGGATGCCAGAGCTTTCATGAAGGTGCAGCACACCGCGCCTGCGTGGAGGAGGGAAGCCGAAACCAGAAGTCAAGGAGATGGGTACAGGCCTGGGCTGCACATCGATGGCACCTCAGCTGCCCTCTCCCTGCATGCCGTGGGCCTGCTCAGCACAGTCCATCATCTCTGGAAATGCCCTGAAGTACCTGTGTCTTCAACAGCAAGCGTAAAGTCCAGCCTCCAAGAGTCTTAAACACAGCATGCGCCTATCTAGGGGAGAGGGGTGGTAAAGCAGAGCGAGGGCCCTGCTAGCACCCAGCCCTCCTTTAATCATTCCCAAGCCTTTAATCATTCCTGCAAGTCTGGAACTTTCCCAGAACACACTTCCCAGACCAAGATGCCTGAGATGCCTGACAAGCTTCTCATCCCAGTGGTCAGGAGAGATGCCCTAATATTGTGCCCCTGCTTGGGCCACAGAGCGTAATGAGGAAATTGGGTAGGGTTTGAGAGCAGAGAGGTCTGAATGAGGCAGGATCTGGAAACAGAACCAGGACAGGTAAGAGCTCTTCCAAGCTGAGCCTTGTTTCCGTCTCATGTGGAAGGGAGGAGGGAAGGTGTGCCTGGTGATGTCACCCACCAATTGTCCAATTTGACAATTAGTGGTAGCGCACCTGCTTTGCTCTGGGTTCGATTCCCTATACTTCCAAAAAAGAAAATAAAAAGGGTGGTGGGGGAGAGAAAGAAAATAACTGAAAAAAGGAAAAAGGGCTAGAGAGATAGTACAGCAGGCAGGTCACTGGCCTTGCATGCATCTAACTGGGCTTAATCCCTGGCACCCCATATGGTCCCTAAGCACTGCCAGAGTGATCTGAGAGCAGAGCAAGGAGTGAACCTTGAGCACAGCCAGGTGTGGTCCTCCCAAAAGAAAATGGCAACAAAAAAAAAAAAAAAAAAGGCTTCAAACTCATTAAACTTGCCCTGAAATTGGCTAAAATGATTCTCACATCCATCGAATGGCCCCAAATGGGCCCTGAGGACTGGGCGTGCGTGTGACAGCCCATCTGAGCTCATAAAGCTGAGAAGACCCATCTCCGGAGCCGAGTCCCCAGAAAAGAAGGTCTGGACCTTGCCGTGCGGCCACATGCTGCAGGGGCTGTGCTCAGAACTGACTTCACTGGCATCTTCCAGCATTTGAGCGGCAGTGAACCAGCCTTGGGATGTGCGGCGCAGCCTTTCTGGACACCAGAGGCCAAACAGGCCCAGTTCCTCACTTGACACTGAAACTTGAGGCACCAGTGAGGTGGGGAGGGGGTGCTCTTCCTCCCCAGGAGTGGGGCGGGGTGGCAGCTCGTGTTCACAAAGGGCGCCCATTCACGGGCCAGGCTGCTGCACATCCAAGTCTCCTGCTGCTGCCAGCTGTTTGGCTTCGGGCTGGAGCCCCGAGAGAATAGTGGTTTTGTTCCCTTGAATGATAGATTCAATCCATCTGCTTAAATGAGTACAAGATGGTAACAAACTAGCCAGCAGGCTCTGGGCAAGAGAACAAGCCCAGGACTCCTCGGGCTATGATGGGGGTCCTGCTGCTGGGGTCCACATTCAGATTGGTGATGGGCAGGAAATATCTACATACAAGGCCCATGGGTCCGTTGGAACTAAACCCAGAGATTGGGTCAGGGTGACAGTAGAGCGGATAGAGGTGCCCTGGGTTCAATCCCCAGCATCCCATATGGTACCCTCCAAGGCTTTCCAAGAGTGACTTCAGAGCGCAGAGCCAGGAATAAGCCTTGAGTACCACTGGGTGTGACCCAAAAAACAAAAAGAAAAGAAAAGGGTAGGGGCTGGAGAAAGAAGTAGGGATCCGGAGCTTGAGAAGGGGAGAGACAAGGAAGCTGATAAGATAAGCCCCGGGCTCTGCACCCCACTGTATCCCCAAGTCTGTGCCCGGAATGTCATCTCTTGTTGCCTTATTCTACTCAGAGTTGAGCCAAGAGGACAGTTAGGGTAGTTCTAAAGTAACCAGGATTTCTGAACCTCAGCTCGCCCTCACTCCTGCTGAGTGGTCCTAATGGCCAACAGGGACAGACCTATTGGCCATTATGATGTAGGAGGAGGAATCAAATAAGCACCAGACTGGAGACAAGACTACCATTTCCCATTATAATTTATAAGGACAAAGATTGCCCAGGGCAAAAGACGTCTGCTTTCCATTGAGGGCGAGACTGTAAAGGCAAGTGTGGGAACCGAGATCTGGAGGGGCAGCGGATCTGCCCCACACCCATTACTGTCTCCTGGACCAAGCCTGCTCATCCACCAGGGAACCTCAAGCCACCCCCTCTCCCCTGCTAGGAGCCCTGGGATTTTCCAAGGTGATGCTCCTAGGAAGAGCAAAGGTGGCCTTAGAATTTCTTCAACATGTCTCTGCCTGCCAACAAGAATGTGTGTGTAATCTCATGTGTGTGCACGTATATGTGTGTGTGCTCTCATGTGTGTGAGCTTGCGTGTGTGTGTGTGTGTGTGTGTTTTCAGGGTATCAGGACCCCTGAGCAGGACTCAGCAGATTCAGGGGCTACCCTTGGCCATACTGAGCTAGTAGGGTCAGTGTTCAATGTCTGGGCCTGGCAGTGTGGCACAGCTCTGGGCCAATGGTGCTGAGGGCCACCAGGGTCACACAGTGCTGCTGGGGAACACAGTGGTAGGGCCCACACTCCAGCAAGGCACACACCCCCCTGAGTCTGAGCTTTCCCAGCCCCAGCAAGAAGCTTGTTCTGCTGAGTCTGAGCGTGCGGCTTCAAGACTCACCAGATGCTGCAGTTGCTGTTGCAGACACCCCACATGCCTGCTGCACCCACAGCAGGAGCCCGGGTTCTCTCATCAGGGATCCAGGCACACAGAAGATCTTCAGGGGGGACAGGACTGGGAGGGGGAGCGGGGCACGGGCACATAGGGAGGGAAACTGACACTCGAGGGTGGGATTTTTTTTTTTTTGCGTGAAACCCAGCCATTATCTATATTGTAAATCACAGTGCTGGAAACAAAATTTAAAAAATAAAAGCAAAAAAGAAAGCTCGTCAGGTGATTCCAACACGCAGTCAGGACTGAGGCTCATTGGGCCAAGAGCTTATTTTGGAGCCAGGCTGCTGATGTTCAAATCCACATTTAACTCACTTAAGTCGTTTCTGGCCCGTTTCCTCCTTAGGGGCTGTGAGCACTGCGAGACCACCGTGGTTGGATGGGCTGAGGAAAGGCACTTTGACTCTGGCCACTCAAGGGTGGACAGTGTGGTTGAGCCCAGGACAAAGTTTGTTCATCTCAGCCCCTCAGAACAGTGTGTGATGTGACAAGGGGGAAGGGCCCCACTACCTGTCCACATGGAATTCGGCCAGAGAAAGCAAGGATACTACCTGCATCCCCTTCCTGGATTTTACTCACAAGATCTGACTCCTTGACCCTCAAAAGTCGCAGAAAGACACCAATGGATGGGCCCAACAGCAGCTGTGGGATCTGACACTTTGTTCCTTCTCCCACCAGCAAGCCCTTAGCTCCGCCTCTGGCTGACTCGATCAGCTCGGCAGCTACCTCCCCTCATCCCAGATCCCTGCACTAACATTCCTTGCCCCTCCACACCCGTTTCTTCCCTCCATATACCCAGGTCCAGTTTCTTGCACCCTGAGAGTGTGGGATATTCTCCTGAAAATGTGGCCGTACCCCTCATAAATTGTTCTTTCTTCCTTACCCGTTTGCATTGTCTTGTCTCTTGCTCTCCTGCACCCCCACAGTTTCCCCCAGCTGCCTGGATCCTCCATTCCTAGCCCTGGGTTAGGCACAGACTGGCTTCTCTGGGAACATTACAGTTGGAGCTTGGGTTCAGGCCCTGCCTGACCCTGGTCTCCACTTATCTGGGGATAGGGCTGGGGGTGGGGTGACTTACTCATAAAACTCAGCGGCTGGAGTGAACTTATATTTGGAGTACTTGGTGTGGTTGCCCAGCACGGAGCCATTGAGGAGCTTGGGGTCGGTGCAGTTGGGGCTGTTCCAGGCATGGCCACAGTCAGTCCAAGGCAGGTTGAATGTGAAGGAGGAGAAGAGGTAGTAGAGAGACCAGGCGATAATGACGTTGTAGTAGAAGCCGACGTAGATGGCAATGAGGATCACAGCATAGCCAACACCTGAGCCGGCACAGAACGGGCTCAGGACTGGCTTTATCAAGCCCAGCTCACTAGCTCCCCTGAAGAGTTGCTTCCAATTGGATAATAGACCCTCTACCTCTCTTGCTCTTTAGTCGACACCCCCATGTTCCTGAAGCACCCCATCTTTTGGCCTGATGACTCTCTATTGCTACAGGAGCCCCCCGCCCACTTACTGGCCAGGCTGGGTACCTCCAGGATGGTAAAGTCACAGATTGCCAACATGTAGGAGGACCAAAACCCTCCTCCCATGGGGAGGAGCTGGATCAGGTATCAGTTCTGAGCACCCCAGACTCCCCATCAGGCAGGGTAACACTGTGATAGGCAAACTCTGTCTCTGGTGGAATGGACCCCTGGCCTATGGGGGCATTGGCTTATGAGCTGTCTCCCCATCTTAGGACGTCCTGGGCTCACCTTCCAAAGAACTCCTTAGTCTGACTTCATTATTGGGACCTACTTCTAGAGAACCCCAAAGTAGCACCCCAGTTAGAACTTTGGCCCTGGGTTCCTCTGGTGCAAACTCCTCTTCCTATTTCATTGGGAGCTCCTTTCGGAAGGAGTCTCTGGCTTTGGCTTCTGATAGATGTAGTTCTGGCTTCCAGGCCACTGGCTTATGGAGCAGCCATCTGCATTCTTAGTGGGTGAGATCTGGGAGCAGCTGATCTCCTGCTTCGTCGATGGGGACAGGCGTTTGGTCTGACCTGGCCAGGTCATTTTTGCTTCCCCAGTGCCACAGAGACTGGCTGGGGGTGGACATGTTAGTGGAGATCAAATCCAAGGCACTGTTTTTCTGGGACCTTTACTGAAATGATGACGGTAGACAGAGTGCTTTTCTTTTGTTGTGTCTTTGACAAAGCTCGTAGGATATTATCATACTATAGCTGATGGCCACTACTGCTAGCAGTTGTAGCAGGCCTGGCACCCCATATGATCCCAGAGCACCACCAGGAGTAATTTCTGAGTGCAGAGCCAGGAGTAACCCTTGAAGTGTTGCCAGGTGTGACCCCCAATATATGTATAAATTTAGGGTCCTCCCGAGGGGGACACCGAGGGCCTGGTGCTACTCCCGGCAATACGAGGTCAGCCAGAGAAACACTTCTAGGGAGAGCTTAAAGGTGTTGCTTGGACCCTGCAATGCTGGGCATTTCCTGGGTCCCAGGCTGAGACTAAGGGCCTCCTGAACTCTATAAACACATAATATTTTTCTTCTTCTTTGGGGGTGGAAGTACTTCCAGTGATATTTGGCCAGTTGGAGTCAGATGGTTCAACACTCAGGCCCGGCAACGTGGTGCTACTTGGACCAAGCAGTGCTGGGCCCTTGCCAGGGCCATGACCCAGGGCTAGGACTCAAAGCCACGGCAATGCACCAGCCCTTTGAACCACATCCCCAGCCTACATTAGAGGGTTTACCCCTAGTCTGTGGCCAGGTGCTGAATCACAGGTGTAAAAGAGTTGGAAACCACAGCATGAAATAACGCCTGACCCCCTCCCACCGACCTTTACCCCCCCCCCCCCCCACCACCACTCGGCACACACAGACTTTACCTTTGAAGAATGGACAGATCTTCCACACCGTGGCTGCCCCTTCCCGGTTGTACTGACCCAGCGCCAGCTCCATGTAGAACAGAGGCATGCCCGCAATGATGAGGAAGAGGGTGTATGGGATGAGGAAGGCCCCTGGAAGACACACACGCAGAGGGTGAGCCCACAAGAGGTTGGCTGGCATCTGCCAGGAGCACCCAGCCACACCCGCATGCCCGCTGTTTCTCAGCAGGGATGGCAGGAAGTAAAATGCCGTACAGAGTAATGAGCCCCAAAGTGGTAAGAGAAGCTGTCATGATCATAATTGCACTTCAGAGCTTCTGGGATTGCGTTAGTAAAATCTTGGCTCATCGGCGTTTAACAGATTTGTTTCTTTAGTGGGGGGGCATACCCAGCGGTGCTCAGGGGTTACTCCTGACTCTGCGCTCACTCCTGGTTGGCCTGGGGACAGACCGTATGTGGTGCTGGGGATTGCACCCTACCTGCTGCACCATCTTTCCAGGCCCTGAACAGGTTTGTTTTTGTGGATGCTTAAGTCTCTGCGTAACGAGCTCACAGCTCTGTGAGCCATGGAGAGGTGGAAAGAGAAATGTTGCATAAATTATTTTATAGGCACATTCATTTTAACACATGGCCCTTTCTTTCATGGATGCTCTTTCTAAGGAATACTAGTCTCCCAAACTCTTCCTTTGACACATGAGAATACTGAACCCAGAGGCTGGTCACACCCAAGCCTCATAGGAATGCATTTCTAACTTTGCTCTTACTATATTTATGTAAGGTTGCCCCCCAAATAATCTCCCTGTATTCTTTCAGAATCTTAACCACAACTCACAGCCTTAAAACATAGGGGGTCCCAAGAGAAAGTGAGGCATGGCAGGGAGCCGTTATCATTTGCATTGCTGGTGAGTGACAGACACGCTCAGGGGCCCGGACCTGCACTCACCACGTGCCAGGTTGAAGGGAAACTGCAGCTAACTGGCTGGAATGCAAATCTCTGGGTAAGGGAGATGCAGAAACTAAAGGGGTCCCTGGGTAATGGGTGGCCACACATCCCTCAGGATAATCCTGGCATGACTGGGTTCACCTCTGGGTTCTAGAGAATTCTCTATTTTGACCAGCAGCTTTTAGAGCTCCGAAGCTACCAGACCACTGGCAGAGACACATAAAACATCAGCCCAGGTGGCAAATGTGGTCAGAGCAGAAGGCCAGTTCTTTTTTCTGGTTCAGCAGGAAGTGGTCTGGTCAGAGTCACGCATCTCTTGCCAAAGCCCCTGGACCTGGATGCAATTCCCATGGAAACCTATACTCCCAGAACCACCAATCCCCAGCTTCCCGGACTAGTGAAATACTGTGTGATGGCAGCCTTACTGCTGCCCCGGGGCCTCTCCATGCACTATGTCATTTACCCACTCGGCCACAGAGTGGCGTCACCTCCATTTGACGATGTGGAAACTGAGGCTTGTGAATCCCAGACCTCTTAGGAAAATGCATAAAGCCTTGGGCTTGATGCCCTGAGACTTAGTCCCTCTGTGGCAGCTGATCAGTAGGGTGGGGACAGGGAGGAAAGCACAGGAAAGTGAGGACACCTCTGAGTCCCGAGAACTGGCGGATCCATGTACCCCCACTCAGACCACATTTCAGAGGAAGAAACTGGGGCTTGAAGGCATGCAAAGACTTGCCCAGTTATTGCATGCCTAACTCCAGCTGACACTGGGGAAACTGGGGTTTGGACCCAGCTCTGCCTGGTTCCAGAGCTCCTGAGCCTTCTCCAACACACCTTAAGCTGTTTCCAACACACTCCGCAGTTTCCAAAATGCACTAGTCCAGATTTAGGACTTGAGTTGGAACATAGTCTGACAGGGGAGGGCGTTCTGGGATGTGCTGACCCACCTGACCTGTCAGGCACAGGTAAGTCCTCTACCAGCCTGGACTTCTTTGAAGTGCTCCCTTGTCAACCGCTCTCTTCCCATATTTGGTCCTTGCTGTCCAATGTTACACACCCCCGCTCACACAGAGCCCAGATCTGGAGCAAGTCATGGAGCTGACTCTAGTGAGACCGGCAGAGCAGGTGGAGGTGAGGCAGGGAGAGGTGAGTGCAGTGAGTCCCGTTAATAGAGGAACTGGGGAGAAACCCAGTGCGTGCTAAGCTTTTATGCCATCATACATTCAAAGCCATCCCGGAGAGACAATCACAGCTATTCGCATTTTATGAATGAGAAACCGAGGTTTAGGTGCCAATCCTGTCCAGACTAGTAAAGAGATCAATTGGCTTCAAACCTGGACATGTCTCAGTTCTCTCTGCCTTATGGCTGCCTGCCACTCACCCTTGAGGCCTGGAACCAGGAGAAATAGGCCTATCCCTTGTTTCCTAAGCCCAAGGGCTGGAATAATGGCCCATGAGACAATGGGGAAGTAAAGGGCTGGCTTCGGGGCTCCAATCTTGGCCCTGTGATCACAGGAGGTGACACAATGTTCTTTTCTGCAAAGAAGGGAAAGGACAATGTGGACCAATAAACTGGCTGTGTCACTCTAACACAGAGCTTTCTTCAAGTCCAAGTTTGGCGTGGCACTGGCCAACAGGTAGGGGTTGCCCAGTCTGAGGTTCTGCTCCTCGAGCACAGCCTGGGAGACACAGTGAAGGGAGAGAAGGTGTTGATGAGCCCACAGTGCCCAAATGCTTCTGTAGGAGTGTGTTGGATGTAGGCCAGCCAGCGCTCCGGTGGAAGCAGTCCCAAAACAAGCAAGAATGACACCATAGCTAAGCAGAAATGGAGAGAGCTGCCCAGAGGGCAGAGCCTTATCTGAGGTCGAGCTGCCCAGAGGGCAGAGCCTTATCTGAGGTCAGGGGTGGATGTGCTCTCAGAAATAGCCTTTGCGGCATCTTCCCACAAAACTGAAGCTGGACTTCTAACAGTTACAGCCCATGGTGCCCGGAACTTCACCTCCCATGGCCCTGCGACATCTCCTGTGCACAGTCTCACCCCATAACCCATCTTCCCACAGGGCTTGAGATCTGTGATCTTAGGAGCTGTGACTCCAGAATGCCCTCATGGTTCTGGAATGTTCTCTCGATGTGAGTGATTAATGGAAGCTGAACTAAAGAAACATAGGCAGGTCAAGGTCTCCTGGAAGTTCTCAACTCCTGAGGCCCTAATACAAAGACAGATACATACGTGCACACCTGCATCCTTGCTAAGACACATCCACATACCTGGATATATCCCCATACACTTGATGGACATAGTTGTTAACTATAAAAAGGACTTGAAGGACCTAGTGAAAAAGGTACTTGGGCCTCTTTCTTCCAAGCTCTACACACACTGCTAGACATCCCATCATTACTGGCACCTCACTGGCCCCAGAAGGGTTCTGGAATCCTCTGTGCAAATGCTAAGTTGCTCATGGTGCCTAGTTACAAGTGGAGTGTACCAAGCAGACCCTAGCAGATCAGAAGGACCACAGGAGAGAGGGGGCATGTCTGGACACAGCACTGAGCAGCGGGAAATTGGGGAGATGGATGCAGTGTGACCACTGCAGGGAGAGAAGGGTCCCTGGGTCAGGAGTCCCTAAACTAAGACTTCTGACCATGCCCTGATATGATAACAGGAGGGTTCCCGGTCCACAGCTCAGCTAGAGGCTCTCTGCCCACATCTTCCACTGAGCCTAAGAAAACCCAGGGCAGCCAGACTTACCTGCCTCCCCTCACATCTTATAGGCACTCAACAGAAGACAGGGATATTCCCCACAGCCCAATGGGAGCCGGAACGAAAGACCCACACCCACTTTTCTGCTTAGGCCTGAGATTTGCTCAAAGGGCTGAATACAGGCCATGTATTTTTCAGGAGACTCGGATTGATCCCTGGAACCGTGTAGTCCCCTGAGCTCGTCCAGTAGCCCCTGAATACTTTCAGCTGTGAACCCTAAACAAACAAATCCTAAACAAAAGATGATGGGTCAGGCCACAGTTGATAAAGGAGCTGATCCTATCATCCTGTCTTGGCCCCCAGGCCTCTGTAATGAGTTGCTGTAAAATTCAAACATGGAACTCACACCTCTCGGGGCTCCACCTGGAATACACACCCTGTTTGCTCCCATTTGCTTTTCCAAATGGGAGAATCCAGTCCACTGGTCCAGTCCAGTGGACAGGACCTTAGCTGTCCTGTCCACTGGACTCCTCTAAGCCCAAAGAAGTTGGGAGGAAAGAACAGGTTGGAGGTCCACACAGGCCTGAGAGGGGCTGGGGTGTTGGAACAGGAACTTCCAAAATCTAGAACTTAGAAGTGGGGGTAGGAGGTACCCATGGTATTCTTCTGACCCAGTGAGAAAGGGAAGAAGGCAGCGTGGGATTCTCCAAAGTTCAGGCCCAGGGCAGACCCCAGAGACCTAATAAAATAGACATATTTGGTCCTGACACAGAACTCCTAAAACGCTTATCTTTTCTGGGGTTGTGGAATGTCTTTGGTCACGGTGACCTGTGGATCTGCAGTAAGTTCTGGGCAGGGTTGGTTCCAGGGATGGACGGGAAAGGCTCAGCTGTGATGAGAAACTGGGAGCCTGCAGCCTGCAGCCCTGCCCCATCCGAGGGGAGAATGGATGGAGATTGGGTTAATATTGATTAAATGCTGAAAAAAATATCTCCAAGGGTGACAGATACAAGGAAGAATGAAATCATGTAATTCACAGCAACGCATGGGACTAGAAGGTAACAGGCTACGTGAAGCTAGTCAGAAGAAGGACAGACACCGGGTGTCTGTCCACAGGCTAAGTGAAGCTAGTCAGAAGAAGGACAGACACCGGTGCTGTGGTATGCAGTGACGGGGTGAGGGCGAGCAGGGTGTCAAAGGGGTCCCCACAGGGCAGAAATGAGAGCATAGGGAGGGAAAGAAATCGAGGGAAGAAGTTAGCAGAGGCAGATGGGAAGTAGCAGGGGCAGGAGCCAGGGGCGTCCGGCACATTTGTGAGGACATTCGTGCTATCTGTATTTATCGAAACCACAGAGCCAGCAGCACTGAAAACATGGATCCAAATTACAAACAAAATTGTTTAAATTTAAACAAATTTAAATAAGTGTCAGGCAAGGAGGGCAAGCTTGGGTGCGGGAGGGAACCTGGGTGGTGGAGGGAATTTGGCCCTGGTCGTGGCACTGGTTTTGCGCATTACACTCCTGAAACTCAGCCATGAATAACTTTGTGAATCATCATGCCTTAATGGAAAAAAAAACCATTCAGAAATTCTCTGGAGAGATAACATGGTCAGGTTGCACATGGTCAACCTGAGTTTGATCTCCAAAATTCCATATAGTTCCCTGAGCCCCACCAGAAGTGATTCCTGAGAGCAGAGCCAGAAGTAAGCCCTGAGCACAGTCAGGTGTTGCCCCAAGACCTCCAAGAGTTGGGAGAGCTTCTGGGATACAAGCACAGAAGGGTGACCCTGCCCAGCCCCAGGGGACAGAAGCTCCTGGGTGAAGAAGACTAGAGCCTCTAGCCCTTCATCTGACCATCCATCTGTCCCCTTTACAAAGCCCAGCCCATATGTACTGGTGCTTCTTTCCCTTGCCCCTCCTGTCAGCCCCCTGCAATCTTTCCCATTTCCTCTGTCCCTAGAGTTCCAACCGATCCAGCCTTTCCTACAGCCATGCTTACTACCCGGCAACCAGGCGTCACAGCTTTGCCAGCTAAGCTGCTGCAAGAAAGTCCTCCAGTTCCTCTAATAAACCTAGTGTGTCAGGAAACTCTCTACCGGGGTCATGGCAGCTGGTCAGGAAGAGTCCTCTCACAGCTCCAGTGACCCGAGTCTGGTCTTCTCCTGGGCTCCATGACCCTGGGGGGCCCGACTGTCTTCAAGGTACTGCAGCTCTGCCGTCCACATCTTCAGACCTTGCCTGGCACTGTCCTGGCTGGACTCGTCCAGATAAGCACTGCACACCCCACTGCTACTATATGGGGATTCAGCGCAGAGTTCTCTCTCCTTCCCTGTGCATCCCTTCAGCTGGCCTCCAACAGCCCCAGAGATTAAGCCCTGCCCTTTAAGATGGACAATGTAGGTGGAATTTGGGATCTGGGTTTGATTTTAGGATATATATACTCACACCTGGGCCACCAGTGGTAATGGGAGGGGCAGTGAGGTCCACAGCTGCATGGACAGGGGTCATGCCCAGGGGACCATGTGATGCTAGGAATGAAACCTGAACCAGAAATATGTCATGTTGTGCCCAACACTTATCTATCTCCTGTTTCCCGGACCTGAGTTTTATTAATGAAGCCAGAGCTTTGCACCAAGGAGCTCCAGAAGGTGCTAGATTCCCCATTCTTCTACTATTTGCTCCAAACAAGAGAGTTTTGAATCCTGCAGAACTACGTCATAGAGGAAAACACAGCCTGCAACTAACAGAGCAGGACCCCCTCCCTCCCTCATTCGGAAAGGAATGCCTCTAGTCATCTGCTCCCGCACAAAATGAGTGCTAGGGAGTATCTGCAATAGAGGCTCAGCTCCCCATGGATGACAGAGGTGACAGGGGTCGCGCTCTGCTCATCACGGCATCCCTCACATATGACCAGCTCATGGTCAATGGCTGTGGGCTAAATAAGTGGTTTCCAATAGTGACCCCCATGCAAGATACCAGTGTGAAAAGCCCCAAGACTTTCCACGCCACTGACTGTAGTGACAGGCTTCCTTAGGTGGCTGGGTTTGGGGTTGTGGGGCAGGGGGTATGATGTAGCCCTATTTCCTATCTTGTTGGTCAAAGACCCCAGGTCTTTTCTGGTCATCAGAGAAAGAGTCCATATCATGGGAAGTGGCCCCAGAAAGGTTTCATGTAGTTCCAGCCAGAGACAAGCACCTCTGGCTTGCAAATGTGTCAGTCTAAGGCCTGCCCAGCAGCCTGGTTCATGTGCATTGGAGCTCAACAGTGTCACACAGCAGGGACATGTACCCCTGAAGCGGGGCACCAAGCTTGCAGACACCTGCCACAGGCATTTTGATCGTGAGGGTTTCCAAAGAGCTGTGGCCACCTGAAACTCTGAACTTTCTTTTTCCTTCCTTCCTTCCTTCCTTCCTTCCTTCCTTCCTTCCTTCCTTCCTTCCTTCCTTCCTTCCTTCCTTCCTTCCTTCCTTCCTTCCTTCCTTCCTTCCTTCCTTCCTTCCTTCCTTCCTTCCTTCCTTCCTTCCTTCCTTCCTTCCTTCCTTCCTGTCCTTCCTTCCTTCCTTCCTCCCTCCTCCTCCCTCCCTCCCTCCTCCCTCCTCCCTCTCCCTCCCCTCCCTCCCTCCCTCCCTCCCCTCCCTCCTCTCTCTCTCTCTCTCTTCTTTCTTTCTTCTTCTTTCTTTCTTTCTTTCTTTCTTTCTTTCTTTCTTTCTTTCTTTCTTTCTTTCTTTCTTTCTTTCTTTCTTTCTTTCTTTCTTTCTTTCTTTCTTTCTTTCTTTCTTTCTTTCTTTCTTTCTTTCTTTCTGCATCACATTTGGAAATGTTCAGGGGTTATTCCTGGCTCTGCACTCAGGAATTACTCCTGGCAGTGCTGGGGACCATATGGGATGCCGGGGGTCGAACCCTGGTTGACTACGCACAAGGCAAACGCCCTCCCCACTGTCCTATCGCTGTGGCCCATGAACTTTCTTGAAGATGAACAGGAACTCCCTGTTGGAGTTCTATCCCCAGCACCACAGGTTCTTTCCTCAGCACAACAGCGTTCCCAAACACCAGCCAATGTGAGCCCTGAATGCCAGAATTACATTCCTTCTGCATGATATGCCATGCAGGAAAAGTGAATCCCCACTTTCCAGGTAAGGAAATTACACCAGGGTAAGGCTCAGCTCTCAGATTAGGGGCAGAAAGAGTCCACAGACTCTTGACTCAGAGCTCCCTGGAGGGATAACTTTGGCTTATCCATCATCAATTTCCTCTTAGAATCCTTTCTGTGGATTCTCCCAAGCCAGAGCCTTGTCTGACCTCACTCCAGCCTGCAGCCAGCACGTCAAATGCTCTCGACCAAACCGGGGCTGCAACATTGCTCGAGTTCCTACTCAGGAACTGTTGCTGCTTTGGGTCTTTGCATGCAAGATGCCTCATGTCACGTCACCTTCGGGAAACTGAGTCACTCACTTCTTTCACACAAGGAAATGAAGGACTAGTTAAGGGGCCTCTACCTGGCTGCAAGTCTGGAAAATAGAACAAGGGGACTGCAGTGTGGGTCTGTCTTAGCCCCAAAACCATGATGTCACTCAGCAGCAGCTTCGAGCTGTGATCTGGACAGCCTCAAGCAGAAGCAGAGGGGAGTCCAGGTAGCCTCTCTGCTGGCAGAGATATCCGCCCACTCTGGCCCCCAAGACTGGCATAGCCACAGCTCTAGATCCTGCAAAGGTTCTAGATTGTAGAACCTGCAACCTACTGCCTGGAACCATCTGTCAGAAAAGATTTAGACCAGGTCCTGGAATTTCCCGGAGTAACTCTTCCCCCACTCCCACGAAGCCTCTTGTCCCCACAGACCCCAGCTGGTCCACATGAAGAAGTTCGGAAGTTCAGACAGGCTGTTTTAGACTCAGTGATTCATTCAAAACCTGTGGGTCTGGGGGAAGGGGGAGGGGGAGAATCTCAAATTTGGCATCTGGATTGTCTCTAAAACCCCTGCAGGTGGAGTGGGGGTGTGGGATTGCGCATCTTTTAGGATTTAGGCCTTTTCACTACTTTCTTCAACTCACAGTAGTGTGAGGAGTCCCTTTGGGATTGAGGGTGTATCTTGGGCATTAGAAATACAGGAATCCACGGGCCACAGTCTTTACCCTCCAGGTGCCCTCAGCTGCTTGGGAGACACTCATGAAAGAGCCAACCACTCAGATGGGCCATGTTTCAGCCATGTTTCATCACTGGGAGGTTGAACTTGGGGATAAATCAGCTCCACCTTACCCTAGATATCTGCTATAGCACCTGCATACAGTAGGCGCTCTGTGTATGTGGCCAAGGTCCCAGGGCAACACCTGCATACAGCAGGTGCTCTGCATGTGGCCAGGGTCCCAGGGCAACACCTGCATACAGCAGGTGCTCTGTGTATGTGGCCAGGGTCCCAGTGCAACACCTGCATACAGCAGGTGCTCTGTGTATGTGGCCAGGGTCCCAGTGCAACACCTGCATACAGCAGGTGCTCTGCGTATGTGGCCAGGGTCCCAGGGCAATACCTGCATACAGCAGGTGCTCTGCATATGTGGCCAGGGTCCCAGGATAGCACCTGCATACAGCAGGTGCTCTGTGTATGTGGCCAGGGTCCCAGGATAGCACCTGCATACAGCAGGTGCTCTATGTGGCCAGGGTCCCAGGGCAACACCTGCATACAGCAGGTACGATGTAGGTGGCCAGGACCTGGGGAGCCTTTCGGTCCAGAATATTCACCCAGCAGACATGGCTGACGGGCTGTTTGGAGAGCTTTTCGTTTCATCACCCCTCCTGACAATGGAGTGTCTTACAGCAGCACTGTGATGGCCGCTGGAGGGACCACACACTGCAGGGGGCAGTGGTAGCACATCCAGGAGGTGACTGTGGTCAAACCTAGCCCTGGATCTCACGAGGCAAGGAACCAAGTAAATACTCAAATGCTGTGGGTTATTCTCCCACTGCCTAGAGGCACAGTTTCAGGGGTCCATGAGGATGTGTGCTGGGTCCCTCCACGTGATTTTCTTTCCTGAGCCCTCTGCCAGCTCAAAACACACATAACACATTAACCCAAATTCCCTGCAGCCAAGGGTCCTGACCAAAAGCCTTAAGGAGTAGCAGGTTTGACAGTCCCGCCCGGTGTGATCCCTTCCCTGCTGTCATACCCAAAGCACGTGTCCAGCACAGGGGCAGAGCAGGGTGAGGAAGTAAGAGCAGGTTCTAGGGCACCAGGTCCCAGCGCCCTCGGCACCTCATTCCCTCCCCACAACCTGCCCCCTGAGCCTGTGCCACAGGCAGGAGGGTCCTGTAGAAGGAGAAATTTCCAGGACGGCCCCTTCTCCCTATTGCCAACTTCTTTCTCCAAGTTATTCTCCCTCTGGGGAAAGACAGGGTACTCCAAACTTATTCCAGCACAGGGGAGACAGGGATGGTTTGGGAACGCTGGAAGCAAAAGTCATTGGTTAGGAGCTAGGGTCCCAGTTACTCAGCCTGCCGCCCTGCGGCCACCCCAGATTCTCTCTTGCCTCAGCTTCCCTGCTTGGTCAGTTCCGGTTTACTACCCCCACCCCGGTCCAGGCACTTCAGGAAACCCAATTCCTCTGCTCTACGTGAAGGGTCCCTACGCCAGTTCTAAGAGTTCTGAATTGGGGGGGGCACTGAGTACCTGACTGTCCCATGTCAAGGCGCTACTGGCCCCCTTCAAAAACTCTCCACTCTTCAACCCCCTACCTCTACCATAACTCCGTGGATACTCTCCCAACCTGGTGACTCGGATCTCCTAAGTGTTCCTCTAGGCCTATTTTCTTTCTGGTCATGCCTCTATTTCCCCCTTCCATCAGGACCCCAACCCCGACTCTGCGGTGGCACCCATAGTCCCTTCCTTAGCCCCATTGGCCGTCCAGCTGCTTCTGTTCACGCTCACAGGACCCCAGCTCCTCTTCGAGTCACCGGGTCACCGTGGCCGCCAGGTGACCTCCCAAGTCCAGCCCTTCCCAGACCGGCCCGGGGCTCACCTCCGCCATTCTTGTAGCAGAGGTAAGGGAAGCGCCATACATTGGCGAGGTCCACGGAGAAGCCGACCACCGACAGCAGGAAGTCGATTTTCTTGCTCCAGGTTTCCCGGGGCTGCGCGTCGTCGCCGCGGGACGCCAGGAGGCACTGGACGCCGTTGCGCTCTTTCACCACCACCAGCTCCGCTGCCGCAGCCTTTCGCGCCCGCGCGGGCTGCTCCGGACTCCGGGTCCGCCCCGCCGTTCTCCGGCTGCACCTGCGGGTTCATCCGTGCCAGAAGCATTGGTGCGGCTGGCCACGCGGGACGTCAGCGGGACTGGGAGGGCGCGGAGGTTCTGTTCGGAGAAAAGGCGACAAGGGGCGGGGGGGGGTGTCAGCGGGCCATTCGGCCTTGCGCGCGCCTTTGAGACCTCCCGGGAGCGCAGACGACACTGCGGTCAGTGCGCGCAGGGTTCCCAGAACCGGGCGCGCGTCGGTCAGGATAATTTGCGAAGAGAAGTGGTTGTTTCCCGGGACTGGGACGCAACTTCGAGGTGGAGACCGCCCCTGCCCGCCCTCTGGGTCAGGTTAAAGACCCCGCAGGGCTTCCCTCCCTTCTCCTTCTCTCTCTTGGCTGTGCCGGCTATGGACACGCCCAGGCTCAGGGTTTTTGGGACGGCTTATGGCCGCCTCCCCTCGGTTTGGGTTTTGCGCTACCTCCAGCTGCTCCAGGAGCCTCCCAGACACTTCCAACCTCTCTGCGCTTCCAAACTCCGACACTATAGCTCCGCGCGTCTCCTCCTGAGCCTCCCCGGACACCTAGCCTGGTCCGTGCGCAGGGCGCACTCACGTGTCCGGCCGTGCCAAGGAACCGGTGCCGTGCCTCCCGCCTGTCCCGGACCCGCCTCGCCTGGGCAGCTGTGGGGCGCGGATTGGGTCTGGACTCCACTCGTGGCGCTCGGGCGCGGCCCAAGGAGCCCTGGAGATAGCCGGGGGGCTGCCGGCGAGGGCTGGCTGGCTGCTTCTGGCCGCGTCGGGCGGGGGCCAGGCTGGTAATGTAGCCTGCGCCCCAGGTAACGCGACGATTGCATTAACCCAGCGCCGGGCCCGCTCCGTCTGGAGCCTGTTAGCACTAATGGAGACTGACAGCGTGGCCGGGATGGGCAGGGGCTGGGGCGAGGCGCGGGCTCAGGGCGCAGAGGGCGCGCGGCGCTCCGGGAGACTTAAGGGAACCCGCTCACGTTCAGCTCATCTAGGGGCACTCGAAACAGCTCCTCAGGCTCTGGTCTCTGACCAGGGGGGAAAGCGAGACTCCCCAGGTAGGGTCTGTGTCATCGGGACCCGAGAAGAGGTCAGGAAAGGACCGGAGCACCACTGCAACTGGTCACTTAAACACTCAAATTCCCCCCCCACCCTTCGCCACACCCCACCCACCTCCAGCCCCAGAGTTGCTCCATTCACACAAATAGGAGTGCCACGTGCCTAGAAGGATAAAGTATGGCTGGCCAAGGGGCTTGTTTGGTGGATTTGCAAGTTTGAGGATGGAAGGCCCAGCACTTACTTTTGCTGCTTTGGGGGCAGAGGGCGGGGCGGGGATATTGGGCCACACCCACCAGTGCTCAGGGCTTTCTCCTGCTTCTGTGCTCAGGGATCAGTCCCGGACTGGCAGGTGGGGGCCCTTGTAATGCTGGCTATCAAACCCAGGTCGACTTTGTGCAAAGCTCACTCCCTACCCTACTAGCTCTCTGCTGTACTACTGCGAGCTCTACAGCTTCTCATTTGGCTGGCAAGGTTCTTAGCTCTCTGAGACCAAGAACTCCTCCTTGGTTCCTTCACCCCCTCTTGCATTCCTGTCTGGGTTCCTCTGTGTCAGGCACTATTCTAGGCTCTGTCTCTGCTGTGAATGGAAAATCACTCATATATGAGATAGCAGACAATCTGTCAGGGGAGATCAGGGCTCAGGCATCCAAAAGGCTTCCTCACCAAGACAATGTGAGGGAATGTGAGAAGGAGAGGTCATATTGGTAAGAAAATGGGGAAGGACACAAGGTTAGGTTGTGTTAGGGAATTTGAGTAGGAAACAATTAAACAAGGACTGGGCCGTTTGGAGTAGTCACTCATTCCTTCATCCACTTACTCTCGACCTCTTGATTCAACTCTCTTGGTTCATGCATTCACCCCATATATACATCATGTGTGATCTACAGCTGAGCTGTGCTGGCTGACTAAGTTCTGGAGAGAGTTCCTTCCTTCAGGCAGTGCCTGGTCCAGGAAGGAGTGTCCTTCAGAATCAAAGATTCTCAGGATTGGCTGAGTCCACAGGGGAGGGAAGTTGGATGGAGCTGGAAGAGTCATTCAGGTTTGCTCTTTCAAGCCCATGTTCTCCGTTGAACTTGTACCTATCTCACTTGTCTCTATCCATGCTGGGCTCTTTCCAGGCTGGAGAAGACCATGTTCTCTCTTGAACACGTATTTCCTCTTTCCTTCCCTCACAACATTTTTTTAATTGAATCACCATAAATTACTAAGTTACATAGATAATTATGATTGAGTTTCAGGCCTACAATGTTTCAACAACAATCCCTTCACCAGTGTCCATGCCCCCTCCTGCTTCAATGACAGGCACTTTCCTCCCCCCCAGCTCAATGACAGGCACTCCCCCCACACATGGTCCTAGTGTTCCCTTCCCTAACTTATACCTGCCCAGTGACAAACTTATTGAAGACCAGTTCTCCTGCTCTTCAGTTTTATAGCCTTTTGGCATTTGATATTACCCTAGGAAGTTTCCGTATATCCCACATGTGAGAGTTCATTCTGTGTCTGTCTCTCTCACTGACTGACTTCACACAGCATAATGCTCTCCAGATCCATCCACTCACAACAAATCACAATGAATCTTTCCTTATGGCCCAGTAGTATTCCATTGTGTATATGTACCATAGTTTATTTTTCTAGTCGTCTGTTTTTGGTTCCCTCACATCTTTCTAAGTAACTTCCATTCAATAAAAACTATCTTCCTGTCATGATGTGTAAGAGAAGGGATAAAGAGAGAAGATGAAAGAAGAAAGAAGGAAGAAGGAAGAAGGGGAAGAAGAAGAAAGAAGGAGCAGAAGAATTAGCAGCAGCAACAGCAGAAGGAGGAGGAGGAGGAGGAGGAGGAGGAAGAAGAAGAAGAAGAAGAAGAAGAACAACAACAACAACAACAACAATAACAACAATCATAGAGGCAGACTGGGTGAAGGGCAGGGAATCTGGGGTCATTGGTGTTGGGAAGAGTGCTCTGGTGGAAGGATGGGTACTGGAACACTGTCTTACTGAAACCCAAGCATTAACAGCTTTGTAATTGTATTTCTCATTATGGTATAATAAAATTAAAAACAACAACAACAACAAAACTATCTTGCTTTTGCTAAAAATAAATAAGGCCAGGATGGTGGTGTGTGTGTGTGTGTGTGTGTGTGTGTGTGTTTGGGGGGGCTGACTGAAGAAGGCTTCATAGTTTGCTTATGTGAGGGTGGGTAAGAGTTTGGATAAGCCTTTCTGCTCTTTAAATATCCCCAATACTCACAACAACCCTCTAGCCCCTCTCATCTCTCCAGCTCTTTACAGAACTCTTCTCTGAGTGGCTCCAATCTGACTTCTATGGTCCTTTCCTGAATGTTTGAATCTAAAACAACACCCAACCTCCTAGTCCACTCTGCATAGTGCTGCCTGTTTTATTATGATTCAATCCCAGTGCCCTGTGAGCCTCTTGAGGGCATGAGCTTGGCAGTCCTGTGCCCACCCAAGCTTCTGGATCTTCCCAGAGCATCAGAGTACATGAAGTTAATGAGTTCCTGATGGTCCCTAGGACATTCAAAGGATCTTCAAAGATTAACAGGACCAAATGTTCTCCATGGCTACAGAGGGGAAGAGAGGTCTCCCCTGGACTTCTAGGGTGATGATTGGAAAGACAAGGTTAGGGTGTGGGTGAAGGGGGGGTGCCCCGAACTCCATAACTTCATATCTCAGGACCTTCCCTCATTTGGGACTCAGGCCTTCTCTTAGCCAGTGTGCAAGGAAAACAGAAAGAGAATCAGGATCCCACTTTTTAGAAAGGAGTGTTTAGGGACCTGAGTGTTTAGGGACTGGTCACGGGTCAGAAGCAACAGAACTAAAATAAGAACCCACATGACCCAATTCCTTGCCCCAGGTGTTAGATAGATGGAGACCCTCAGAACCTCCCTGGTAGTCATGTTCCCCTCTGATCTGCTACCCCCTGGCCGGAATTCCACCGAATTTCACCTCTCAATATCTTGTGAAGCCCCATGTTGGTGTTCAAGCCACCTCTGGGATATTGGCTGTGTCCAGTATCTTTCCAGCTCCATGATATTCACCAGCTGCAGAAGCTCTTTCTAAAACTCATGACTGACCACCTCTCTCTCTTGCCTGAAACTCCTTGGAGAGACAAAAACACATCCATGTAATTGAATTAACTCTGGGTTGGAGATAATTTTATTTTCTTCCTTATACTTTTCTTTATCTGCCAACTTTTCTACAATGAGCATTTGATACTTAAGCAATCAGGAGATAACCTGCAATTTCTTAAAATCCTCCAATCTTCCCAAGATAATATCTAAACACCCTTAGAGGCAAGAGAGACAAGACACTGCCTGTCTACTTAACCCATTTCTTGTTTCTCTGAGTCTCTCCTCTTCTATAAGCCCTTTGCCACCTCCCAAATAAAGCTTGTCACTTGTCTTCCCCTTGTTCATCGATTTGCTCGAGCGTATTTTTCGGGAAATTTGGAGGAATGCACAACTACCAGCAGTATCCCCCAGACACCTTTTATACCTTTTTCTGGATTTTTACATCTACTTTTTGTGTCTTTTTCTTGTCTGCTGAGAGACAGCTTAAGCTGCCTTCAAAGTCTCATGTATGTCACTGGAAAAATCTTCTCTGACAGTCCCCTCACGTCACTGGGTCTATTCTCCTTCCTAGGGAGGTTCTGTGCCTTTGTCTCACACAGACATGCCTTCTCCACTGTGGCCAAAGACAGTGTCTCCTGTCTTGCTACATAGCTGTGGTCTCAACACTTACAGAAAACAGTATTAGACACAATCTCACTCTTCAGTCTGGGATCTGAATTTGGAATATTTGGTTAAGAGTGTTTATCTCATATTTCTCCAGAATCATAGCCTGAAATAAAGGTTCAAATTCTAGTCATTGATAAGAGGTGAGGGGTGCGAATCACAGAATGAGTAGCTGAGGCAGGAGAGGGCCAGGGACCAGAGGGGGCAGTAAAGAGCAGCTACAACTGAGATCAGCTGGGTTTGGCCTTGCTGGGGGCCCTTGGGGGCACTGCCTAGAGAGCCCTCAAAACAGTCCTATTCTTGGGCCAGAAAACCAAAATGCTATCCCTAGAGGGTGTTTCCAGGATAAAAGTCTTCTCACAGGTCCCAGGTAGTGGAAACCTGGTGAGTGGGGTCTGCAGTGACAGGAACTGTGATTGACAGTGGTGTAAGAGGGCACTGCCTATGTCCACTGCAGGGATGGAGGGAGGGGTTTGCAGCTGGGATGACCCTCCCCAGTACACACATGTGCAGGTCACCACAGGAACAATCATTAAGTCCTGAGAGTTCCACCATATGTTTCTGAGATTTCTGGGGGACGAAAGAGGACGTCCAGCTGGAGCAGGCCTGAGGGAAGGCATCTTCCTCTCTGGCCCAGGCTCCAAGAGCCATGGGGCCATGTGGCTTCACTCTAGGCCCTGCGTCCTGGTCCTCCAGGGGCCTGAGGGCAAGTGGATGGGGAGGTGGCTGGAGCATTAGCAGAGCTAATGGGATTGCTGGGAGGCATCACTTCCATTTACCATGGCCTTGGTGACACAGGCCGTGGGCACCAGTCCAGCGGGCTGGTCTGCAAGGAAGACCTTGCAGACACCAAGACCCTGACACACAGAGGCTGCACTGAGGAACACTTGGAACCCAAGGAGCTGAAGCTTCCTAAGGATTATTCCAGAAATTCCCCATCACTGGGAAAACTGGGATGACCCTCTACCCATATACACATGCGCAGGCCACATGCAAAAACTGAGGCTAGACAGGAGGGCTTCGATGTATGTGAGACCAGAGAGGAGGGTTTCCGGTCGGCGTGAGGCGGGAGGGTCCGGCGTGAGGCCACAGAGGAGGGTTTCTGGTGAATGTGAGGCCACGGAGGAGCGCTTCCGATGGATGTGAGGCCAGAGAGGAGGCTTCTGGTGGACATGAGACCAGACAGGAGGGTTTCTGGTGAATGTGAGACCAGAGAAGAGGGTTTCTGGTGTATGTGTTCCCACCCCCTTTGCTCACTTCCCCCTCTTCCATCCTTCCCTTCTTCCTTCTTTCCTCCTTCCTCTCTTTCCCTCCCTTCTTCCTTCTTCCCTCCTCACCACTCTTTCCTTCTTTCCTTCTCTCTTTCTTCCCTTCTTACTTCTCTCCCTCCTCCTCTTTCCTTCCCTGCCTTCTTTGCTCCTTCCCTCTCCCCTTCTTGCCTTGCCCCTTCCCTTTTTTCCCACCTTCCTTCTTTTTCTCCCTTCTCCGTTTCTTCCCTCTTTCCTCCCTCCTCTCCTATCTTCTTTCTGTTCCTCCTTTCTTTCTTCTGCCTTCCTTCCTTCTCATTTTCTTATTTTTGTTTTGTTTTACTTATTTGTTTTGGGGTCATAGAAAATAAACCTGCAGCTTTGAGACTGACCTGTCCTGAGATCCCTATCATTGGTATAAATTGTATTTCTTTTAAAATACATAAAAGTCCCTCTCCCACCAAAATCTGAAATCAGCTTCTTTTGGAATATTCGTCACCTAAAGATATCTCTCCCATCCTAGGCCCTTTAGGCCTTTTGCCCACCTCAGTGGCTCAGCTCTCAGGTTCTTCTCTACTGAGGTGCTCCGATACCAACTGACTAGCACCTGCAGGAGCTGCAAGACTTGGTCAAGCCTGCACTGATCAGTCTATAAAAGGATCCTTTACACATTCCGGCAGGCAGAGAGATTCCTGGGACCAGGAGTAGAAGGTGGGACGGCAGGAAGAGCACTGGAATGGGAGTTTGGTGCCTTGGGTCTGACACCTGTTCCACTGCTTTCTGGTTTTGTGGTGATGGCCAAGTTCATCAGCATTGGATTGGCCAATCAATAGACCAACTGGAGAATAAAGAAGGACAAGGAGGATGCAAGTGGGAGATGTCTGGGAAGGTGTAAGGAAGGGAATTGTTCTCCACAAAGGGACTGGATCTCCTGGAGGGAAAGAGGATCTCCCCCTCGGACATGACTCTTTGAAAGCATCTTTTGCCTTTAAGGTGTTATGTGGGTTATGTGGGGACAAACACCCGGATCATGTCTCTCTCGGGACAGAGGGGGATAGCATCAGCTGCCCAGCATGAACCATGGCACAAGGTTCTGTCAACTTAGGGACTATAAACAGGTCAGGACTCAGGACACCCAAGTATAGTCTAATGGAGACCCGGACAAACCTAAGACAATGCACTGAAATGGGGAATCTTCAAGAAACATAAACACATGTACACGGGATTTTTAAATTTAGTGTGAATGTTGTTGTCCATAAGAAAACATTTTCAAACAGGTTATAGTTTTAAAAATAATACTATATAGGAAGATAAAAAGGATCTACTGTCTGTAAATTGTGTTTAAATAAAGTTTCAAACATTTAAAAATTAAAAAAAAGAGCCTGCCTTCCACCCACAAGAGTGTTTCCAGTACCCTACTGACCCCATGCTGGCATTTTCCCCTCTGTCAGCATATTTGAGCACCTTTTCCTCCACTCCGAGCTACCCATTATCCTGAACTTAGCAAACACTTTTTTTTCTGTCTTTCCAATGTAAGCATTAGTTCCCCTGATCCATCCATGGGTAATACATACTGAGACTTCCACTGAATGCCTGTGCCATGGGTAGCCTCTCACCCTCTGCAGCAAGTCTCAGTTTAAAGTCATTGAGATTTCTGAAAGCTTCATTTGAACAATCTGGCATATAATGAAACCAGGCCCTCTGATAGCATCCTTTCATTCAAGGTTGCCTGGAATTTTAAAAAATTCTCATCATAGTTTTAGTGAAACAGTATTGAGCAAAAGGTCATTATGAAAGAACCTGTTGGAAATACTCATTTTTCCTATCCATTCATGCTGATTATAAAGCTTGAATGATAAATTAGACACAGTAAGTTATTAACAGCAATAACCAGCAGTATAACAGAACAAGTAGAACAATATGCTTTAATGTAAGTTTGGTGGATGTAGCCTTTCTACTTCCCAAAATATTCCATTATATGTAGTTGAGACTCTCATTGGCTGTGGGCAGCAGACATCACAGAGAGTGGCGCCATGGATAAGGGCTGCCTAGTGCATCTGAGCAGCACATCACTGAGTTTTGTCCTTCTTTAAGTTTACATAAAAGGGCTTATACTGTAAATATGGTCCTGGGGCTTCTTGGGCTGAATATAATATTTTTGAGCTTCATCCATGATAGTGGAGCTCTTGGCTCATTTCCATTGCAAATTCATTCAACTGTGGAAGGACATTGGATTGTTTATGAGTTTTAAATATTTCAAATAATACTGTACTTAGGTTCTGTACTTAGGTATAAATTTACGTTTTTTCCCCAGGGATAGGGAAAGGTTATAGGGGTTTGGCTTTATCTAGTAAGAAAAAATTAATTCTGAAGTAATTGCATCAATGGAAACGTCCATTAGC
Organism: Cryptotis parvus; assembly: GCA_021461705.1. NCBI lineage: Eukaryota > Metazoa > Chordata > Mammalia > Eulipotyphla > Soricidae > Cryptotis > Cryptotis parvus. The sequence goes on along the minus strand of JAJIBD010021970.1, from coordinate 310,265 downwards.
AGTGTTATTTCTTTAGCCAGTCTTTTAGATTCAATTTTAATATGCATTTCCCTGCCTTCTAATGCCTTTGAGCATATTTTTACATGCTATGGATCATTTATTTTTCTTTTGTGAAATGATGACATGCCAATTTTCTATTAACTTCTTAGTCTTTTCTTATGGTTCATAGTAGTTCTTAATATATTCTGGATCCAAGTCATTGTAGTTCTGTTGCAAACATCTTTTCTTCATTACAAGTCTCCTTTTCCCATATGATGATGTGACAGTTTTGCCCTTTATTTTCATCTTTAATCTGCATAAAGTTTATTTTGAATAGAGTTGAGGTAGAGATTCCATTTCATTCTTTGTTTAATATGAATAACAACTAAAAAATTGTCTTGGCCCATTAATAGCCATAATTTTTTTTGCTCTGATTAGAATAAAATTCTCTAGTCAAACCAAGTTTACCTTTGGGTTTGATTCTGGGCTCTTGTTTCTGCTCCACTGATCTGTTTCTGCTTAAGCAATACCTCATTGTCTTATTAACAATTTTTTTTCTAAGTACAAACTTTCAGTTATTAGATGAATACATTCTAGGAATTTGAAGTACAGCTTGTTGAGTCCCATTAACAATACCATATTGTATGTTTCAAATTTGCTAAAACAGTAGTTTTTATAAGCCCTCACAACTACCTCCACACAAATGTAACTATGTGAGTTGATAAATGTATTCATTAGTTAGTTGTGCTAGTCATATTACATACATATGCCAATTATAACAATATCCACTTTAGATATATGTACAATTGTATTTGTTGGTTATGCTTCAATAAGCCTGGAAAAACAAACATTACTTTCTAATAATGTTTCCTATGTGATAGTGCAGTAATCTAGAAATCATTTTCTTTGGCAACATTCTTGCATCAAAATTTCAGCCTTAGATGGTTGAATTTGAGTTTTTCTATTTAAATAAAATCCCTTTGATGGACATGGAAACTATCATGCTGAGTGAAATTAGTCAGAAGGAAAAGGACAGATATAAAATAACTGCATTCATTAATAGGATATAAATAGATACCAGTGTTTTACTAAGTGTGGGAAATGGTAATGGCAGATTAAAACTCACCATTGAATATACACAAAGAGACTTAAGTGATAAACTCTAAATATCTGCAGGGCTAGCCACAATGTGTAAAAGAAGAGGGAGAGAGATGCAGAGAGAGAGAGAGAGAAAGAGAGAGAAACTGGGGTACCTGCTATTGAGGCAGCCTGGGGGTGGGTGGGAGGGGGGTGGGGTACATTGGTGGTGGAAATGGGGCACTGGTGGAGGGATGGGTGCACAAGAACCAATTATGAACACCTTTGTAATTGTATGTCTCATGGTGGTATAATAAACATTAAAAATGGGCAAATTTCATAACTTCATTTTTCCTGACAGCTGCATAGTATTCCATTGTGTAGATGTACCACAGTTTCTTTATCCAGTCATCAGTTCTCGGGCATACTGGTTGTTTCCAGGTTCTGGCTATTGTGAATAGTGCTGCTATGAAAATAAAAGTGCGGATTGTGTTTCCGCTATGTGTTTTTGGCTTCCCAGGGTATATTCCCAGGAGTGGTATGGCTGGTCAACTCAATTTCTAGTCTTTGGAGGAATGTCCATATTGTTTTCCAGAAAGGTTGTACAAGTCAACATTCCCACCAACAATGTATGAGAGTCCCCTTTTCCCGCATCCACGCCAGCACTTGTTGTTTTTACCCTTTTGAATATGGGCCATTCTCTGTGGTGCGAGGTGATATCTCATTGTTGTTTTGATTTGCATCTCTCTGATGATTAGTGATGATGAGCATTTTTTCATATGCCTTTTTGGCCATTTGGATTTCTTCCTTGTCAAAGTTTCTGTTCATCTCTTCTCCCCATTTTCTAATGGGGTTGGCTGTTTTTTTCTTACATAGCTGTACCAGTGCCTGATATATCCTGGATATTAACCCCTTATCAGATGGGTATTGGGTGAATATTCTTTCCCATTCTGTGGACTGTCTTTCTATCTTGGTCACTGTTTCTTTTGAGGTGCAGAAGCTCTTCAGTTTATAAATGGATGGACATGGAAAGAATCATGTTGAGTGAAATTAGTCAGAAGGAAAGAGAGAGACATAGAATGACTGCATTTATTTGCATGACATAAATATGCCAGGTGATCTTACCAAAAGTGGAAATTACCACAAGCGCATGGGAGTCAGAGGTTAGGTAAGATAGAGAAAGGAACATGTGTGAATAAATGTCAAAAGGTCTGATACCAACATAGAACCGAGCATTAAATACAGACAAAAAATGCAAATGATGGCTTCTAAGTGTACGTAGTACAACCCACAATGTGTAGGAGAAGGAAGAGAGAGAGAGGGAGAGAGAGAGGAGATAAAAGAACCTGCCATTTAGGCAGGACGTGGGAGGGGGAGGGAATTGGGGACATGGGCGGTGGGTGATGGGCACTGGTGGAGGGCGGGTGCTGGAACACTGTGTGACCGAAACCTCCAAATGTGAACAACGTTGTAATTGTATATCTCATGGTGGTATAATAAAATGTTAAAAAAAATTTTTTTAAAAATCCCTTTGGAATTTCAGTTGTGATTGCATTGAATTAATTTGGGAGGAATTGACATTTCAATAGTTTTTGTCTTTCATTCAAGAACATATTTCCATGTATGTGTGATCTTTCATGTATGTAGCATTGTATTTTATTTTACCTTATTTTGGGGGTCACACCCTGTGATTCTCAAGGGTTATTCCTGGCTCTGCACCCAGCAATTTCTCCTGGCAGCTCTTAAGGGATCATATGGGATGCTGGGAATCAAACCCAGGTGATCCCATGCAAGGCAAACACCCTAGCCGCTGTAGTATCTCTCCAGCCCTTTACACAGCATTTTAATACAGTGTTAGGTGATTTGCAGATTTCTCCATGAAGGCCATCTCTCAGTCCCTCACAATTGGTGGTGGTTAGTCTCTGTGTTCTCTTTTCTATTTCTCTTTAATTTTTGGTTCACACCTGGTGGTGCTCAGGGATCACTCCTGATGGTGCTCAAGGGAACATATGGGGTGCTAGGGCAGGGCGCAAGGCAAGAGTCCTACCTGCCATACTGTCATTCCCGCCCCTTGTCTTTTCATTGGAAAACACTTTCCAATGGGTTAAAATAGATAAAGGGTATCCCTACCTTGCTCACCTCATTGCCCTGCTGAGATAGAGTGGCAGGAACCCCATCAAGTTAAACTCTTTTCTACAAGTTTGAGAGACAAAACAGTGTTGGGCAGAGATTTTGCCACATTGCTGGAATCTTATTCCTGGTTTCACTGCTTACAATCTGGGCCACATTCTCCCGCCACCGCATCTCCATTTCTTCACCTATAGATGAGACCACCGACACATCACAGAATCCCTGAGAGTGTTAAGTGAGTGACTAACGGAGAAGCACTTAGACTAACAGCTGCTCCCTCACATATGTTCCTTCCTATCAATGGTTCAAGCCCTGTCATTTCTCTATGTAGGAAGCAGGAATTTTGTAAAACGCTGTCAGGTTTGCCTAACTTCGAACCCCCAAGGCTGGAGTTAAAGTAACAAGTGGGAGGAGCAGAGCAATCCTTCAGCATGTGAGGAACTTGCTTTGCGTGTAGTCGAAGTGGGTTTGATTCCCAGGGCCTATAAGTTTTCTCTGAGCCCGCCAGGAATGATTCCTAAGTACAGAGTCAGGAGTAAGCCCTGAGCACCATTAGGTGTGGCCCTGAAACAAAAACAGATTAAAAAAAAATAGGGGCTGGAACATCAAGATAAAAAGCCTGATTCACCTTTCACCTGCCGGGAGCCCTTTCCTTGGTGCCTTCCCTTTCCTTCTAAGCCTTAGTATGAGATGGGGGTAACACACCTGTGGAGAAGCCGCTTACCCTGGTTCTGCCGCACCTGAAGCAGGCAAGTCCTCACAGGTTACTGCTTCTTCCCTTTCGCCTCCCTGCTGCATCCCTCCTCATGCCAAACTGGCCAAGCTTTTCAGGTGCTGACTCCTGGGGTCCACCTCAAAAATAGGGGAACAGCGGATCTGAGGCAGAGCTGTAAAGGGGCACGTCATCTGTGGTGTATTTGCTTCCTGCTTACATCCCAATCTCCTAATGATGTCCTGGGTTTCCTTCCTGGCCCCAGCAAGTCACAGTCGCTTCCTCCAGCCCTAGAACCTTCTTTACTTAACTGCCACTGCTACTTCTTCCTTTTGCTCCCACCACTTAGCAAAACCCCCCATTGTTTCTGGGTTGAGCTGCCCTTCTGCAGGGGGTATGAATAAGTGTCCCCCAGGGCATGGAAGAGAGAGAAGCTGCTATATGCTTCTGGGCCAGGGTGTTGTTTGGGGCTCCAGGAATCAGCCATAAAGTCACTGAGCAGGGATGTGCCTTGGGAGACCCGATGAGGCTGGAACTGCTCCCTTCTTGCCGAGATGCATGTCGCAAAGCGTCAGCACGAGGCTGTCCACAGGACATCTTGGGCTGAGGATGCTGCTCTGGCTTGGGCTGGTCCTGCTCGACCCCATGCCCAAGGACCTGGATCTCATTCAAGCACTTATGGCGCAGGCAGTGGTTATACAGGGAAACCCCAGCCCGAGAAGCTGCCCCCTCTCTCTTCTCTTCCCTTTCCTCTTGTCCCCTAATCCCCCACAGACCAACCTTGTAGGTGTGGGCAAGGAGAGGCAAAGGGCGGGAGGGGCAGGGCTGAGGATAATGACCTTCTTCTTCTTTCTGGCAAATACCAGCTCTGCCCCCAGCCCAGCATCTTGGGCGAGCCCTGGCTTTAGTGGGATCAGCAGGCACAGTGCCCTGCTCTGTTCACAGCAGACATTTGCTCTGCATTGGGCAATCCCGCCCACCGGCCCAGACTAAGTGTTCTCTCCTGGAACACTCCTGTGTGTCACCGAGTTTCACATGTTAGAGTGAGTGTTGGCAGGTGAGATATCTGGTCCAGGGCCACTTGCTCAGGGTGGGATTCGACCCCAGATCTAGGCTGTAGATACACTAACTGTTCAGTCCTGGCCTCTCAGTTGCTGCCCAGTTGGTCCTTACCTGCTCCTTCCTCCTTCCTGCCTTCCTCAAACTCTCCCTGTCCCGGGAGTAGAGAACTTGTGGGATGTGACTGATGGATTCCAGACCATCAGACCTGGCTCCTGAGGCTGGCTTGTGGCCACTCTCTTCTCTGCCCTTTCTCCTGCTTTCTCCGAGCCCTACTCACCACCCTGAGCCCTTCCCCACCCTCTCACCACCTCTGGGACCGCCCCAAACATGATCCTATTTCTCTTTCTCTTCTCTTTCTTTCTTCCTCTCCACTCCATCCTATCCATCTGTCCAGGGCTTTGGGACATCCAATGGCATCTGCTCGCTCCAGTGTAACACACACACACACACACACACACACATACACATGACCCCTAAACACAAATATTGGACTCCCCTCCCACCTCGGCCCCTAACCCCATACTTCACATATCCTCACATCTCCCAGGGCTGGGCTGGGCAGACAGGTGAGGAGAGAGGTTGAGGGAAGAGGTGCAGGCACTGTGCGCCAAGGACACAGTCAGAGGCCATGCTGCTGTTCCGAGGGGCATGAGCCGCCACACCCTTGGATTTCGCATGGCCACTTTGCTGTCTGCACTGCCGTGGAGAAATACCGGCTCAGCCCAGACAGAGCCCCCCCCCCACAACTAATGCTTGTTTGTGGTAAGGGGAGTGAGGAGAGGTGGAAGAGAGAAGATGTGTGTGCGTGCATGCGTGTGTGTGTGTGGGGGGGGTAGACCTGGGTCTCTCCAAGGGACGCCTGCAGTGACCAGTCGCCTGGCAGGTGCTGTGTCAGGCTCCGTCTCCACCTCTGGCTGCAGAGTAGGGCCAATGCCTCCTGGGGATGGTTTGCCCACAGTGCTGCAGGCCCCCAAGCTTCCCACACTCTGCTAAGATCCTGCTAACATCCTGGTTCTCATGAGCCCCTCCCCCTTTTTCTCCACGTCCCCCATCCGGACAGACCTCTTCTCACCCCAACCCCTGCCTTAGACTGTTTCTAAGTCCGGAGTGGAGGTATCCGACATACCAGACCTATGTCAGCTTTCTTTTCAGAGGAAACGCTGATCCGGTTGTACCCCTGGGAACTTGCTTTTTTTAAGGAAGTAGACCAGTTCCCCTCCTCCATTACCTCTGAAGCCATTTCTGCCCTCCTGGATCACTCTAGCACCCCTGGACCATTCCAGCCACTTTGGCAACACTTCTTAATGAACAATCATATAAAGGACAACTAGCTCCTCCAGAAATACAAACACTAGAAAGACAATGCCCCAAACACATCTCTCTCCCTCCCGGCTCCCCTTGCCAAGTTGTAGTCTTGGAACAATATGGTTCCACACAATTGTCTATACTTTCACTTGCTAGCTAGATGCGCAGGGAATAGAGAAAAATGACTAAAGTTACGTATTATTATATTATGTGTGTATGTGTCATGTAAATGCACTGAGTGTACACTTATGGTGGCATTATAGTATATCCCTATTACATGTGTGTATGTATTTATTTGTATATACTGTGAGGGCTTAGCACACAGAAAATATAAGTGATCGGATTTGTTATTGTGTGTCTGTTGTTTTGTTTTTGCGTTGCTGGGAATTTAACCAAAGTCTCATGCTTGCAAAACATGAGCTTTTACCACTGAGCCTTATCCTCAGTGCCAACTCCAGCCATTGAAAAAAATGAACAGGGGTGGAGCGATAGTACAGTGAGTAGGGTGGTTACCAGCGCAAGTTCCATTCCTGGCATCCCATATGGTTCCATGAGCACTGCCAGGAGTTATTCTTGAGTGCAGAGCCAGGAGTAACCCTTTAGTATCACTGCTTGTGACCCAAAAAGTTAAAAAAAAAAATTGAACAACAAGGTCTAGAACCAGAGACCAACAGTTGAAACTGCTGTGACAAGCAGCTCTACAGTTTTTATGTACAGGCAAGAACTTTCTCTGAACTGCCTCTGGTTCTGGGAGGGTCCTACAGAAACCATCACCCCAAATGCCCCCTACTTCTCCTCCCTCCAGCATCTCCGCTTGCTCCCCACTGGGGACCCCATTCTGACCGCTAAAAGCATGGATTGGATTTGCCTGTTTAAACAAGAGAAAGTATCATTTTGCACACTTTTCAAGTTTATATGAACGCTATCATTCTGCGTGAATCTTTCTGCAAATGTTCTTGAGAGTTTTCCATGTTGATACTTAGGCTTCCTTTCTCAAACAAATGTATCTAATTAGAAGAGTGAGTTGACTTAAAGGGAAGTTCGGGTGCAGATGGGGACAAGTTGAAGGTGGAGTCCACTGGGTAGGAAATGCTGAGCTACCTCCCTCCGGGCACCCTCCCACTGCACAGCGTGAGCACCCAGGTCAGAGAGGGTCAGACCGGACTCCCCGGGCACTGCAAATTTCGGGTATAGCAGGGATGGGGAACCTCAACCCCAAGCATCTGAGGCCAGACATCTTTTCTGCTAAGTCACGTTGGCAGGAAATACCCCTTCCACCCCAGGGCTGCGGATTTCAACTCTATTTCCTAGCCTAAACTCCTTTCACTCATAATGGCAGCAAGTTAACGGTTCGTTGGTGAGTTGATCATTAGAGAATTAAGCCCAGGGTTGGAGCAGGTTGGTATGGTGGGGCTGGGAGGGCACACGACAAGACAGCTGTCCAGTCTTCAAAGTTATGACAAGTCTTCCACTTGGCAGGCCACTTTGGTGACCTATATTTTAATATGTGCTATTAGATTATTGCTAATGAGACATCTTAGGGATAAAAGAATTATGCTCGCTGCCCGGGCTGTGGTAAAAGTACAATTGAATTAAGGGCTGAAATCGTTTAGGACTCTGCTAGACAACCTGTCCCGCAGGCTGGGCCTGAATGGAGATATTAAGCTTTGGAAATTACACAGGAAAAAAGAAGCCTAATTGATCTAAGGTAACTTCACTCGTCTAAATTAAATAATGTGATTGTTACAGGCAGAAGGCTCAGGATGAGGAGGCGGACGGAAAAGGCTCGCTATCTGCAAACAAAGTTATAAGTCAAAGCCCCGGGGGACCTGACTTTTCCTTGATGAGCTGGACACCCTCCCGCTGGCTCTCAGGGGCCGCGGTCCTCAACAGGGGATGGGGCTGACTGTGTACCCAGGAGCTGCTGCCAACAGTGCTGATCTCCCACCCCACTGCCCGGTGCTGGCCGGCCTGCCACCCAGCAAGCCTTCCCACTGGCATGCAGAGGGCCACTAGCATGGCAGCGGCACCTGGGCTGGGCCATGGTGGCCCGGGCAGAGGGGAGAAGCTGAGGTCCCTGCTGCTTGCTCTGTGTGTGTCCGACCTCTGTGCCAATTGTAGCTGCCCCGCTCAGGCCGCAGGGCTGCTGTGCTTGCGTTGGACCTTGCCTGTCATCCACTGCCTCTAGGTTTTCCCGGAGCAATGAGCTGCCCTATGGGTGGAGAATGCTGTGTGCACTGAGCCGGGGCTGCTTTCCCAGCCAGCGCCTGCAAATGTGGGAGAGGCCTCGACCCTGCCCTGTTCTCTCCCTCCGGCTCCGACTGTCCTACCCCAGGCAGTAGAACTGGCTGCTGGGAAGTGAGGCTGGGGCTTCCCAAATTTTTGTTTTAGGTGTTTATTCTAAAAGGCAACTAGAATATGTAGATGTAAGGAACCTTCTCCTTCTACCCTTTCTCTGTTTCTGCCTGCCTCTCTTTTCCTCCTTCCCTCCCTCCATCTCCTCCCTCCCACTACCCCTCCCTCCTCCCACCGTCCCTTTTATCTTTCCTCCTTCCCGTGCTCCCTTCCTCCCTTCCTAACTTCCATCTTTCTCTCCCTCTGTCCCTCCCTCCCTCTCTCCCTCCCTTCCTCCCCCCCCCGTTCTCAGGACCATTCCCTTTTATCTACTTTGTATCTGGGACAGTTCTGTGAGCAGGACTAGAGCACGGACAACCTGCAGGGGAGGTTCCTGTTCCAACTCAGGTGAGTGGGGCTGGAGGGGTGGAAACAGGCACGTAGGTCAGACAGCAGCCGGCACTGACAAGCCCTTGAGGAAAATACTCCAGTGAGCATTTGGAGTGAAACTTGGAGTGACGGAGGGAGAGAAAGATAGAAGTGAACTCCGAGTTCACTTAGGAACTGTGGGAGAGGGGGATGCTTCCCAGGTGCCCAGGGAGGCTGTCTCTGTCTCCCAGGCCTCCAAGTGGAGGGAGAGGAAGATGAAGCCTGCAGACAGCAGGAGGAGCACTGAGAGAGCACTGGAGCACGCGAGGAGGTGAGGAGGCACCTGGGGCTTGAGGCGGAGCAGCCGGAAGACCACTGAGGCCTTGTCATGGGGAGCTGCACCGGGAGCTGAGATTGATGAGTCTCTGCGACCCTGCGTGAGAGTGTGGGCAGCAGGGAGCAGAGACCTGGCCAAAGGGTCTGGAGTCACCAAAGAAGTGAGGAAGAAGTGGGTGCTCTCAGCAGCAGGAGTAGCAGGGTGAAGCAAGCAGAGGGTGTTTGTAAAAATGAGATTAAAGCACAGCCCCAAAGAGCAAATGGGGCATTTATGATTCTGAAAAGAGAGAAATCCTCGGGGCCAGAGCCATAGTACAGGGGCCGGAGTGATAGTCCAGTGGGTAGGGCGTTTGCCTTGCACACAAGGCCCACCTGGATTCGATTCCCAGCATCCCATATGGTCTTCTGAGCACTGCCAGGAGTAATTCCTGAGTGCAGAACCAGGAATAACCCCTGAGCATTACCAGGTGTGACCCAAAAAGCAAAAAAAAACAAACAAAAAAAAAAACAGAGCCATAGTACAGCAGGTAAAGGATTTGCCATGTGTGTGACTGACCTGGGTTTGATCCCCAGCACCAAGTCACCAGGGGTGATCCCCAAGGGTAGAGACAGGGATAAGCCCTGAGCACTGCTGAGTGTGGCCCAAAAACAATGGGAATGGAGATGGGAAGAGAGAGAGAGAGAGAGAGAGAGAGAGAGAGAGAGAGAGAGAGAGAGAGAGGTGAGAAGCAGTTTTGTCTTCAGAGCTGGACAAACCAGGTTGGGCGCCTGTGTCAGAGACGCTGTTCCCAGGATGGGGGAGGTTTGGCTCTAAGCTTTCCTCATTCCCCACCTCACTTAGCTGACCCAGGTGACAGTGTGGGGTGCAGGAATCCTCTCTGCTCCTCGAAAGCCTATTACTGAGTTGGAGGCCTCTGGTCTCATTGCCGGATGTGATATTTTTACCTGCCATGGAGACTCTGCTAATATCAGCGGCATGAACTCTTGCTTCCAGACTCAGTGGCATCCTTACCCTTCAGCCTGCCCCGCATTTTGCCCAGGAACCCCTGGCTGGGTTTCCCACCTGTGTCATGGATGAATGGACTCCTTAAGGTCACTTCTGACATCCTGTCTTACCCACCTGGTGGACTGATAGCATAGAATTGGTCACCTCCAGAGAAAATGGTGAGGTCCCTGGCCCTCAAATGGTGCCAAAGAAGAGGGGTGGCCAGTGACCAGACAGGAACTGAATAAAAGAGTAGAGGGGTAGGGGTTTGGTCTGACTGCTGCAAAGGATTCACGTATTAGTGTAGAATTCCTTCTCCCCCGACTTTCCCTGTTATTTTGGTCAACTGGGGTCTTTGCAAAACTTCCATTACTTTCCAATTGCCTGATTAAAAACAACTTATTTCTCCTGTTTCCTTTATATTTTGAAATGAGCTCGGTGACTCAGACCGAGTTGTTAATTCTGGGCTCCTGCACCCTCTCTGCCCATCCTCGTTCCTGTTTCTCAGACTCCTCCATTGTACCTTAACCATTGTCAAGCAGCAGTCACACGGGGAAACAGGGGCAAGGACTCCCCTCAGTCTTTGCTCCCAGAGCAGCCAGCTTCTGGGTCTCCGTCTGCTCCCTGAGGGTCTGAGCTGAGAGCTCTGGGTCCAACCTGAGAGCAGAGAGAGAATTCTGACCTGTCTGCCACTGTTTCTACAAGGCCAACATTGACCCCAGATAGAGCAGGGTAAAGAACACCACGAGTGTTGTGAGCAAGCTAAATCACATTTCTAGGACTCGAGACAGAATTCAGGAGGAAGTGCGCTCTGTCCACCATCATCCCAAACAGCGACCATTTAACTTGTATTTGAATAACTCCCCGACTCCAGTGCTTACCGTATTTTACCACTTAAGTTGTGCATTCTCTTCCTTTCAGCCCTAAAATTGATATGTATATATTTTTTTTAAAAATCTCACAAAATAAGGATAAAATGAGGTTAAAAACAAGGCATGAGCACTATTCACAATAGCCAGAACCTGGAAACAACCAGTATGCCTGAGAACTGATGACTGGATAAAGAAACTGTGGTACATCTACATAATGGAATACTATGCAGCTGTCAGGAAAAATGAAGCTATGAAATTTGCCTATAAATGGATGGACATGGAAAGAATCATGTTGAGTGAAATTTGTCAGAAGGAAAGAGAGAGACATGGAATGACTGCATTTATTTGCATGACATAAATATACCAGGTGATCTTACCAAAGGTGGTAATCGCCACAAGCGCGTGGGAGTCAGAGGTTAGGTAAGATAGAGAAGGGAACATGTGTGAATAAATGTCAAAAGGTCTGATACCAACATAGAACTGAGCATTAAATACAGACAAAAAATGCAAATGATGGCTTCTAAGTGTATGTAGTGCAACCCACAATGTATAGGAGAAGGAGGAGAGAGAGAGAGGGAGAGAGAGAGGAGATAAAGAACCTGCCTTTTAGGCAGGACGTGGGAGGGGGGAGGGAATTGGGGACATGGGTGGTGGGTGATGGGCACTGGTGGAGGGCGGGGTGCTGGAACACTGTGTGACCGAAACCTCCAAGCGTGAACAACGTTGTAATTGTATATCTCACGGTGATATAATAAAATGTTAAAAAAAAAAAACAAAAAATAACAAGGCATGTAAGTCTGTGATGATGGGGACCCAAAGAAGAATCCAGCAGATAGGGTGCTTACCTTGCATGCAACTGACCCATATTCAATCTCTGGCATCCCATATGAGTCCACCAGGAGAGATCCCTGAGTGCAGGGCCAGAAGTAAACCTTGAGTACTGCCAGGTGTGGCCTGAAAATCAAAACCAAAACCAAATGAAAAGAAAATTTGTGATAATGATGCAGGGAAATACGGTGCCAAAGCGCCCACCTGGTGAGGGAGTTCTAATTCAGATATACCTAGTTGTGGCTTCTACCTACTGACCCTTGGTTAAACCCTGAATTCACACAAGAGAAGTGACTGTGTCCTTCTCCCTAATAAGCCACCGATCCTGAAGACAGGAGTAGTATCTCTCACTTTCCAATCCACCCTACCTTGGGTTTTCTCTTCTCTGAGCCAATCTTCCACCCTCTATTACCTTGAAATGGGTCTTCAGAGACTGATTCCAAATCACAGTGCCTGGCTGGAGTCGCCCTTGGAATTCAGCAGCTGCCAGGGATATCAAAGCTAATTACTTAAGAGGCCATGGGGACACCGATCTTTCTGCCTCTGCCATTGACTTTCTCAGGTTTCCTTGATCCGGTTTGTATCGATTGTATCCCAGTGAAATGCAAACATTCACACCACTTCAGCACCCTGAGATCTGCCCCACAGGCTCTAACCATTTATAATCACTCAGGAGAGAACCCAGTAGGGGGCACAGATCACTGAAAATGGGGAAGGGGTGATCTTATTGCATAGTCCTCTCCCACAAGGAGGTACCAACCTTCCCAATGTCTTCTAAACCAGCTTGAGACCCCCAGGTACTTTATCCAGCCCACTCAGTGCTTTTTGGGCCAGGACCACTCACCTAAAAACATTGTTCTGGGTCTGGAGGGATAGTTCAGTGAGAAGGGTGCTTGCCTTGCACTTGGCTGGCTCACTCAGGTTCAATCCCTGTTGGCACCACATGTGGTTCCTGAGCACAGTGCCAGAAGTAAGCCCTAAGCACAGCTGAGCACAGCCCCAAAACAAAACAAAATTTTGTTTTAATTACTCTTTCAAAACAAACAAACCTAGTCTGGCTTCTCATCAGTCAGCTGAGTTTCGGAGGGTTCGAGCTCTCCAGCTCTCCATGCTCTAATTCTCACTAGTGTCACTCGCTTGCTTTTTGGCCAGGTCTCCGAGATGCTTGAAAGAATGAACCCCCCACCCTCAGCACTTCTCCTCTTGGGCACTGACACAGGATTGGTCTATCTGGGAAAGAACCATTGTTCATTCGCTCCTGAGGCAGGCGACAGGGGTGGGGGTGGGCGCACACTTGAAGAAAATGGCTATTTCTGTCAGCCTCAGGTGATCTGTTTTCAGCAGAGAAAGTGCTTCTTCTCCCCAGTGAGCTCCAGAGAGGGTGAAGGAAGTCATAGAGACCTCCTCTGAGGGCAAGATGCATCCTCTGTGTCAGTATAGGGGTTGCCAGCCCCAGGGGGAGGTGGTCTGTGGGAGAGGAGCATCAGGAGTGGGGCAGGTGTGGGAAACAGATCTGCCTAGTGGTTTCTGGCAGGGCCCAAGACCTCAGAAAACTTCTGTGAGGCACAACTTCTGGGTGAACAGGTTCTCTCAGGTGTGGCCTCCACCCTTGGGCTAAGAGGCCTGGAGAAGGGGCAGCAGCCCTGGGCATGAAGGCCCTGGGCTGTGGGTGAGGGGTCCCTGAGGGAGCAGCGACAGGAGACCAGTAATGAACGGATGAGGTGACTGGACGAGGATGGGTTAGTGGAAGGATGGACGGTCCAAATCTCCTCAGAAACACACTTTTTCTGTCCTCTCAGAAGAGGGGACGTCTTACCTGAGAGCACACGCTGCATCCTGCGTCTATAAGGCAGTTTTCTCTGTAAGGTGAGCCAGGACATAGGGGTGAAGACACCTCAGGAAGGTGATACTATCAGGGTGATATAGTGAGCAGTGGGGTGGGACGGGGGATGACAGAATTAAGAACCTTGTGAGGAAGCCCCTCCATGTGGTTCCTTAAAGGAGAGGGCAGGCAGGGTGTTTGTCCAGCATCTCCCACACCATCCATCCCGGGGCTGCAGCTTACGACATCAACTTCCCTGAGCTTCTCTGAGTGTCCCAGTACTCCCAAATCTCAGGAGGCAGAGGAGGAAGCAGGAAGCTGAGCTGAGCCCTCCTGAGTCTTCAGAAGGTGGGTGTGTGCCCAGGGCAGGAAACTGAAAGCAGAAGGGAGGAGGTGCAGAGGGGTCTCTCGGTTGGGCATGATTGAGTTCAGTCAGGAGATACTCCCTGTCCCAGCTCAGCCCCCCACCACACTCTGAAGTATGTAAGTGTGTGTGTGCGGGGTGGGGGGGGGAGGAATGCCCATTCCCAACCTCTGGGCTGGTCTGGCTGCCTCCAAGAGCAGGCCTGAGGTCTGGGACGGGGTCCTCATATCCTAAGGCAGGGATGAGTGGGAGAAGATTCCACAGAGCTGGGCCTAGTCTCACTCAGAGAGGATGAAGGATGGAGGTGGGGTGGGGAGGAGTGAAAAAACTAAAGCCTTGTCTAAATCTGAAAAATGAAATCTTGCTTCACTGTCTGTATCACTGTATCACTGTCTTCCCGTTCATCATCGATTTGCTCGAGTGGGCACCAGTAACATCTCCATATGTCCTGTCTCATGCAAGCAGAGCCCAAGGGCACCTGCTTGCTCCAGGAACATAAAGAGCCTCAAACCATTCCATCAGGTCATGGGAATGAGGTCTATAATTGTTACTGGTATCTGGCATATCAAATACGACACGGGTAGCCTGCCAGGCTCTGCCATGCGGGTAGCATACAAAATATAATTTTTCATAAGTATTTACATTTCTTTAATAGCTTCGATTGATTTTCTGAAGGTCTAATGTGTACTCCTATAGTTGACTCTGACCAAGTTTCTCCAGTGACAAGGATGATTTATTTATTTTTGCTTTATTTTTTGGTTTGGGGGGCCGCACTCAGCAGGAAGATAAAAGGGAGGCAGAACTTGGCAAGTGACTCCTCTGGCCAAGACCTTGGCTAGGGGTCAGAAGTCATAAGTGATGGACTGAGTGGTGTCAGCTCTCTCTGAATCACTGTTAGGTATATGTTATAAGGAACCAGTCACCAGGTCTTACCACATGGGAGAAAGTCGAGAAGCTCCAAAGGGGCCCACAGGTTCCTTCTGGCTGGGCCTGTTTATCTCTCTCCTCCAGTTCTTGTCTTGCTCTCCGCATACCTGCTGGGTAGTTTCCTCTTTTTCCACCAAGAGCAGCTCGTTCTGTCTCTCTCCTTTCCTTCTAGTTATCTCTGTTGAGCCCACTGCCTGGGTCAGATCCTGAGTCCTGGATCCACGGCCCACTTGTGTGGGGTGACTCCAACAACAGGCCTCATCCACAGGCCAGTTAATGAACCCGTGATAGAATGAGCCTTCAGAGGGCCACAATCCTCCATGTCTTGTTCACGCCCTGTAGCTCAGAGCCAGCACCAGTCCATTTTGTTGGTTGATTGGGCATCTGGGCCCAGCCAGACATTCTGATGAGTGGGCAGCAGGATGTCGGCCAGGATCTGTCAGTGGGTCTGTTGACTGTGTGTCTTACCCAAGGTGTCTTCCACGTTACATGCTGACCTTCTAGTCCCCTTGATCCTGTCTCTCTTGGACCATTTGCACATTGTGTGTGCCAGGACAGCCTAGGCAAGAGCTCGGCTCCACTCAGAGAGCCTTGAAAGAAAGTTATCAGACCTAATCAGAGCCCCTTCACATCCATCCTCTGATTTCCGGTACTCAGACAGTGAAAGTGGCTATCAAGGAGATACTGCATTGATGTAAGATATTACTCTTAATGTTTCTGTATGTCTGTCTCATTGACTGACAGTGGTTGAGCCCATGTCATATGTGTGCAAGGCAAGTGCCCCACCCACTGTACTATCTCTCTGCACCCCACCCTCATTTTTCTTTTTTTTGTGTGTGTATTTTAATTTATTTTATTTTATTTAAATAAATATTACTTATTTAAGTAAATAAATATTTATTTATTAAATTTATTCCTCTACCTCCATGCCAGCAACCCCGAGAAGAGAGATACTCCAGACCCACAGCTCCATTGGCAACACCGGAAGAGAGATGCTCCAGACCCAACCACTCCAGGCCCACAGTTTCGCCACTTGGCCCCACTTGGAAGCAACCCGTGGAGCTCTGGAGGGCAGTAAAAGCCTTGGCCAGCCCCTGGCTGAGTCCAACATAGCTTCAAGGGTTCGCGCCACGTGCGGGGAGGGACCAATACATGCTGGCTGGACTTGGAGCAGGGATTTGGGCCCCTCCTCTCATTCCTCCACCTCCATTTCAGCAATCTCAGAAGAGAGACACGCCAGACCCACAGCTCTGTGGGCTTGCGGCCGCTCTGCAACTGCACAGCAGTCTTAAATAGTACTGGATGTTAGGATCAGGTCCTTCCTAGGATCTTTCACATTTACACACTGTATACAGTTCTAGGCAGGTTCTAGCCATGGCCCATCATCCCAGTGAGCCTAGCAAGAAGCCAGAGGAAACCCCTCACCATGAGGTAAGTCATTCTCAACATCCGGACTCCACAGCTCCTCAGTGCTCCACCCAAGACAAAACCTGATCTTTCCTTGTTGAGTTTCATCAGTAAATGCTCGAGATGAGAGCCCTCTACTGAAAGTATACCACCTACACAGCAGAGCCTAGCAAGCTATCGGTGTTTTATTTTATATGCCAAAAAAAAAAACAGTAACAATTATGGACGTCATTCCCATGATCTGAAGGAATGGTTTAAGGCTCTATCTGAAGCAAGCAGATGCCCTTGGGCTACACTTGCTTGCAACAGGATGTATGGAGATGTTACTAGTGCCTGCTTGAACAAATCGATGAACAATGGGAAGACAAGTGATACCAGTGATACAAGTGAATATTTACATATTTTATTATATGACCATGAGATATACAATTACAAAGATGTTCATGTCTGGGTTTTGGTCAGTGTTCCAGCACCCATCCCTCCACCATGCCCATTCCCCACCACCAATGTCCCCAATTCCTCGCCCTCCCCTAGCCTGCTTCTATGTCAGGGTCTTTATCTGTTCTCTCTCTTCTTTCTCTCTCTCTTTCTTTCTCTCTTCCTTCTATTACACATTGTGGCTTGCAATATATACATTTAGAGGTTATCATTTGTATCATTTTGCCTATATTCAATGCTCATATCTAGGCTGGTATTATCATTTTTGACAATTATTAGCACACTGTTCCCTTCTCTGTGTTACTTAATCTCTGACTCCCACATGTTTGTGGTAGATTCCACCTGTTGACAAGACCTCCTGATTCATGTTTTGCCTGACTTTGGATATTTGGTATCAAAATACATATATATTTATATCATGCAGATAAATGCAGTCATTCTATACCTGTCTTTTTCCTTCTGGCTAATTTCACTCAACATTTTCCTCTCCATTTCCATCCATTTATAGGCAAATTTCATAACTTCATTTTTTCCTAACAGCTGCATAATATTTCATTGTGTAGATGTACCAAAGTTTCTTTATCTAGTCATTTGTTCTCAGGCACTCTGGTTGTTTCCAAATTCTGGCTATTGTGAATAGTGCTGCTATGAAAATAAAAGTGCAGATGGTGTTTCTGCTGTGTGTTTTTGGCTTCCCAGGGTATATATTCAGGAGTGGTATGGCTGGATCAAATGGGAGCTCAATTTCTAGTCTTTGGAGGAATGTCCATATTGTTTTCCAAAAAGGCTATACCAGTCGACATTCCCACCAACAATGGATGAGAGTCCTTTTCTCCCCACATCCACGCCAGTATTTGTTGTTCTTGCTCTTTTGGCCCATTCTCATTTTTCATTTTTTTAATAGACTCTGTGATTGTATGTAGAGGAAGTAATAGCCTCATCTTATAGATGAGGAAACTGAGCCCCAGGAAATGCTGGGACAGTAGCAGCAAGAGGATGAATACAGGAGTCGCATTGCAGCATTCTGTCGTCTGGGCCTGCCTAGTGGAAGATGCGCTTAGGAAGCACAGAGGGTAGGATGGGAGGCTGGAGCACTGGGACAGAGTGTGGGCCCTGAGATCCCTCCTAGAAAGTGCAGAATTCTCAAACCTCCACCCCCATCACCCACTCCTGATAAAAGGTGGGTGAGGCTCATAGGCTGAGGGTTAAGTTCTCTGGGAATAAACAAAGCTCTTCCTCCCTGCCCCCACCTGGCTCAATCTCCCCTTTCCCCTCTCCCAGCTGACCCCTCCCTATGCTCCAGCCTTCATCGCTGCCAAGGCACTGGGGTTGGGCAACCTTGGCAGGAATTCATCCATAAACGCACAGACAATGGCTGAGGAAGTGTGAGCCTTTGATGTGAGGGGTGTGGAGCAAAGGAGGCCCCTTCCAAGGTCATCTTCCCCTACCAACCCTTAGGTGTGGCTTCAGGACTGTCCAGAGAGTTCTCCCGCACTCTTGTCTGCTCTGTTCTCTCCAAAGACCTGGGCTTGGTTGGGATCCGAGATGCAGAGAAGAGGAGGAGCAGAGAGGCCAAGGCTACAGGAAGCTGACCCACACCGCTCCTACAACCATGGAACCTCAGTGGCATCACTTCCTATTGAAATAAGGGCTTCTTGGGGAACTCCACTGAAGTCCAATGAGATGGTTTCTTTCTGACTGTGCTTTGAGAATCACTAAACATGTACACCAATCCCTCAGCTTTGGGGCCCCATGGTTTCAATGCCAAGATGAACACTAGAGATGGAGAGATAGTACAGTGAGTAGGGCATTTGCCTTGCATGTGGCCGAGCTGGGGTTGATTCCTGGCTCCTCATTTGGTCCCCTGAGTCTGCCAAGAGTAATTCCTAAGTGCAGAGCCAGGAGTAACCCCTGAGCAATACCGGGTGTGATCCAAAAACTAAGAAAGAAAAAAATGAACAAAGATCCAGTGAAGGTATATTTGTGGCTTCCTTTTTTCACTGCTGATCTTCATTTTTTACTTAAGTATAGTTATTTCTTAAGAGAATAAACCAAAAAATTTACAGAGCAAATATTTTACATAAGTGTAAATAAGCACAACTACTTCTTAATTAAGCAAAATAAGCTTTTAGGCACAAGTGAACTCAAAGTTTAGAAAACAAAATTAGCCTTCAAAAAATCTGCCGGAGAACCACAGAGCATACCAGTGAACCAATGATCTAGTTTATTCCCTTCTGAGCCCTTTGTGGGGTTGGAAATGATGAAATGTTCCCCCCAACTGTTCTTCTTTTGCCAAACCTGTTAGCAATGCCCGTGGCGCAGGCATTGCAATGATGGGGAAAGAGGCCCTTTTGGCAGATCGAAGGCAGCTTTACCAGCAAGCTGGATTTCTATGGACAGACAAGTAAAACAAAGACCCAAACTGTCATTAGGGAATGTGCCAGTACTTCTCTTTTTGGGAGGTAATTCTCGGTTGCGTATTCAGTGCCTGATTTGTACAGATGTGCAATGCGACAGATGAGGAATTAACCCAAGTTCAGTGGAGGTGGCAGAAAAGGAAAGGTAAGACGTGAAGACAAAGCCCAGATGATACAATGGGTTGGGGGCTAGTAAGTAAGGGAAAATATATTTCAGTGCTATTTCCTGAGGCAATGAATGTTGTGGTGGAATAGCATCTGTATAAGAAAACCCGTTTCACACCCCTACCATTCAAACTTCTCTCTGCCCATTTTAGTGAGCCTTGATCAGGGCTTGGTACTTCTCCAGCCCTGCATCTGGGAATAACTCTGACAGGACGAAGTTGCTATTGCAACAATTCTCATCAGTGCTTTGCATAGGACTGTGTTTACCTTGCCAAAAAAAAATCTTTTTTCTAAAATTATGCTGAGCCCAGAGATTTTGCTTCAATTATGTGAATTTAATTGGAAGTGCCTTGTGACTTAAAACACAGACAAGTGAAATGATTGAGTCCAAGAAATCTGGGGAAATATTCAAGTTTAAATGATGAATGTTTTCACGTTGAAAACATTTTGTGTGTGTGTGAGTGTGTGTGTGTGTGTGTGTGTGTATAATAAATCTAGGGCACTTCAGGTTTTTCTACTGTAGAGAAGTGAATTGAACTAAAACTCAGCAATGCCAGCTCATGGAGCCAGGCTAAAGAAGACTCTCCCTTTCCCCCCAAACCAGCTTCCCAGATGATCACTCAGTCATCATCCGAGACCTCCTCCATCAGACACATAAGCTTGGTCCTTCAACTTGGCAAAGTATGTGCACCCACTGATAAAGCTACTTTCTGGGAAGCCAAGTTAGAGAACACAGGCTCTGGCCAAAGAGGAAACTGGACTGTTTCTGGTCTAATCTCTTGCTCGGGAGCCCTCCTCATCTCATTCTCCATTCCTACCTGAGAGCGGCAGGGAACACTCCAGCTTGTATCACTCTCCTGACTCACTTGATTGATGACAGGCAAGACAACTCTAGGTTACACTTCATTGGTGTGTTGGGCACCCTTGCTGGGTGGGATGGCACAGACATGTTCTCCCCACTCTCCCTAGGGGGCTCTGGGATAGAACCAGAAGCTGCCCTAGCATTCCTTCAGCTTCTGGCCAAGTAGATGCAGGCATTGGTTTAATGATAACTGGCAAGAAAGAGAAGATAACTCAAGGCTAGTTTAGGTTCTTACCTTTCACAGCTGTACAGAAAGTTTGGCAACCCAAACACTGGGAATTTGGCACAGAGGTGGGAAGGGAGGAGCAGAAATCAATCAAGGCAAAGACACCTTTGCTCCCAACCAGACAGAACTGTTTTCAGTATTAGATCACAAATCCCTTGGATCTCTCCCTTGATTTTACCTAGTTTTACTGCAAAATTCTGTTCTTATCAATTCTGTACCTTTTAGGAAAACATCCCAGGTCCCTCTCTCTCCTGAGGCCAGATTGACTGAGCTAATGGTATGCCTGAAGCTCTCTTTGAATTCTAAATGACCCTTTTTCTATCAGGATACCAAAAGAAAACAGATGGCACAATCAAATTAGGATACTTGGAGGAAGACTTTTCAAAGGGTCTAATTCACAAAGATGCATGTAGGATACAGGGAAATGATGTGGTTAGCTAAAACAGTACTGGAGGATGTTACTTATGGTGCTCTCAGTGGAGGCCAAGGGCAGCCGTACACAGTCAGGGATGGAGTTGTTGATGGGAATTCTGAGAGGAAACTTGCTGGAAAACAGTCTTGGATATTTTGCAGTTTCTTATAATAAAACTAAAGCTATTTACAGTTTTTGTGTGAGCAATTTTATTGCTAGGAAGTTTCTTGAGAGAGGAAGCCTTTGATTTATAAAAGATTTGTAGATGAATATTGAACTCTTTATTCAAAATGGTAAAACCTCAAAACAGGGGCCAGAGAGATGGTACAGGATTAGGGCACTTATCTTGCATACCGCTGACCCCAGGTTGATTCCTGACAACATTTATGGTCCCTGAGCATTGCCTATAGTGTTCCTGAAGTACAGAGCCAGGACAAACGCAGAGTACTGCTAGGAGTGAGCCCTTAACCAAAAACCAAACAATCTCAGAACAACTCTTTTTGGGTCACACCCAGTGATGCTCAGGGGTTACTCCTGGCTCTGCACTCAGGAATTACTCCTGGCAGTGTTTGGGGGACCATATGGGATGCTGGAGATCGAACCTGGGTCGGCTGTGAGCAAGGCAAAAGCCCTACCCACTGGACTATCGCTCTGGCCCTCAGAACAACTCTTAAATAGTAAGATTCTTGCTGGTTTTGCCACACTCACCATGCTCAGCACTAACCCCTCCCCTTGCTCTGTGCTCAGGGATCACTTTTGGTAGGTGTGGAGTGCCATATGCAGGGATCAAACTCAGATCAACCGTGTGCAAAGCAAATGCCAAAACCACTGTACTATCTCTCTGGGCATTTAAGTAGTAAGGTTCTATTATTTAAAATGTAGCCAGTTCAAGTTCAGGTGCTCACCTAGTGAAAGATAAGAGTTGAGTAATAAAAAGACTTAAGGGGCTAGGAAACTGAAAAAAATGGTAGACACTTATTGTCCTCAACAACTCTTCATTTCAACATGGTCACAAGAAAGGGATTTCAACATGGTCACAATAAATGGGATGGGGGAAAGAAAAAGGAGAACTATGAACCAGTGGGAACCAGGATGGACAGTAAAATCCCTGGTGTGCTGGTTCCTGGGGCACATGCCACCTCACTTGTCACTTGTCTTCCCGTTGTTCATTGATTTGCTCGAGCGGGCGCCAGTAACACCTCCATTTGTTGGGAATGAGAGCCATTATTGTTAGTTTTTGGCATATCAAATACACCACGGGTAGATTGCCAGGCTCTGCTGTGGCTCTCTCTGGGTTCATCCCAGGGGGACCAGCTAAAAATAAACTGATACTCATAGGCTGTTCTTACCAGTATTGATCTTTATTTCAAAATTATGCCCTAAGTTATTTATCAACAGAAGAATGGATATGAAATCTAGGTATGTTTTGACTATAGAACCCTAACCTTCAATAGGTTTCATCAACACAGAGGTACTTAAATACATCATGCAAAATAAACTGGACTCAAGGAGTGCATAATTTATTTACTTAAGGGAAATGCTTTTCACAGCCCGGCTCGTGCGGTTCATCAATAAATGCTGGATTTGGAGGTGACTACAAGAGTATGCTACCCACACGGCAGAGCCTGGCAAGCTACCCGTGTCGTATTTGATATGCCAGATACCAGTAACAATTATAGACCTCATTCCCATGACCTGATGGAATGGTTTGAGGCTCTTTATGTTCCTGGAGCAATCAGGTACCCTTAGGCTCTGTTTGCATGAGACAGGACATATGGAGATGTTACTGGTGCCCACTCCAGCAAATCGATGATGAACGGGAAGACAGTGATACAGTGATACAGAAGGGAAATGCTTTAGAATTTCATTTATAAGGATTTCTAGAATGAGCAGAGCTAATTTCCTTCTTTTCTTTTGGGGCCACACGTAGCAATGTTCAGGGGTCACCCCTGGTTCTGTACTCAGGAGTCACTCCTAGCAGTGTTCAGGGACCATGTGGAATGATCCAACCCTGGTTCGACTATGTGCAAGGCAAGTGCTCTGCCCACTGTGTCATCTCTCCAGCTAATTTTCAGTGCTTTAAATTAAAACAATAGCCATCTTTGTGGTGATGGAAATAATAATATTGATGATTTTTGTTTGTCTTTAGTTTGGGGCTCACACTCAGCAGTGCTAAAGGCTCTGTGTAGGGACCACTCCAACTGCTGCTCTCTGTGCTCAGGGGTCACCTCGACTGCTGTTCAGCAACCATATGCAGTCCAGGGACTGAACCAGGGACCAAACCAGGGTCAGCCATGTATATGCTAAGCACCTTACCTGATGTGAATTATTGAAGTACAAAATTTTAATTGGATGTTTGTGGTTTACATGAGTATATCCAGTTTGAGTTGTACATGTCAAGGTACATAAAGTTTGCATTTAATAGTTATAAAACACTGGGACAAACTTTCTTTAAATAATCAGATATTTTGTAATGGTCCTCCTTCTCTTTATATTATTAAGTTTGTGCTTAAAAACCCTTATACTGATCAACTGATGATTTTTTTCACATGTGATTTAGGACTATAAAATTTAAAATTTCTTCTATCTTGGTATATTGAATGCATTAAATTTTTATTAACATCAAATACAAAGAAAATTAATATCAAATACGAATTTTATTGGAAATGCATCTTTTAATAAGATGGGTAAGATTTCTCTCCATTAGTATCCGCTCATGATTATTACTCACTGCTAGAAGGATTCAGTTTGTTATCATTACTGCTCCCACCCTATTTCTATACAATAAACCCTGATGTAGTGTTCTCCTTTTAACCTATGTAAGAAATATTTGTGGAAATATTTTCTATAGAAAATATTTCAATTACTAGCAAGTTATTTCCCCATAAATTTATATTAATATAATAGCAAAAGATTACACATAAATGGTTCACAAGGGAACAAGCTGATGGCTGTCCCTCAATTTTGTTGAAAGCATATGAGAAATTTGGTATATGATTATTTTCCTATTCACTTTCTCAATACCTATATTAGCATTTCAAGTAGCTCCTTTGTTCTATCCCAGAAAATTCTTACACCCGTGGGATACGGTATGATCTTAAGATTTAGACTAGCTGAGAGAAGTGCCCTTTTTCTATGAAATAAAGGAACATAAATGTGGAAGAGGATTCCTTGACATCAATGCAGATGAATTTTAAGTGGTCACTCTTCCTCCTTTTATCCCACCTGAGCCATATTTCTGTTAGTTCTGTGAAGAAGCTTTGCTTCTCAATCATATTTTATTACTTCTGGAAGAAATACACTTCTCTATTGTTTGGCTTCTCTGCAGACAAGAGTTACAGTTCTCCTTCACATTTCCCCAAGTAACTACAGTTTTCCTTGGAGAAACTTCTTCCTGTGCATAATTATAATGGTTTAATTACCTGACTTCTCCCTGGAGCTTTGTCTTTCATGAGGGTAGGGACTATTTGTCTTCCGGGTCACTAGATCCTTCATGTCCAGATCAAGTCCTGGCAAAAATCTGTGCCCAAGACAGATTTTTTTTTGTAAGTTAATTTAAATGACGAAGGCCAGAAATCCCAAGATCTATTTTTCTACTCTCACATCTTTGTCATTGTTTTGTTGGTATTGATTTGGGGTCACAGTGGCTCAGGGATTACTACACCTGCCTCTGAGCTCAGGGATCACTCCTGGCCATGCTTGAGGAATTATATGCAGTGCTGGGATTTGAATATGGGTGAAGCACATGCAAGGTAAGTGCCCTGCCCATTAAGCTACCTCTCTGGCCCACTCACATCTTTTTACTATGTAGTAAATTTGAGAACTTTATAAGATTTAACATCTGATGTGGCTAATCTCAGAGAGAGAGAGAGAGAGAGAGAGAGAGAGAGAGAGAGAGAGAGAGAGAGGGACGCTCAGTGGATTGAGAGCATACTTTGCATGCAGGAGACCAGGGTTCAATCTCAGAACATCACTGGCCACCTTTTGCCACTTCCTTGGAGCCACCTTAATTCCTGAGATCCAGTCCAGAAGTAGCCCTGGAGCACTGCTGGGTATGATCCAAATGTACAATTAATCCTTTTTTTTATCCGGTAGTGATGCTTTGCTATTTGTGGGGATTTTGTTTTTGGGGGTGGTGTTGTGTTTGGCAATAGTCAGCGGTGCTTAGAGCTTACTCCTGGTCTGTGCTCAGGAATCACTCCTGGCAGGCACAGGGAACCATATAGGGTGCCAGGGATTGAACCTGGGTCAGTTGCATGCAAGGCCAACACCCTACCAGCTGTACTATATCTCTACCCTTTTACATTATATTTATATATTATATTTTTCTTATCCCATTTCTTGATTTTTTTTAAATTTTCCTATTAAATTCTCAATTACAATAGTTACCAGAAGTTGGAATGGCAGCGATTCTTTCCTTTTCTGGTTCTAAAGGAACACCTTCATAATTATGGTGCTATTTGCTAGAAATTTCTGGTAGATAGATAACCAAGTTTAAAAAAGTTTCTTTGTATTCCAAGATGATCATGATGAATAAGTTCAAGTTGGAAAACAACTTTTCTGAATCCACTGTGATTATATGTGAATTTAGTTTCTAATGTATTCTCTGGTAAGCAGAATAATGATCCCTTACTCCCAAAATGAGATGTTTATGTCCTAATTTCTGGAATTAGTATGATGGCAAAGGGAATAAGATCGAGGGTGGAGTTCAAAATAAATAAATTCAGATTAATACCTGAATTCCTGCTGTGCCATTTAAAGGAAAGAGGCCAGCAATATACTGTATAAGAAATGGGAGAGTGAAGAGATAGTACAGAAAGTAGGGCACTTGCTTTGCATGCAACTGACCTACATTTAATCCCTGTACCCCAAATGGTCTCCCAAACACGAGCAGGAATGATCCCTGAGCAGAGACAGGAGTGAAGCCCGGTGCAAAGAGGCAGGAGAAAGTCCTGAGCCCTGGCCAGGAATAATCCAAAATCTGCCTCCTCCCTCAAAGACTTGACCCCAGTTTGATCCCCAATAGTGTCTCATATGGTGTCTTTTGAGCATGGCCAGGAGTGATTCCTTTAAGACAGAGTCAATAGAAAGCCTTGAGCACCACTGGGTGTGACCCAAACCCCAATAGGGAAAAAGATAAAGAGGAGCTAGGAGATAGTACCACAGGTAGGGCACTTGCCTTGCACACTTGCACAGGAAGAAAGAAAGAGGAGGAAGGAAGGAAGGAAGGAAGGAAGGAAGGAAGGAAGGAAGGAAGGAAGGAAGGAAGGAAGGAAGGAAGGAAGGAAGGAAGGAAGGAAGGAAGGAAGGAAGGAAGGAAGGAAGGAAGGAAGGAAGGAAGGAAGGAAGGAAGGAAGGAAGGAAGGAAGGAAGGAAGGAAGGAAGGAAGGAAGGAAGGGAAGGAAGGAAGGAAGGAAGGAAGGAAGGAAGGAAGGAAGGTACTCTAAGGAAGATCCCTGAGTACAGAGTAAGTAGAACAGCTTTACATCAATGGATATGACCCAACCCACAACCCCCCTCATGAGCAACACATCAAAGAAAAGGAAATGAAGGGAGGCAGAGACCACAAACCACAGAGTGTTGGCACCCTCTAGAAGTGGAAAAAGGCAAAAGGAATTCTCCCCTAAAGTTTCCACAGGTAAGAAACTCAGCCTCACTGACACCTTGGTTTTAGACCAACAGGACTCTGTGCCCTCTGCAAGTATGTATTGTTGAAACCATTAAGGTTAAGGCAATTTTGTTGTAAATTCAACAGGAAAGAGATGCAATATGAATGTAATTGCATTAAAATGTTTTCTAGGAGATGGATAGACAGTACAGCAGGTAAGTTGCTTGCTTGCCTTGCACACAGCTGACACCACATATGGTCCCCAGAGGCCGCCCGGTATGATCCCTGAGACCAGAGCCAGGAGAAAGCGCAGCTGATCCAAAAACGACAAAAAAAACCCTTCCCCCTAATATTGAATAGCCCTTGGGCTATACTAGCACCCAAGGCACGAATGAAGACAAGCACGAATGGAGATGTTACTGGCGCCCGCTTGGGCAAATCGATGAACAATGGAAAGACAACTGAAGTGAAGAAGTGATTGAATACCCTCCTCAAATTCTTGGATTAAATTCAGGTTAATTATGATTTAATTTTTTTTCAGACATTGTTGGATTGGATTTTTCATACACTGTTGGATTGGTAAATGAATCTATATTTCTACATAAAGCTGAAAAATTACTGATTAATCTCATATTGCTCTGTTATATCTTGGTATCAGGTTATTTTTGTTAAAATATGAATAATATCAACAATGAAATGTGTAGCTAAGCCTTCTTCCAAACATTGCTATAGGTAGAGTTCACAAGTTTGATATGGTATATTCCACATGATGATATATTTTTGTAAAATATGTTGTTTTGATGTGTTTTAAAATTTAAATGCATGAATTTTCTCCTAAACATCTGATACTGGGACTAGAGAGATATTAAACAGTGGGCAGGCTGCTTGCCTTACATACAACCAACCTGGGTTTGATCCCCAGGATCCCATATGGTCCCCTAAACCCACAAGGAATAATTCCTTTTTTTAAAAATGTTATTATAAAAAATGTTATTATAACACCGTGAAAGGAATAATTCTTGGGTGCTGAGCCAGGAGTAACCCCTGAGCACTGCTAGGCTGGGCCCCAAGGCAGAAATAAACAAATAAATAAAATATCTGATACTAAATTCTACTAAATTACATTTTGGTCAGTTTTTGGTCAAACTTCATGCTCCCTCCATATTTAAGAATATATATCTGTTTTGTTCTGTTTTGATTTTGTTTGGGGGCCACACCCTGCTGTGCTCCGAAATTACTTCTAGAGGGGCTCGGGAGTCCATCTGGGATGCTGGGACCGAATCCAGGTGGGCCCGTGCAAGGTAAACGCCCTACCTGCTGAACTATGGCTTCAGCATGAGAACATCTATCCTTAAATGGATACAACATTCTACTTATGTCTTTTAGTCAACCTTATTAATGGACTCGTTCAAATATTTTACAGTGCTACTAATTTCTTGTTCCCGTTTATCAGTATGTTCTCAAGTCTCCTCCTGTGATTTTGAATTTTTTAATTTTTCTTTGTATTTGTTCATTGTGGTCTTTTTTTTTTTTTTATTTTTTTAAGTATTTTATTATACCACCGTGAGATATGCAAATAAAAAGATATACAATTAAAAAGTTCATGTTTGGGTTTTGGTCATACAGTGTTTTAGCACCCGTCCCTCCACCAGTGCCCATCTCCATACAAATAAAAAGATATACAATTAAAAAGTTCATGTTTGGGTTTTGGTCATACAGTGTTTCAGCACCTGTCCCTCCACCAGTGCCCATCTCCCACCAACAACATCCCCGGTTCCCTCCCCCCTTCCCCAGCCCTGCTCTAATGGCAGGTTCTTTATTTCTTTGCCTTTCTCTCTCTTTCTCTTTTCCTTCCCTTCCAGACTATGGATTACAGAACATACATTAAAAGGTTGTCATGTGAATCCTTTTGCCTCTATTTAATGCTCAGTTCTAGGTTGGCATTCGTACCCTCAACTATTATTAGCACCCTGTTCCATATTCTGTCTTTCCTAAACTCTGACTCCCACACGTTTGTGATAATTTCCACCTTTGACAAGACCTCCTGATATATGCTTCACTTGACCTTGGATATTGGTATCATAATATGTACATATATATTTATGCCATGCAAATAAATGCAGTCATTCTGTATCTGTCTCTCTCCTTCTGGCTAATTTCGCTCAACATAATCTTCTCCATGTCCATCCATTTATAGGCAAATTTTATAACTTCATTTTTCCTAACAGCTGCATAGTATTCCATTGTGTAGATGTATTCATTGTTATCTTTAAGTTTGAAATTGTTAATTTTCCCAATGGATTATAACTTTTGCCTTAAATGATAACATCCTTTAGTTTTCCTAAAACTTTTATGTTGCATATTATTTATGTAGAAACAGAACATCATTTTTAGTCTTTTAAAATATTTTTTGGTTCGGGGGCCACCCCTGGTGGGTGGTGCTCAGGGACTACTCCCAGCTCAGTGCTCAGAGGCCACTTCTGGTGGTGGTAGAGGTCCATTTGGTACCAGGGACTGAACTAAAGCCTCCTGACGCTAAGTATGTGCTCACTGAGTTATCCTCATGATCTAGTATCATTGTTTTTGTACTTGCATTGTGTATTCTTCCCACCTTTACGAGTTTATTTTTAACTGAATAGCAAGCTGTATAGTATTGAATTTTATAAATTTATATCATATAACTTTTAGTATAAAATTTTAAATCAGTTTTCAGACCATTTTAGATTGTACTTAACTTGTTAAGATATGTGTTAAAAGAAGGGCATGTATTTCTGAGTTCAAGCTAGTATGTGTATGTGTGTTTCCTTTAAAGGAAACAATAAGCAAGAGAATGTGGACCATCACACACATCCATTACTTCTATAGTAAAAAAACTTGAAGAAAAAAATGAGTTTTAACATGTGTTGGCAGGTGGCAGACAGGAGACAGGCTTGTCCACACCCAGGGCTGTGCTCTGTGGCCCTGGATGGTTGATGGTCTGACATAGAAAAAGACTGGCCCCCTGGGGTGAACCCAGAGCCATGGCAGAGCCTGGTAAGCTACCCGTGGTGTATTTGATATGCCAAAAGCAGTAACAATAATGGACCTCATTCCCAACTAATGGAGACATTACTGGTGCCCGCTCAAGCAAACTGATGAACAACAGGAAGACAAGTGATACAAGTGAAATATACTAAAAATTTATAAATTTATCTATATAATATTGATTGCTAATTAATTTATATTTATTTTAATTATATTATTTGTATGTTATTTATTGTCTTTTCTATGTCTTTGTCCATTCCTTGTTCTTTAATTTTAAATAAAAATGATGGCAATAGTTTGAATAATTTTACTTCTATTTTTTATTTTGTGATAATTTCCTGAACATTTTAACACATATGATTAATAGAGGCTAGAGGCTGAGTATTTGGCTCACCTGGTGGAACACATCTTCCACTGGTAAAGTCCTGGGTTTAACCCTCAGCCCCTCATGACAGCCTGGCATTGCTGAAAGTGGTGCTTGCCCCCAAGTACTGCTCAGGTGTGGTCCCTCACAACAATAAAAACAATAAAGTAACCAACATTTCCATATTGCTCCTGACCCATGCTTCAACTGATCATCTGTTTCACTTTTTCTCCTCTTTATTCTTTTTTCTTCCTCAAGTTATTTATGATTTACTTTACATGATTTATTTTTCATCGATTTATTTTCATTCTTTCCTGAATGTTGATCCTTTCTGATTCATTTTTCTTTTCCTAGCAACATATGCTCTACATTTTTTCTTGAATAATTTTGCATGCTACAAACTCTGGCCTCATTTGTAGGTAGATTGGTTTTATTCCCAGTATTTAAAATTTAGCAGGATATAAACCTCGATGCTAACAGTTATTTACAACGAGCATTTTGAAGGTAAGATTACAATGTTTTTTGGTTTCTGTGATTGCTATTTACAAATATGTGAGTCTAATTTTCATTCCTTTGGAATTAGAATAAAACACATTTCTTTCTAATTGTTTAAAGAACTTTGTCTTTGGTTTCTGCAGTTCACTATGCTGAAGTTAGATATAGGTTTCATTTTTAAGTTTTCCTTGGGATTCATTATAATTCGAATCCCATGAGTTCATATATACCAACACTAATATATTATTTGTTATATATTCTTCAAATATTGCTTCTGTCTCTCCTCTCTACCTTTTCAATTCCAATAGAATGTATGATACTTATTTTTATTCTTCACTTTAAAATTCTCTTCTATATTTCTTTCCATGCCTCTGAATTCTTGTTTTTTTTCTTTCTGGGTAATTTCTTCAAATTTATCATTTAAATTTAAAAAATTGTGTCAACATTTTGATTTGTTCATCTAATACAGTATGTTATTTTCTAAAATCTCTATTTCTAAAAGCTTTTTCAAATATACTTGGTCTTTTCTATGATATCATGTTCATTTCTTTTTTTTTTTTTTTTGCTTTTTTTGGGTCACACTCGGCGATGCTCAGGGGTCCATATGGGATGCCAGGGATCGAACCCAGGCCGGCATAGGCCGGGCCACATGAAGGCAAACGCCCTTCCCGCTGAGCTATCGCTCCGGCCCCTCATGCTCATTTCTTGCATATTCATCTTTTACTTCTTAAAATAATTTAAAAAGTTTGGTTTTAAATTTTACATTCAGAGCTCAGTCCAAAGACTTTAGAATCTTTCCCTGCTGCTAGTGGTTTATGCTGATTCTGTATTTCTTTGCATATTTTGTAATTTTAGAGCTTTGGTTTGGTTGGGCTGTGTTTGGTAATCCAGTGCAAGTTAAATTGAAGCTGTATCTCTCCAGGGAAGATCTGCCTTTTTGTTCTATAAAGAATACCGGGAAATTTCTTCATTCTTAGCTTTCTTAATTCTAATCATATTAGGAGTCTAAATGTCAAACCTCAGGCACACAAGCCAATTCTATGTTTTAGAACTTTTGGGGTCAGTTAAGGAGTTTCAGGGTACTTTCACTTCTTGTGAGGGAGTGTTTAGTACTGTGACTAGTCTTTGTACCATAAATTAAAAGTAAAATGGGAAAATATATTTAATAAATCTATTGTCAGACATAGTCAATAGGTACTGAAGGATTGTAATTGCTTTTTTTTAAAAAAAGACAATAAAATGAGATAAAAGAGTGTATACTCTGGCTTTTTGTCTAGAGAATGTTCTGGATTGTTTTATGGGGAGGAAAAGCCCAAATAGAATGCAGCCACCTCCACTTAACTAAGGAGAATGGAGTGGTAGGGGAGTTATGTACAGATAGAGCTATAGAAATTTCTAGAGCAAACCCCTATAGCCTTTGGATTCTTTTCATTATGAATAGAATCGTTATTTCTTCCCCTCTCCCCTAAATCCTTATGTTGAAATATTAACCTTTAGGGTGACTGTATTTGCAGATAGGACCTTTATGGAGATAATTATATTTAAAATGAAGTTGTAAGGATAAGGCCCCAAAGCAATAGTGTTGGCTACTTATATAAAGAGCAAGAGACATTGACGCTCTCTCCTTCCTTCCTCTGCCTCACCCCTACACCGCCATCTCCCCTTCCCAGCACCTGCTCTGCTCTCCATGTGCATAGGGGAAACAATGGGAAATCCAGAAGAGAGACCTTTTCAGGAATCAATTGTAATGCTGTCTTGAATTTGAACCTTGAGCCTCCTGAACTCTGAAAAAGTCACTCTGTTATAAGAGAAGGAAGATAGATAGATGGATAGATAGATAGATAGATAGATAGATAGATAGAGAGAGAGAGAGAGAGAGAGAGAGAGAGAAGAGATAAAGAACCTACCATAGAGGCAGGCTATGGGAGGGGGAGGGAATCAGGGACATTGGTGATGGGAAATAGGCACTGATGGAGGGATGGTTCTGGAACTCTGTATGACCGAAACCCAAACATGAACATCTTTGTAATTGTATATCTCACCGTGGTATAATAAAATGTTAAAAAAAATTTTTTAAGTCCCTCTGTTGTATAAGCTACCCACTCTGCAGTGTTTAAGCACAACAGTCTGAGCTGACTAATAAAGCGCTTGAGCTTCATATGCCGGGACGACAGAGAAGAATGACCAAGGGAACTATTATATAGCTACCATAAAGCTCACACAAGGTGGGACTGTTTGAACTCTGAACTCTCACAGCAGAGAGAAATGGCTGATCGGTTAGAAGGGCCTGAGAGACAGTACAGGACTTAAGTCTCCTATCTTGTGTACAGCTGACTAGAGTCTATCCCTAGCACCATATATTGTCCCTTGAACCTGTTGGGGTTGATCCCTGAGTGGGATTGATCCCTGTGCACAGAACCAGGAGAAAGCCCTGAGCACCGCTGGCTGTGGCCCCCAAATAACCAAAATAAAATCCAAGACAAACCCTCTCCAACACACATATAACAAAAACAAAGCTAATAAAAAAAGATCCCCCAAAGACCACATTTTGGACATAAGACTAATGTAGTGTAGTCCATAGATAATTATAGACCATTTCCAACTAAATTTAAAGAACAAAATTTATAAGGACTAGATGGACATGTAGACAAATAAACTACCTGGAAAAACAAAGATGAATTCTCTATTAAGGGTGTTAGTCAAACACAGACATCAAAGAAGCATCTATTATATCATGATAAAAATGATGTTAATTGTGTAAATAATTTTTACACATTTGTAGATAAGGTAATTTGTATACAGACATGTGTAGAAGAAGAGGGTATAACCATTATTAGGAGAAGAATTAACCAATACAAATAGACCTGGAATGACAGAGATGGTGAAATGGGAAATAAAATATTTAAAGCAAATCTTATAAACATATTTTAGGATGTTAAAGGTCTATGACCATGAAGGAGCAAATAGGGATTTTTGATTATCTAAACAGAAATAAATTGAAGAGCCATCGAAAAACTCAAGAAGCTAAAGATGTGGTATCTGAAATGAAAAATATTAGTGAAGATAAGACATTGATAAAGAAACAGTAAACTTGAAGAAAGAGCAACAGAAATAATCAAAACTGAAGCACAAAGGACAGAGATTGATAAAAAAAAAGAACACTCATGCAGCCTTAATGCATCCAGTTTACATACGTGTAACTAGAAGAGAGAAATAGAAATATTAGGTCAGGAAAAGTATTTGAATAAAAAAAGACTGGAGGGGCCGGAGCAATAGTCCAGCAGGTAGGGCGTTTGCCTTGCACGCCGGCTGGCCCATGCCAGCCCAGGATCGATCCCTGGCATCCCATATGGTTCCCCGAGCACCGCCAGGAGTAATTCCTGAGTGCAGAGCCAGAAGAAACCGCTGAGCATCGCTGGGTGTGACCCAAAAAAGCAAAAAAAAAAAAAAAAAAGAGGACTGGAAATCTTCCAAATATGAAGAAAATTTTAAATCTATAGATTCAAGAAGTTTACTGTACCCCCAAAAGGGTAAGAATATGTTAAATTATACCACAGTAAATCATAACAAACTTTAAACACATTCAATAAAGAAAATGTTAAAAATATCCTGATGACAAAGATGCGCTCTATATACTTTTGCATGTACATATATAAAATAAATTATATATAAGAAAATAATTCTATCTGAGGCAATGGAGAAAGACAATGGAAGAGTATTGAAAGGAGAAAAAAAGTTAATTTTTGTATTTCCGTATTCTTAATCTTCAAAAATGAAGGCAACATAAAAGTTGATTCTGAGAAAGGAAGTTGAGGGAACTTACCATAGAGACTTTACTACTACAAGAGCTGTTCAAATAATTTTTTTTAGGCTGTAGGAAAATGCTAGAAAAGTGAATTACAAAGAAATTTAGGTTGCCAAAAACAGTATATTTGTGGACTTTAATACATACATATATATAGTGCAATTTAATATGTAAAATATAAACTTTAGATGAAAGGTGCTTGGGTCAAAAAATTCATACAAAATACATTATATTAGTATAAATTATTGGCGTGGAGTAAATGGAAGTATATTGTTGAAAGATTAATATGCATGAAAAACAATACTATTGTTAGAAAGTGAACTATACTATATATATATATATAGAGAGAGAGAGAGAGAGAGAAACAGACAGAATCTATATAATACACTTTAATACACTTTATGCTACCTGCAAGATAACCGTGTCGTATTTGATATGCCAAATACCAGTAACAGTTATAGACCTCATTCCCAAGACCTGATGAAATGGTTTGAGGCTCTTTATGTTCCTGGAGCAAGCAGGTACCCTTGGGCTCTACTAGCATGAGACAGGACATATAGAGATGTTATTGGTGCCCGCTCAAGCCAATCAATGATGAACGGGAAGACAGTGATACAGTGATACAGTGAATACACTTTCAAATAATAGTATACTCTTTCACTTATGTATTGTTTTGGTTCATACTTGTTAGTGTTCAGGGTCCTTCCTTGTAGTACTCAGAGGATCATGAAATTCTGGGCATCAAATTTGGGTTTCCTGTAAGCAAGGTAAAAAACTCAAGAAGCTTCCAGCCTATTGAACTATCTCTCTGGTCAGAAAGTAAACTTTATTAAGTCAAAGTGACATCTTATGATCTCTGTAGTAACCCTGATAAGTCAATACATATAATTAATAAAAGACAAAAGAAAATTAAAATTGATAAAATATTAAATAATATTCACTATCCCTAAAGGAATCAGGAAGAGAAGAAACAAAAACACTAGATGAAACAAAAAGCTAGAAGCAAAAAGGTTGAGCCAAACCATCCACACAAGTTCTTACATGAAGGGGAAGTGAGCTTGATGTTTCAATGAAAAGGTAGAGTTGTTAAATAAGATAAAGATGCAAAACTCAAATGGGCCCTAAAATAGTTATTTAAAAAATACAAGTTAAGCATAAAGATATAAAAACATTAAAAGCTAAGGAATGGAAAAATATAAATTTTAAATATAAATATTTAAAATATAAATATAAAATTATACACTAACCACAAAAAATATGGGCCTGGGTATGAGGCAAACAAAAAAAGAATATTCATGTGATAAATGGATCAATTCATTACAATTACATACAGTAATGATTATGACCCTCCCAGCAGAAATTCAAACTGATAAAATCACTATTATAGAGTTCAACATCCCTTTTTCAATAATTAGGATACTTACACACACACACACACACACAAACCAGTAAAGGTAGTTTACACAACATGCAACAAACTGAATCTAATTCACATCGCTATATCGCAGGCACAACTGCAAAATACACCCTCAGAGGTACTAGCACATTCAGTAAGACAAAATCATAGGCTAAACCATAAAATGAATCTCAGAATATTGAAAAACAACTGAAATTTAAAAGAAAATATGGGTAATTTTTTTTCTTCAACCAAGAACCCAGGCTAAGTAAATAATCTATTTACTGTCTTCCTTTATGAGATGAATTTTTCTAGTTCATTCTTTTACTCAGAGTTTTCTAGTTCATTCTCTGCCTTTTTTTCTCCCATAAGATGTCAGTTCCAAGTTGCCTCATACAAAACCTTTTTATTTTGTCTCCCACAAAATACTAAGGACTTGGGGCCGGAGCGATAGCACAGTGGGGAGGGTGTTTGCCTTACATGAGGCCAACTGGGTTGAATCCCCGACATCCCATATGGTACCCTGAGCATTGCCAGGAGTAATTCCTGAGTACAGAGCCTGGAGTAACCCCTGAACATTGCGGGGTGTGACCCAAAAACAAAAACAAAAAAAACTAAGGATTTTTGTTCCTAAGATTGACAGTGTCCCCAGTAATTTATACAACTCCTGCTGTGTTCAACTCTCTTGTAATTTTTGGACTTTGAGGATTTCCCTTCCTACCTTTAATGCTCAGCCATGCATTTCAAATGCTTCTGATATTTTACTCCACATTTCTGGGGTTTTGTGGGCAGAAAGCTTCAGATGATCTAGTTTCCATGTCTCTGGAACCTGGAATCTATCACGCAATTCTTTAGTTATTTTATGAGTTCAAATGACCTGAATCTACTTAAAAGTCCCCTCATGTAGAGTCAGCTAGTCTTGGGTTTGAATTCCAGCCCTGGCACTCAGTTACAGAACTGAACAAGAGATGAAACCTCTCTAAGCTTTACATTCTATGTGAGTAAACAGGATCATGGTTCCATGTTTCTTATAAAGATGTCCTATGCTCTCATATAACACAGGGCACAAGAGAATGACAATGCTTCTATATTCATTAATCCATCCAAAATTGAGTGGCTTACTAAAAGCTAGGAATAACAGACTATAAATAAGTAAATAATTTCCAATACACTTAGGAACAATAAGTGTAATGGGACTGGAAGTGTTGAATTAGTATGGATTAGTGATGGGACATTGTGATTTGATAAATTTGATTTAAAATCAGAAGGAAGTAAACAATATTCTAAAATTGAATTAGCTGCAATGACTCACAATCCCAGAAATATTTTAAGAAAAACTGCACTGTACACTTTAAAATGGGTGGATCGAAAGATGTATAAAATTATATCTTGAAGAAGTTACTTGTTTGCTTTTTTCCCAGGTATGAAGTTGAGAATACCAGATGAGAATCTTTGGGAAAGAAGCATTAGGAAAATTAGGGCTCTGAAACTGAGTTTAAATCAGTTAAGGAAAATCATCAGTGTCAGCAATAATGAATACTGGGATTTTTAACCAAACAGCAATAAGCAATCTTTTTTTAAAATTTTTTATTTTTACAATTACAAAGATATACAATTAAAAAGTTCTTATTTGGGTTTTGGTCATACAGTGTTTCAGCACCCATCCCGCCACCAGTGCCCATCTCCCACCACCAACGTCCCCGGTTCCCTCCCCCCTCCCCAGCCCTCCTCCATGGCAGGTTCTTTATTTCTTTCCCTTTCTCTCTCTTTTTCTTTTCCTTCCCCTCCAGACTATGGATTACAGAACATACATTAAAGGGTTGTTATGTGTATCTTTTTGCCTCTATTTAATAGCAATAAACAATCTTTGAAAAGATTTGGGGGAAGAGGCTTACATCCAATGGTGCCAGAGATGAACTCCAGAGCTCCCATGTGCACCTTCCAGTATGTGCCAGGAGATGTTCCAGTCATCAGCCAGCTCTATGCTTTGAGATTGATTGGAGTCATTCTGCCTGGCTTGTGCTTCGATCACTATGCTTTCTGAATGACCAGATGATTTATAGAGGGCAAGGCAAAAGCTTGGAAGATAGCAGAGGACACTCCACAACCAGCCAAATACTCCGATTTTGACTTTGTTCACAGTTTCTGTAAAATCTGTTCACCTTGTACCACACTGGAGAGCAGTGATGTGATGGACAGGTCATGGAGGTGGGATCCAGGCACACACCCAGGCTCTCCTCCCACCACCAAAAAGAAAAGTCAACAGGAGTATCCTGGCATTCACCTTCTGATTAGCTATTTGGAGGCTTTTCAGCTGACTCACCCTGGACCACAAGGAAGAAGGCCAGGAAGACTAGCTCTGGATTTAAGCTGTACTTCATTTACCTTTTATATTTTTATTTGGTTTTTGGGCCACAACCAGAGTTGTTTAGGGGTTGCTCCTGGCTCTGCTGTCAGGGATCACTCCTGGAGGGACTCAGAGGACCATCTGGGGTGCCAGGCATCGAACCCAGATCATAACCAAGGCAAGCGCCTACTCACTGCACCGTCTCTCCAGTCTCCTCATTGAACTTTTATTCTTACCCATTTCATCAAAGCCAGTAGGAAGCACTAAGTTTTCTCTTCCATTTAAGAACTATGTTGTGGCAGGGATGATAACTTAGGCGTCAGGATCCCTGACATCACAAGATGCTCCTACTCTCAGGACCACAGGGTGTAACCCTGGTGGCCCCAAAGCACCACCAAGTTTGGCTCTGGAGGTGCCCAGTACTACTGACTCCACATAATACCACCTTGCCCATCTCTGGAAGTGGATTAAGGGTCCCCTGAGCACTACACAGGAGTCCCAACCCCCTATAGAAAAAAAGAACTAAGTCAATCCATGATATTTAGAATCTATTCATAGAAAATACATATGACATACTTTGAATCTATACCTTCTACAAATCATGCAGCTTCATATAAATGATTACAGACATCATGTTCAGATTTATGTACAGAAATCAATGTCTTGAATCAGGCAAAATTGGGCTTAATTCTAAGCACTGCCACTTAATGAGTGATTTACGGATAAGCCTCAACTTTGTTCTGTGAAACGAGGGACAATAACTGTGTTTCATTGAGTGCTTAAATGAGTTGAAGCCTCCATTGCTATTGTTTCCATCCATGTGTTTCTTTAGGTTTGTGAGCAAAAGCCTTAACTTTGCTGATCCTACATTTGGCACATATATGTTCATTAGAGCAGTAGTTCTGGATCTGGTGTTCCCTTAACCAACAGTCAATGTCTGTCCCTATCTCTGATTACTTTCTTTAGGCCGAACACTGTTTGACCTAAGTCTACTTATCTTAACACTATACATACATGGGACCGGGTGATAATCCAGCAGGTAGGGCATTTGCCTTGCATGCAGCTGACCCGGGTTCGATCCTCGGCATCCCATATGGTCCCCAAGCTTACTGCCAGGCGTAATTCCTGAGCACAGAGCCAGGAGTAACCCCTGAGCATTGCTGAGTGTGACCCAAAAGCAAAAAACAAAACAAAACTATACAGACATGTGTAGTTTCAGCTTCACTTTCACTGTCTTCCCATTGTTCATTGATTTGCTCGAGTGGGCACCAGTAACATCTCCATATGTCCTGTTACAAGCAAGTGTAACCCAAGGGCATCTGCTTGCTCCAGGGACAGGAAGAGCCTCAAACCTATCATGGAATTGAGGTCCATAATTGTTACTAGTTTTTGGCATAACAAATAAATAAAACACAGGTAGCTTGCCAGGCTCTGTCGTGTAGGTGGTATATTCTCAGTAGAAGGCTCTCATCTCGAACATTTACTGATGAAACTTAAAAGGGGAAAGATCAGGTTTTCTCTTGGATGGAGCTCTGAGGAACTAGAGTTGAGAGTGACTAACCGCTTGATGTGTGGGTTGCTCTGGCTTCTTGCTAGGCTTACTGGTATCAGTTAGAACCTTTTCAAAATATATGTACAGAGAATTTTCATGACACTGGAAATGTTATAAGTGAAGAGTAAGATAAAACTACCACATTCAGTGGTATCTCAAGAATTATAAGCTTCTAGAGAAATGGGTGAAATAAAATAGCAAAATTAATAAGTTACTGGTAGGGGAGTAAATATGGTTTTTTCACTCCCCCATTTATTCTTTACTTTTTGATCTGTATAGACCTTCTATAAGAATGATAAGAAAACTATTGGGTTCACATGTTAGAAAAATATATAGCAAGCTAGGAATCAAAATGTAATGGAGAACATTTGTTTCAACATGCTAGTCTTTACATAAACACTTGAGGTCTGTAAGGAGAGAAGAATGATGTAGAAATAAGTGTTACATTAAACAGAATAGGGGTACAAAACTCCTCAGTTCATGTCAGACTTTGTGAAGGTCTTCACGTCTGTCAACTCACAACATATCCTGTAATACCTGGCTCTAACAATTTACCAAAAATTTGAGAAGTCATCCAAGTGAACAAAAAAGAAAAACCAGTTGCAAATATGCCTAGGCAATGCTACCTTACTAGTATCACTATTCTCTTCAGCAACTGCTCTATATAACAGGGATGAGGATTTTTGTAGAGGAAGCCCATCTATTTCAACACAGCCAATGACACCTGTTTAATAAAGCACCAATTATTGCCATCCAGGAACTGAAACCATCTTTGAGTCTGAAAGGGGAGTTTCCGAGTCTGGAAATCTGCTCTCCATATTGCTGAGAGTTATGGAAGCAGACAGACCACCTACCTTTGAAAAGGGAGGAGGTCCCTTCTCAACATCCATTCTAGGCATGGCTCACTTCCAGCTATTTCTTCATAACAGCAGTGGCAGGAAGATTTAAATACACATTATTCCTGTAGCTAGACTATACGCATTTACTATATCATAATCTTTCAAAAGAACTATTGTGATGGAAATTTTTATGGCTCATCGGTCTTTGGATTTGGGATATCTCATTTTAAAGAGGAAACTGGTTTTTCAAAAAACTATTATCTAAAAACCTCAGTGTGTTTAACTGTTTTAATGAAAGTTAATTGCTTACTTTCATTCCTAAGGGACAAAAAGGACTCTTTAGGGAATCTTTGTTACGGTGACAGGAGCAGAAGTCGTGCCTGTGGTCACACTGATGCTCAGGGCAAGCCTTTCTCCTGCCAGGGCAACTTCTTTACAAATATTAGTAATTGCCACTTTGGCTAAAGTTTAAGTTTTTCATTAGAGTAAAATCACGCCTGACATTTCATAAGGCTTAAACACAAACAAGAATGATTAATCACATCCCAAAATATGCAAACTTATATTGAAACCATCATATTAAAAAGGCATATTACAGTTTTCACAAAATGGCAAAACCAGAATTTTTTTTAATTGATAAGAACTTCAAGGAGCCAGTTTGTTTACTCAGAAACATAATAAGATAGAAAATAT
Organism: Cryptotis parvus; assembly: GCA_021461705.1. Classification (NCBI taxonomy): domain Eukaryota; kingdom Metazoa; phylum Chordata; class Mammalia; order Eulipotyphla; family Soricidae; genus Cryptotis; species Cryptotis parvus. The sequence continues at coordinate 269,113 of JAJIBD010021970.1, read as the reverse complement.
TACACCGGGTCGACATGGAATTGAAAAATGTAAAAATATTTAAAATTAGGAAAACAATGGGATCACTTTCAGGAGTCTCACAGAAGTTTTAAATTTACAGTGCTACTTCTTTCATGATAATCAGAATTAATAGGTAACTTTACTATGATTTAAAAAAATCATGGTACCAAGTATAACATATATTTAATTGATTAGGACAGAGATTATTTAAAACGCATTTGCCAAATTAAAACAATTGCATTTAGTTCATTCAATATTTTGTCTAAGTAGCCTTAAGATAGAAGCAAATAATTATACACACTTAAGGATCAAACTTCTTAATAAGTAATTATATAAATACATATTTGCTTGTAAAGTTAGAATGCTGTTGCTTACTGTGTAAAATGCCTTGATCAAACATAAACTCCAGCACCTCTCTTCCTAACTTTGAAATGGCTTTAGTAGTCTGGGGGTGAATCAGCAATGTTTTCAGAAATACACCAAGATAAAGAGTTCATATTCAAAGACTGAATTCAGACATCAGTCAACTATTTCTATACATTGTATTCACCTGCTTGCTTTATTTCAGCATTTCATACATAAATGATGAATAATTAGCATGACAACCAATAAAATGGCACTTGAGGAAACATTGCTTAGTCTAAAGGAAACCTGTCACTCTCAGACTCCTACCAGGGGGTTGAATTGTTAAACTCCAACTTGCAAAGTGTATTCAAGATTCCCTGACTTTTAGATATAACTTTGGAATCTGCATTTCCCTGTCGATGTTTCAGACAAACTCTGAAGCCTGAGGGTATGTACACTTAACACAACTCCCACTTGAATGCAAAAATATATTAATCATAAAATATATGAATAGAACAAATCTGATTCATTAGTACACAACTGCTATACTCTGAACTTCCCAGCTCAAATTAAACCAAACTTGTGGCAAACAATTCATCTTCTTATTAAGCAATCAATATTGAATTGCCTTCAATAAGACAATTTCTACTTAGCCTTTGGCCATAGCAGTTATCTTTAAGACAAAGCTCTATATCTGCAGATCAGGATGAAAGGGTAGGCTTTCCATAGCAACTGTGGTGCACACTACAGAGAATATGAATTTCTAAGAAATGTCATCTAATTAGCAGGGTTCTCCCTTCCATTCCCTAGATGCTGTAATCACAGGAAATGGAAAAAAACTAGATTTTTTAGCTAAAGGTATATTCTACAATGTTCCTCTTCATTCAATTTCCAAAATGTAAAGGGATAAAGATAACATTAGTTTATTGCTTTAGAGGAAATTAGGCTACAAAATATTTATATTCTTTACAGTGTGCAATAAGTCACATCTTTTTTGTTCATTGGTTATGCAAATTTAACTGGAAAACCCTTAGTACCAGTAAATCAATCAGCACAGAAAAATATAACATAAAAAAAAGAAATATTACTTGATATACACATGTGAATGGAAGCATTTTAATAAGGAAAAACAAGCTCTTCTTTTTCAGCATCATTACACAACCATCACATTTGAGATACTATCAATGAAGTCTTTACCATGTTAGATAAAGGCGATTGCATTTTCCTTCATGGGCATATTTGCTTTCAGTCATCTTTTTTGCCTGAGGTGCTCTCTTCATGATTTTCGGGACTGACTTTGTTACTTGCAAATGAGGGAGTTGGCTGAACTTCTTTTGGTAATGAAAACACATGGCACGTCTGGAGGTCTAAGTACGTTGTAAATATCTTGGCATATTCTGGATGCTTTAGGGCAAAGCTTTTAAATTCCTCTAAAAGATGAGAAAAAAAAATCCAGTGAACTGAGGTGTCTTCTTTTTGGTGTGACACGAATGGCCAGACAATTACTGCAGAGTTTTGCTACTCGATGCTCATGACTTACTCAAACACTTTGGAAGAGAGAGCTTTTCCATGATCTTGTCAAGCTGAAGATATAAACACTCTAAGACACACTCACTCCATTCCAAGGGCTACAACCTAGAGAAATCGGTGAAGCTGTGCCTGGAAACATGTGGAAGTGTGCTCAGAGCAATGCTGCTCGTGAAAGGTAAGTTGGGGAAAAACTCAAATGGCGGCTACCCCTACCCACAGAAAGAGACAAAGGGTGCCATGTTTCTGGAACATTATGCTCTATGGTCATAAGAACAGCTGTGTGATGACAATGCACACAAATCTTGGAGTGTAATGTTGAATGAAAACAACGCTCATTATTGTTTTCATGACAAGAAAGCACACGTATGTGCAAATTCATTATAAACTGTTCAAATCTTTTAAATTTTTGACAGGATGGGGAAGGACATACCTGGCAGTGCTTAGGACTTACTTCTGGCTCTGCACTCAGGGATCACTCCTGGCAGAGCTTGGGGGCGGGAGCATGTGGGATGCCGGGAATTGAACCCTGGTCAGCTGCGTGCAAGACAATCACCCTATCCAACTGCGCTATCACTCTGGACCTTAAAGATCAAATCTTAAGCAAAATGAAAAGCGTATTTAAAGATGTGTTCTTTGGTGGTGACATGCGAAAGAAAAGTGAAGATTTCTCTTGAAGTCAGGCCAGCAGTGCTGCTTCCTTTTGAGAGTGGGGGCTGGGGAGAGTGCATAGAGGTAGGCTTGGGGCAGGGGAGGGAACCAGGGACCTTGGTGGTGGGAAATGGGCACTGGATGGGTGCTGGAACACTATGGCTGAAACCCAAACATGAACTTCTTTGTAATTATATATCTCATGGTGCTATAATAAAGTATTAAAAAAGCTATTTTAAAACAAAAACATAAAGTTCTTGAAAAGCTCTGTGTGTGCACATGCTGTGTGTGTGTGTGTGTGTGTGTGTGTGTGTGTGTGTGTATTCTTCAGCAGGAGTGTGGGGTTTCAATGCTGGGGTTGGCTGTTCAGACTTAGCAGCACTATGAACAGGGACAGATTCCAGTCTTCAAACCTGCAAAGCATGTGCCCTTATCCCTAAGTCATTTCCTCAGCATAAAGCTCCATTTCCTTGTTTTTTTTTTTTTTTGGGGGTGGCTGTGTTCAGGGCTTATTCCTGGTTCTGAATTCAGAGACCACTTCTGGTGGGCCTCGTGGGACCATGTGTGGTGACAGAGATTGAACCTGGCTTGGCGTGTGCAAGGCAACCGTTACCTGCTGTATTCTCTCTCCACCCCCTAAAACTTCACTTATTCACCAAAGAAGTTGTTACACATGCCCCATTTATAAAACTTAACTAGGTTTTTCTTTTTGTTGTTGCTTTTTAAAATATTTTTTGGAATAAGAATGACTTAAAAATTTCGATTACCCAGGGCTTTCTATGGCTGGCTTTCAAAGCTCTTTTACCCTTAGTACAGTATAGAAACATAAAGCCTTAAAAATCCAAACCTGGAATGAGAGGTAATACAGGGACTAAGGTACTTCCTTAGCATGCCGCTAACACTGGTTTGATCCCTGTCACTGCATATGGTTGCTCAAGCACCACCAGGAGCGATCCCTGAGCACAGAGCCAGAAGTAAGTGTCAAGTAATGCTAGGTATGGTCTAAACCTACCCCTCAGTGACCCAAACCCTCCAAAAAAGCTGAACCCTTGGTGGCAAAGGCCAGCATTGTCCATTACAGAGGGAGCATTTTATGGGTGTCTATGTGGCAGACAGACCTTGACTGCTCCTAGATTTAGGAACTGAGGTAGAGGCAAACGACATGGTAACAATCCACATTGAACCTCAACCTCTAGGAACCTGAAACTGTGGAAATAGCTGCTCTCAATTGTGGAAGTTCTAGAACTTTCCTGTTTTGGATGGTGAAAACTTTACTGAGCTCAATTAGAAAAAAAAGAAAGTAGACCTGAGTCCACTTGTTACCCGATTCTATAATATAGGGATTTTTCAAACCCAGTGTTATATTTCTATTCACTTATTTTCTTTTAAATCTTTGGAGAACCAAGATCTGTATATTTCATGAACACTTGGTACCTGATGGCAATGGAAGTAAGAAAAAGATCTTCATGCTGAAGAAATCGCCAGACTGAACAAATCATTCTTTGCAGTCAAGAACTTTAAAATCAAGACTTGTCTCTGCTCCAGAGATCGGTCTCCATCCTCTGGAGATTGAGAGGCACCAAATATAACTAACTCATTTTTAAAGAAGTGCTGTGAGTGGACTTGAAATTGAATTTGGTTGTTAATTTGGCTAATTGCCAGTCGAGAATGAAAACACTTCAAGTGCTCACTTTTGAATGTGTATGTGTGTGTGTGTGTGTGTGTGTGTGTGTGTATGTGGAGGGGTGTGGTCTCTCCTTGATTTACTCAAGGCTTACTCCTGGTTCTGCATTCAAGGATCACTGCTAATGAGGTTCTGAGAACCATATGGGGTTCTGGGGATCAGTCCCCATAATATTTGTTAATGCTATTTTTAATATGGGGTTTGATCCCCAGCATCCCATATGGTCAGTTGTGTGCAAGACAAGTGTCTTACCTGTTGTAATATTTTTCTGCCCCCCATGATCATTTAAACTATTTAAATAGTCACATTCATGATGCACTTTAATACATATTCTTTTATGAAATTATATCTAAATACTTTAAACATTTGTGTATGTGGTGTGTGTGTGTGTGTGTGTGTATAAAGAGGATTTGTCTAAGTGTGGAAAGAAAGATGATTCTGTGAACTCTTAAAATAAAAAAATTCAATTCCAAAAGCAGTCTTTTGTGGGGATAAAGGTGAAGTAATTGTATACCAAAAGGATAAATATCACCGCCATGTAGCCATTTCACCTCAATAATTAAAAAACCTTTTCAAACCACGAAATTTATTGCCCTAAGAGATCATCAAAATAGGGCCAGAGAGGAGAGAGTGCATTGCTTGGAGTTTAACAGCATTTAAATCCTAGCACTGCATATGGTCCCCCTGAGCACAGAGCCAGGTGTACCCCACCCCAAAGGAAGACCAAAATGGAACAAGATAGATAGTATGGGCTAAGGTACTTGCCACGAACATGGCTGAGCCCAGTTTGGTCCACAGCAGGCAGGAATGACCCACAGAACCAAGCTTAAGTACTGAGCAATGCTGGGCATAATCCAAAAAACAGACAAAAATTATTCAAATGACAAAGAGATAGTATAGGTGGTTAGGTACTTGCCTTGCATATTGACAGCCCCAATTCAATTCCTGGCACCATATGGTCCCTTGAGCAGTGCCAGAAATGACCCCTGAATACAGAGTGAGGTTGAGCACTGCTGAGCGTGGGCCGAATACAATAACTAGGAAAATAATGAGCATCCTGTCATCAATGATAGTGTAGGTTTCCATTAAAAGTTATTCCAACTTGTATTCCGCACAATGAAGAGCCTTATTTACTGAAAGGGAAATTATCAGAGAATGTGGCATGCAGGGAGCTTATGACTCATAAGTATGTACTTTCCAAATTTATTCCTCCTTATTAAAAAAAAATTAACTCAATAGAGTAAGTGCCCCAGGCACTTAATTATCTAAAATAGAAGAAACGGCAACAAAAATAACAGTAACTAAAAACAGTAAGAGACGCCGTGATCTCATCCCCCTCACTATGTGAACGCTAGCAAGCTGACACTCTTCGAAAAAAGCATTCAAGATAAATTCCCCTCCAGCTGGAGGCAAAGTACTGAGGGAGACGGACTGAAAGGACACAGATGGCCATATCCAAACTCAGCAGGGAAAACTGCCTTGGAGGCCTTCCTGCTGAGATGGGGCTCAAGGACCAAGGTGGGCCATGGCAGGGATGGACCACTCTGGAGCCCAGTGGGAACTGCATAGATTCCAGTGACTGGAACGAAGGCTGGTCACGGGTGAATGAACCTCATTAGTTGACCACAAGGTCAACTAATGGCCCTTACCTCCATAAAGGTAAGCTCACCAAAGAAGCAAGCAGTCAAACATGAACAGATGGCTGGTTTCCATTCTCACTGTTGCTGTACTGGTCCACAGCCCTCTCCTACAGCCGAGACTCAGTCTTGTTAACTTTCTCATTTTCTTGGCCCCATGGGGGAGGGGAATGGCAGATTAGAGAGAGAAGTGAATCACCGACCACCTGACATCCAAGGTATGGATGTCAGTGGCATTGGCAGTAAGGTCAGACTGTCTTGGGTCTGGATTTCTCCTTCTGAAATGTTCTAGCTGAACAATCTTGTGTGAGTTAAATTCTTTGCATCTCAGTTAAACAAGAATAATAAGGAAGACTGATTACATAGGCTGACTGTAATAAGTGAGTTTATATATATATACATATATAGTGCTTTAGATATGTATTTTGAAGAGTGCTCAGCATATGTCTTTATTAATTGGCTGTGGGTAATATAGCACAATCCTTATTATTACTGTCATTATTTCTATTACTGTTGTTTTTACTATTAATATAATCAGTTCAGGGAAAAAACACCCTGCTATGAAGGTACATCCAGTCTGGATGTGCTCCTTAAAAAACAGAATCAGGAGCCAACTTGCTACTCACCGTATGACACAGAATCTCCCTGTGCTATTTCCTTGAAGAGCCCAGAAACATCCAGGTCTGGAACTCCCAGGGAAGCCTGCAGGATAGTGGAGAATTCTTCCTCTGATATGGAGCCATCTTCATCCATATCAAAGAGCTGAAGGAAAAAAGAAAAAAGTGTTAAAATAAGCTCCCTCAGGGCAATAGAGAAATGTCATAGTATGGGAAAATGAACTATTTTTTGTGGGAGTTGGGGCTCTGGGATCTGGGATCACTCCTGGCAGGCTCAAGGGACCACATGGGATACTGGGGATCGAACGTGGGTTGGCTGTGTGCAAGGCAAGCACCCTACCCACTGTACTACCGCTCTAATCCCCACAAAAGAAACTTTACAAATGCAAATACATATTGAGCAGAAGCTAGGGCTCTCTACTTGAAGAAGGGAGGGTCGGCTGCTGCCCTCACATTACTTACCATGCAATGCTAGAAAGAAAGCAGATATTCCTGGAACAGACAAGGTCTTTCTTGTGACTGTCTGGGGCACAGTGAATAAAGACAGAAGCAGGAATGGAGCCATGTTGGAGATATAATGCCTCACCCACCCCGTGAGATTCTAGTGGCAGGGCACTAGGTGAGCACAGGTATGACTTCTTTGAGGCAGAGTGTGAGTGATGGATTAGGGAAAAGGTGCATAAGACATAGCAGTTAGAAAACCCTTGAAGAATCTGGTGGAGAGGTGGAAGGGCAAGAAGGGACAGGATTAATATAGAGGCAAAAGCCAGGTTTGAGCATCAGTTATAGGTGAAGGATGTGGGGAAGGAGTCAAAATTGGTGGTTCCACCATCTAGTTGGGGCCTGTTGGATTAACCCTTTATTCTGTATCATAAGTGAAATGTTGTTTTCAGTTAAGGTTGTTAAGATAGTTAAGAAGACAGTGAACACTGTTAATACAGTTAAGGCTATTAAAACAGTTAAGACAGCAGGTTTCTGCCTTGGTCCTGGGAGGGTATATACCCCAGGACAGGATTCCATCATGGACAGAGGTCCCAGGTGTGAGGTGGAGTGAGGGAGTGAGTAAGGAGAGATTAAAAGGGAGAGTTTCACACTTTTAACAGCCTGTGGTCTTTCCTTTGTCCATTGTCCGAAATGGTAGAGGGCCCCAAACACGGTCGGGACCTTGCTGAACCCTAATATCTGTTGGGACCCCAATGAGCCTCAATAGGGACCACTGGGTGAAAAGTGGGTTACATTCCCAGGAGTGGGAGAACAGGAGACCAGGGAGATGAAAACCTAGACTTGGGGGTCAAATGTTAGCCAGACGTGCCAGTAAGAAGGAAGCAATTCAGTGCCTGTATCAGGACATTGATACTCCTTGAAATATGAGCCTAGATAAGAACTGGAACTATGAGTGTGTGGACAGTCAACCGTAGAGGATGCATAAGAAAGGCAAAGCCCTGGGAATAGCAAGAGTGGGGTATGTGTAAGGAAAAGGAACTGGTCAATGAGTTTCAGAAAAGCAGTGTCTGAGATGGGGAGTAGAGACGCACGTGCATCTCGGAAGCTAGGTGAGTGCTTTGAGGAACACAGGAAATACAGAGGGGACAGCTAACAAATGAGATGCCATAGAAAGGCCAAGGAAGCTGGAGAGATAGTACAGCAGGGAGAGAGTTTACCATGCACACAGCCAACCTGGGTCTGATCCCTGGCATTCCATATGGTTACCCCTAGCACCATCAGGAGTGATTTCTGAGAGCAGAGCACTGGTGGAAGGATGGGTGCTGGAACACTGTATGACTGAAACCCAAACATGAACATCTTTCTAACTGTATATCTCATGGTGGTATAATAAAACAACTTAAAAATAAAATAAAATTGTGAAAAAAGAGTAACTCTTGAGTATTGTTGGGTGTGACCCAAAAAGCAGAAACCAACAACCAAACAAAAAATATGAAGCAAGCTTTACAGTTTTTGCATCCACACAATGGAATACTATGCAGCTATTAGGATAAATGAAGTTATTAAAATCATACAAATGGATGAACATGGAGAGTATCATGCTGAGTGAAGGGAATCAGAAGGAAAAGGATAAATATAGAATTACTGCATTCATTTGCCGTATATAAAAAATAGTAAGAGACTAATATCCAAGACCTGGGAAAACAGGGGCCCAGAGAGGTCTTGTCAATGATTGGAATCTACCACAAGTGTGTGAAGGTGGAATATAGGTAAGATAGAAAAGGATCAGTATGATAATGATAGTTGAAAACGGTCATGCTGGACTAGAACTGAGTGTTGAAAGTAGGCAAAAGGATATACTTGATAATGTTTTAGTATCTGTATTGCAAACTTCATTGCAGAAAGAGACGGGGGGAGTTCCTGTCATAGAGATATTTGGAGGGAGGGAAAGTTGGGGGGAAGGAAACTGGGGACATTGGTGCTGGGAAATGTGCACTGGTGGAGGATGGGTGTTGGAACACCATATGACTGAAACCCAATCAGGAACAGCTTTGTTATGGTGCATCTCATGGTGTTTCAATAAAAAAAATTTTTTTTAAAGAGAAAGGCCAAACAAGAAGAAGCAAAGTGGCTTTGGGATCTGGGAGATGCTGACTACATCAGCAAACCAAGACTCAGGAAGTGGAAGTTGGATGAAGGGGAAATCAGAGAATGGTGAGGGAGACAGAGGGAAGTGACCTGAGTGGGCTCTGGAGAAATGATGGGAAAGGACAGGGGAGCTAGCACAGAGCTTAGGGTGCATGCGATTGACTTCTGTTTGATTCCTGGCACAAAACAACCTCCTGAGCATGTGGCGTGGCCCTGGGTACCCCTTACCTCCACCCCCCAGCACTGCCAAGGTGGCCCTGGTGGTTCCCAGCACTGCAGTGCCTCACAGCACCAAACACTTGAGCATTAACACTGCACCACTGGCCGGGCTGGCCAAGTATTATATGGAGTGTGGGACTCGGGCTTCCTGGATGCAACTCTCGAAAAAAAGGATATTATGGGCAAAAGGAAGGCAATACAAGGTAGCAAGCACAAAAGGAAGCTGCTTTAGGAAGGAAGGAATTGAATATGTTTACAGGTAGGAGGGACCAGACAGTAATATGAGACAGACAGAAAGCAGGGAAACAGGATAATGGAGAAGTATCCCAAGTCCTCTCTGAGCTATCACACTCATTTTAATGACAAAAGCACTTACCTATATTTTTTGTAAAAAAAAAACAACAAAAAAATTATATCCTCTACCCTATCCTCTTTCTCCTCAGGTAACAGTTCTATTATCAATTTCTACTGCTCTATCCTTTCATTTTTATTTTATTTTTCTATCATTTATTTTGCATTCTTTTGGTACACACAGATAAAATCATCAAAGTCTTTTTCCATTTGACTTATTCTGATTTGCATAATTTAGTCAACATCCTTATGTTTGGTCATGAATGGCAGATTTTCATCTTTTCTGGTAGCTGAATAGTATGCCAATGTCTACAAAATATTCTATAAAATACACATCTTCTTTATCCAATATGCAATAAAATACACCACATCATCTTTATTCTAGTCATCTACCAACAGGCACTTCCAGTTGCTGCCAAATCTTAGCTTCATATTGCAATAAAGATTGGTGTGAGCACAACTTTTGGAGCTAATGCTTTCATATTGTTTGGGCAAATACCCCAATCATATAGAAGCTTTAGCGTTAGCTTCTTTAAAATGCTCAGTAGCAATTTCCAAAATTCTTGCATCAATTTCCATTCCCATAGGCACTTTTTCTGGACTGACACTGATCAGAAGTATAGAACTCAGTTTACGAGAAGGAGAGAGCTGGGCCACCGGGCACTTTGATAGCCATCCAGGTCACACTACTTGTGAGTGATAGAGTGGACATGCAAACCTCAGCAGATAATATCTAGAGCCCTCACTCTTAAAGTTTCAATCTCTGCTCAAATTGATCAAAAGTGGAGTGGGGAAAAAAAGCGTGAGCTAAGTAAGGCATGACGAAAGGAACAATAAGCAAACCCGGACTAGCATTTTCATTGCCCACTGGGATGGGAGGAAGATAAACATATTAGCAAACTGACGGGCTTGGCGCCCCAGCAGGGAACAAGCTGATGCCAAGCCCATTTCCTTCCACTCAGCCCCTAAGCAGGGGATGACAGAAGTGGAAAAGAAGAAGGAAACTGGTATATGCTCTCACCAAAAGGAAGCCCAGGAATCTTATTGGGCCTCGAATATCAATCAGTGTCTGCCAGGCTGGTTTGCCCCCTCCTCCTGGGCTCTGGAGTCTGCTAAGATCTCCCACTGGGAAGCAGCTCTGCCCCTTCCTCCCTCTGCACTCTGCTCCCTAAGGGTCTCACTCCTTTTTATTTTTATGGTTTCAGGGTCACACCCTCTAGTGCTCCAGGGCTACTCCCATTTCTGTACTGGGGGTTTCTTCTGGAGGCTCTGGGGGATGAAGCCGTCTGTGGGAACATGAGGTGCCGGGGCTTAAAGCTGGCCTCCTACATGCCTCACACACAGTTAGCCCCTAGAGCTGTCTCCAGCTACCACGAGCTAAGGGAACATCTTTTGCAAAGTTTCTGTTGCTCCTAGGAAAAATGCTTTTCTGGAGTCTTCTGAATTCTGAAGTGTGTGCATGTGTGTGTGTGTGTGTGTGTGTGTGTGTGTGTGTGTGTACATACGCATGTGTGTATGTGTGTGTGTTTCTGAATTCTGAAGGGCCTCGCTTCTTAAAGCTCTCTTCACGTGCTCACACTGAAACTTTACTTGCTCTGTCCTTTGTCATAACTATCATAACTACCTCAAATTGTGCCCCTCACTGACACCTTCCATCTTCCCTCATTAACTCATTATCACTCCAAATAAATTTCCTGCAGCCAAGTGCCAGGATCTATGGTCAATCCTGTGATCTGGGTTCTGGGAGAAAGCATAACACCCTGTTTTCTTTAAGAATGGGGAACGAATAGCTTCCCGTTGCCTAGAATCCTTTGGGATTCTTAAATCAAAACATCCTGTCTGGCCTGGCAAGCACATGGCCCAGGACCATTTGGCCCCATTGCCCGAAGAACACAGTTGAAGCTTGCTCAGTCTAACTATGCTGCCCAAAGGGAGAGTGTGGGCAGCGCCTGCAGCTGGAGCCCAAGAGCTGCCAGATAGTCTTCCCTGGAGCCTACTGCATGGCTGCCAGCTCAGCCCTCAGCCGCAGACTGCCCCTGGCATCCTTTGCTTCTACCTCTAAAGGTCACTGTGGCAATGAAACGAGATCAAAGGCAGGAAGGAAACAGTGCTATGCTCTGGGCTCCCAAAAAAGGAGGTGAACGAGTCCCAAATCCTCTGCTACATGAAAGGTTGCTCCAAACAGTTTCAATAGAAAGAAGCACACCTGAGGAAGAAGTCTAGAAAATACCTAACGTGAGCTTGATCTTGGCCTTCCTGGAAAGAAAGAGCTAATGATAGTTTTAGTTCTTCCCTGATTCTTCCCAAAACCAAAGTCTAGGCTAGATAAAAATCTCACAAATTCTCTCAAAACAATAATTACTGTGATGAGGGACCAAATTCTCTATCAGGTCTTTCATTGGTAAACCAAAAGTGACCATTTGCCCAGCGGAACCTGTAATTACACATGCAGTCCCAAAACAGAAACAGAACTCTCTGGGTCGGAATAAGTGAGAGATGTGTGTAATTTTAGGGTCTGTGATGAATAAGTTTGTAAAAGCCAAAAGTTTTAAACTTGGAGGAAAGTCCTGGCCCCTGTCTTAGCACCATCTGCTAGGAATTAGGCCATTTGATTCTTTAGGTCTAGCCGTTAACTCCACTGAAACCAACCTGAAACAAGAAGTCTTGGGGACTCCTCTGCCACTGGCAGGATGGGGGTGACTCCCTGGTGGCCTTTAGGAAGTTGAGAATATATTCTCAGAGGAGGAGACTTTTTCTGGATCATGGAAGGAAATAAACATGCTGGCAGGAATGTGAGCCAAAACCAGGACGGCTAAGAGCAGAAACAAGGACTCAAGAAAGTCCTCACCTGTTATGCCAGATGGAGACAAAGACCAGCAAGTGTGGGAAAGACCAGCAATACACAGTCTGGTGGGCAAATAAGTCATGGAACTTTCTTTTTTTTTCACATGTATACTGGTTTGTTAGTAGAAATTTTAGTGCATCAAGTAAAAAAAATCAATAAATTTAAGTTACCTTTATGTGACAAAAACCCAAAATATACTGAGTAAATTAAATATATTCTAATACAACCAAACTATTGCTAATACTTAAGAACATTTTAACATTTTGATCCTGAAATGTACTCCATCTCATGAATATCACTATCTCCATTTTTCTATGATTAACTTTTAAAAAGCTGATTGAGGTTCTGTGATTTCAATACTGTTAGTAATGGTTCCCCATGCACATAATCCCTACACCACACCCATCACCAGGGTGCCCACCTCTCCGCCCTAAGGACCCTAATGACCTTCCCTTTAACCCTCTTCCCACTACCACTTTCTTAATTGTGTGGATCAGTTCTCTCTTTGTGTTGCCTTGAGCCTATCTTGCTGGTATCTTTAAGTCCAGAGTAGGAGAGACATCAGTCTATATATATATACCTTTCCTTTGGCTGACTTCCCCAACCGCAGTACCTTCTAGTTCCATCCATGTGGACACTTCTACTAAGCACTAACACACTACTGATGGGAACACCCCACTGCATACCCACTAGGTGAAACCCTTTCTGTGGCAGGAGAATAAAATGAAGCACACTTCAGTAGCACTTCCTACAAAACACATTCCATCAGAAATATACCATTTGAAGTATCTCTGATAGGCAGAGTAAGAAAATTAGAAGCATAAAAGGTTGAAAATAAATAGTGTTTTTGTTTTGGGGCCACATCCAGTGGTGCTCAGGGCTCATTCCTGGCTTCACTCAGGGACCATTTTTAGAGGGGCTCAGGGGACCGACCCGTCACAGTGCCAGGGATTGAACTAGGCTCTACCACGTACAAGACAAGTGCCTTAACCACTGTGCTATCACTCTAAGAAGTTTATACACACACACACACACATATATATGTATATGTATACATATATATGTGCATTCCATGGACCACGAGAGCAACTTCCGACCTGAGTCCACCATCCCGATGGAGCTTCGGAGGAGCCCAGAGAAACCCCCCACACCTTGCTGGCAGCGATCTGTGTCACAATCCACACTCTGCAGCTGGTAAGATCTCCCCCCCAGCATATTAATCCAGTCTCCAGCCCAGCTTGTCAGAAACCCAGCCTACAAGGACCCGCCCTGTAGAGACCCGCCCTTCAGAGGAGAGTATTTCAAGCCCAGGAATGCTTGAGCCTAAGACACAGGTACACCCAGCAGAGCAGAAACCAGCTTTCCCGTTGCGGCCACACGATTTACCTCCAAATTACCATAAATATTCTACCCACCCCTCTGAGAGAGCCCCCACAATGTAATGAGAATATAGCGCCCGCATAGCAGAGCCTGGCAAGCTGTCCGATGCGTGTTCGATATGCCAAATCCAGTAACAAAAATGTTTATTTTCCTGACCCCGAAAGAGCCCTTAATACAGCAGCAGTAAGAAAGGCAAACAAGCAGTGCCTGATAAAATTTCCACGGCTGTCCTAGGCTGCCAAAACGAAGAAGGACTAAAATGACTGTCTGTACTTTCAATGCACGTACGCTGGCATCGGAAGCATATATTGAGGATCTGATGGTGCAAGCGCAAAAAGATCAAGTACGACATCATTGGTCTGACTGAGATGAGGAGGCGTCAGTCGCATCATGCTGTATTTGACACCGGAGAAGAATTGTTCCTTGGAACATGTGATGAAAGAGGCGTCGGTGGCATTGGTGTCCTTGTCAACACGAACATGGCTGTCAACATTGATTCATTTGAATGCCTAACAAACCGAATAGGATGATTACACTTGAGGAGATGTGGCTCACTGCCAGCAATTTCTATCTTCATTGTCTATGCACCAACATCCACATACAAAGAAGATGAAATTGATAAATTCTACATGGAATTGGAGGAGTTCTATAAAAAAGATCACACCTTCTACAAGATCATAGTCGGTGATTTTAATGCCAAGATAGGACCGAGAAGATCGGCTGAAGAACTCCACATCGGGACCCATGGCCTAGAATGGAACAAACAGGGTGAGAGACTATCTGAGTTCATCATGTCCACCAAGACTATTCATGGGAACTCACAGTTTCAGAAGGCTGAAGAGAAACATTGGACATGGGAATCTCCTGGCGGACAGTTCCACAATGAAATTGACCACATCATCTTCAATCGACGGTTTTGTCTGACTGACGTTGCTGTCGTCCCCAAATTCCAGACAGGATCGGACCACTGTCTCCTTTGTGCAAAATTCTACTTCCCACAAGGGGAGAAAAAGCTGCAATGTTTAAGAAGAGAACTCCCAGAACGACCACCAACTGGGAACTCTTTGGCACCATTGCGGCAACATGGGAAGATACCATCATTGATGACATCGATGAAGAATACAACCGACTGGTTCAGCACCTCCATGATTGTGCGAAGAATGCCGAGAGAGAGAAAAGACACAAAAGGACGTTTGTCTTCAGAAACTCTTGAGCTCATTTGCCAACGTGGCAAGGCGCGAGCCTCAGGAGACCAAATGCTAACGTCCAAGCTTGCTAAACAGTGCAGAGAAGCGATAAAAGCAGACCTCAAAGACAGAAGAGCAGAAATACTGGAAGATGCAGCAGAAGCCGGGAAAAGTATTCGCGACTGCCCGCCTGTCCTTCGCCAACTACAAGACCAAGATGACTGCCCTCCGGCGCCTGATGGATCTATCACATCTTCCAGAAAGGCAATGGAGAAGATTATCCAGGACTTCTACTCAAATCTCTTTGATAGCCACATCGATCTGCCCACATACCAAATTCCACAGGATAGATATGTCATTCCCAATGTTCTCCCTTCTGAAATCCGACATGCCATCTCGTCGGTAAAGAAGGGAACAGCACCAGGCACAGACAAAGTCAGACCCGAACACCTGAAGAATCTGCCGTCGGTACTCATCAATACACTAGCTCGTCTCTTCACATGCTACCTGTCCGAATGCAAGGTGCCCTCCCAATGGAAAACCAGCAGGACAGTTCTACTGTTCAAGAAGGGAGACATTCACGACATCGGCAACTATCGCCCCATCTGCCTGTTGCCAGTCATCTACAATCAGTTTACACGAGTCATCCTGAATAGGATTAGCAGAACACTAGATGAAGGACAACCATGAGAGCAAGCAGGTTTCCGGAAAGGATTCAGCACAATCGACCATATCCACACAGTAACCAAGCTCATTGAGGTTTGTAAAGATGCCGCTCTGTCTCACGTTCATTGATTTACAGAAAGCCTTTGATTCTGTGGAGACTGAAGCAGTCATCAAAGCCCTAGTCAAACAGGGGTGTTCAAACCCAATACATCAAGATCCTTCATGAGCTGTATTACAGATTCACCACCAGGATCTCACCATTCTATAAAGAAGTGATCATTGATGTCAAAAAGGGGTTCGACAGGGTGATACCATCACACCAAAACTCTTCAGTGCCACCCTCGGAGAACATCATGAGACAATTAGAATGGGAAGGAATGGGAGTGAAGATAGATGGTCGGCAACTACACCACCTCCGCTTCGCTGATGACATCGTTCTAATAACACCAAACATTAGCCAAGCGGCACAAATGCTGGCTGACTTTGACCGAGAATGTGGAAAGGTAGGTCTACAGCTGAATCTGAAGAAAACTATGTTCATGAGAAATGAACTAGTTCCAGAGGCCCCATTCACTCTCAATGGAACAAACATCTCTGAATGCAGCAGTTATGTGTACCTAGGTCGAGAAGTCAACATGATGAACGACCTAAAACCTGAGCTGCGCAGGAGGGAAGAAAGCGGCATGGAATGCCTTCAAAGGCATCGAAGAAATAGCTAAAAAGGACAAAGAACCTCCGGCTCTGGGCACATCTCTTCGACTCCACCGTTCTCCCTGCATTAACATACGCCTCAGAGACCTGGGCCCTAGGGAAGCAGGATGAGGAATGCTATTCGGGTCTCCCAGAGAGGCATCGAAAGAGCTATGCTTGGAATATCACGCCTCACTCAAGTGAGTGAAGGAATCCGGAGTTCTGACCTCCGTCGCTATTCCAGAATCAGGGGCGCTGTCTCGTTTGCCAAGGCATCGAAAATCAGATGGGCTGGACATGTAATGCGATTTGGAGACAACCGCTGGACTAGAGCCGTTACCAACTGGATCCCATGGGATGTCAAAAGATCACGTGGCCGCCCACCTACAAGATGGTCAGACTTCCTTGTTAAGACCCTGAAGGAACGGTTTGAGGCTCTTCATATTCCTGAATCAACCAGATGCCATTGGGCTACATTGGCACATGATAGGGGTCCAATGGAAATGTTACTGGCGCCCGCTTGAGCAAATCGATGAATAACGGATTCAAGTGATCAAGTGATGTGTGTATGTACACATACACACACACACACACACACACACACACACACACAGTGATGCTCAGGGGTGATTCCTGGATCTGCACTCAGGAATTACTGCTGGCAGTATTCAGGGAACCATATGGGATTCTGGGGACTGAACCCAGGTTTGGCTGCATGCAATGCAAATGCCCTCCCCACTGTACTAGCTCTCCAGCCCCAGAAATACGTTTAAGGTACTTTGTAGGATCACCTGCTTTTCAATCTTGAATCTGTGAACTATTGGTTTTCTAAGACATCTTTTTTCTTTCTTTTCTTTTTTTTTTTCTTAAACTGATGCTTGTGTTTTCCTGAGCCTTGGAAGCAATCGCCTTAATCACATTACCCTCACGGATGTGTCACAGTAGATCCATAAACACACATAATAGATTTAGGGGTTTTCAAATAATATGTTTAGAGTCAACACTTGTTTGCTGGGTAGACCACAGTACTCTCAGTGGGGCTGACAGTACCTTAAATGCCACCTGGATGATCTCCTCCGTGTTGGCAGGGTTGCTGGGACAGCCAGGCCGATGACATACTCGCGGAAGTCAATACTGCCATCATGGTTCTGGGGAAGGAAGGGAGGAACTGGTGAGCAGTGCACATACTGTGTGACTGTCCATTGCCCACAGCTGGAAGGGCAGGTAGCCAAAGCTCAAGGCCACCCTGTAGCAGCCTGATTCAGAGGCAACGTTTTCTCTGAGGGGAAATGGTGGGCAAGTGGCCCTTTTTCCTGTTTGTTTTTGGGCCACAGCCAGCAGCGCTTGGGGCTTCGTCCTGGCCCTGTGCTCAGGGATCATTCTTGGTGGGGCTGCTGGTACCATATGCATATGCTGGTGATTGAAGCGAGGTCAGCTGCATGCAAGGCAGGTGCCCTACCTGCTGTACTATCACTCAAGTCCCCTAGAAAACACATTTCTGTTTAGCAATACATGTCAGCACCACAACAGAAGATGGCTCTGCCATGAGGACCAACACTTGTGACCCAATACATCACTGGGCAACCTCCACAGGTAGAAAAAGGGAAATTTGGGACAATGATTACCCACCCACCCTTCCTTCCTTCTTTCCTTCCTTTCTCCCTCTCTCCCTCCCTCCCCCCCCTCCCTCCCTCCCTCCCTCTCTTCCTTCCTTCCTTCCTTCCTTCCTGTCTTCCTTCCTTCCTCCCTCCTTCTCTCCCTCCCTCCTTCCTTTTTTCTTCCCTTGCATAATGTGCAATAATCAAAGAGTAGCTGAAAAAAAAGATGAAAAAAGATGAAAAAAGATGGTTACCCCTTATAATTATCAGGTACCAGAAGGATTCTGCAAATCTAAGCCACGGAAACAAAACCAAACTTGTACAATGTTGGAGGACATGTTTATCTAATCTGGGAGTTTTGTTGTTTTGCTCACTCCCAGCTTAATCTTATTTAAGCCAATGTTCATTCTAATGAGATCTCTCTTCTATGTAAACACTTCTAGAGGGTGTGGCAGTTACAGAAGTCACCTTGATTGAATAACTTCTGACTTATACATCTACTAAGACTTCTATGTTTTCTAGATTGGGCACAGCTCCTCTTTATACCCACTGCACCCAACGTGGGACAGTTAGAATTTACCAGGAGACTACCACCCTGGCTACGCTGAGACTAAAGGTAGACTATAGGAAGGATCATACTAGTTTGCTCTAAGCAGGCGAGTATGACCCTTTCAGTACATGAGAACAAGATACTCAGAATCACCCTGGTGCAGATAATAATAAGGACCTTGTGGGTACCATCTAGATTACATGAAGCTCATGAAGTTAAGATGTATTACTTTATATCAGCCCCCTCTCTCTCCAGTGTTTTACATAAGAGATAATCTCGGGATTAGTCCTTGGTGTAACCTTTGTTTATACCTACAATAGGGTGTGTGGCACTACACTCTGTTTAGGGTTCTTTGTTGGCATGACAACCTCCCGATTGGATTACTTTGGTGTATATAAGGGGCTGACTTGAGGCCCCTTTCACCTTTTACCTTTTGCCTTTTGGTTCCTCAGCCTTCAGCTTTTTGGCTCCCTGCGGCTTTTGGCTTTTGGCTTTGGCCTTTTGCTCTTTGGCCTTTGCTCCTTCTTCTGGGTAGGACTCAGCTCGGGTGAGATCCTCTCTCTTTGGTGGGAGACTTAGGCTCTTTTGTATGGTCTAAGTTCGGACCAGAGCTAGAGTTTGCTCATTATATTAGAGTGCTGTGGAAGAGCTTTTGTACTATTAAAAGCCATTTTTGGAACTGCACCGGACTCGTGAGTTTTCATCTTTCTCCCGGCGTCCTCAGAGGTAGAAGACAACCTCTGTCCGGACACTGTCGGGGACCCCGGCGGCGTTCCCGACAGTACAATATTCATATCTCATGGAGGTATCTCATAAGAACAATATAAACAGGAAGTCAATCATTGTAATCCATCCTGACCAACTGCAGTTTCCCCTACACACTAAACATCACTTAGACAGGAAACATTAAGGAGGAAATGATGAGAGAGAGGGAGAGAGAAAAAGAGAGAGAGAAGAGAGAGAGAGAGAGAGAGAGAGAGAGAGAGAGAGGATGGTAGAACAGAAGGGAAGGCTGAGGGAGGATAGAGGAGGTGGAAAACTGAAGATAAGAAATAGCAAGCGATGGGCTGGAGCGATAGCCCAGCGGGTAGGGCGTTTGCCTTACACGCGGCTGGCCTGTGCTGGCCCAGGTTCGATCTAGGGCATCCCATATGGTCCCCCGAGCACCGCCAGGGAGTAATTCCTGAGTGCAGAGCCAGGAGTAGCCCCTGAGCATTGCTGGGTGTGACCCAAAAAAAGAAAAGAAAAAAGAAACAGCAAATGAGATGCTAGGGCTGGTGATGCGGGAGAATAGCGAGAACCATGAATAAGCACTACGGTTCTCATCCCATGGCTCAAAGTCAGCGGCAAAATCTTCAAGTAATAAACTCCTAGATCATCTATGAACTAGAAACAGTGAAGTGGGTGCAGTACTTGACAGATGAACAAAAATGTCTGGCATTCTTAGGCATGAAGTCTTTGTCTGAAGCATCTACACTGCGACCATCAAGAGTGCTTTGGCGGAGTGCCATTCCCATTGCTGCCAGTGACACACAGGTTCTAAAACAACGCTCTCCTCTTCTCAGACACTCAACCTGCTTCTTGACACTCACCTTAAAACATAAGGTTTTAAAGGTATTTGCCTTGTATGGAGTCAGATCCCAGTTTGACTCTTGGCACCAGACATGATCTCCAGAGTACCCCAGGAGTGACCTGAACAAAGAGCCAGGACAAATTCCTGAGCACTTCTGATGTGGGCCCCCAAATTCAAGACCCCTTAAACAATAAAATACAAAGGCAAATGTTCTTTTTTTTTTAAAGTATTTCATTATACGACTGTGAAATATACAATTACAAAGATATACAATTAAAAAGTTCATATTTGGGTTTTGGTCATAAAGTGTTCTAGCACCCATCCCTCCACCAGTGCCCATCTCCCATCACCAACTACCTGGTTCCCTCCCCCTCCCCAGCCAGCCTCCATGGCAGGTTCTTTATTTCTTTCCCTTTCTCTCTCTTTCTCTTTTCCTTCCCTGCCAGACTATGGATTACAGAACATACATTAAAGGGTTGTCATGTGTATCTTTTTGTCAAAGGCAAATGTTCTTGCCTGGGCAGTGGCAAATGGGGATACCATGAAGTCGATGAAATGTGTTAGATATTTTATATATAAATTTTCTAGGGGAAAGAAGGGAGAAATAGAGCCACACACAGTTGTGCTCAGGGGATACTCCAGGGAATCATACACCATGGGAATGAGGAGACCATTTTGTGCTGGGGATGGAACCTGGGCCTCCGGCATGCAAAGATAGGCTCCAGCCCTTTGAGCTGTCTCCCTGGCCCCAAATTATGAAACGTTCATCATCTTTTCAAAGTGACTAAGACCTGAGAGGTGAAGAGTCACTTTCACTGTTGTACTTGGTGTTGGAGCATGGCGGGATGTCCAAGCAGTAAGAGCTGAGCTACACTTCCACGCCAGAGCGGGGAGAAACAGTCTGGATTCTCTCAAGCCAGTTATGCCTAAGACAACAAGCAACAAACTCAGGCCCCTAATTACTTCCTTTTTTTTTGCCCAGTGGTTGTTTTCTTTCTTTAACTAATTTTTACTGAGCGATCCTTTTCACTCAATAAAGGAGCATACATTTGGAAGAGAGAGAGGTGGGCGCAGTGGGTAAGGCCCTTGTCTTGCATGTAATAAAGCTGAGTTTAATCCCTAGTACCACAAATAGTCCCCTGAGAACTGCCAGGAGTGGCCACTGAGCAAAGAGCCAGAAGTATGTCCTGAGTACCACCACTGGGTGTGACCCCAAAAGCCAAAATCAAAACAAAAAAAAGGGAATCCATTTTGGCCGTTTTTTTACCAGGCATCAAGTTTGATGTGTTTTGACAAAATGCATACAACAGGGTAAGCATTAATTTTGACACCATTTTTCATCACCCCAGAAGTTTCCAAGATGGAGTTTCTTTCTTGGGTCCCAAGCTTTCCATTTACTTTCCTCATGCATTGTGAGCTACTTTCCATCAGTCTCAGAGGGCAGGCTACTTACTGATCCCAGGGGTATCGTGCTTGACAAAGGGGCATTTTTCTCAGCCCCTGGCTTTCTCACTAACCACAAGGATCTTGGGACTAAAAGCTCTGAAGATTAGCCTTCAGGGTGATCCCTGGGCACTGAAGATGCATGAAGAGTCTATGATTGGAAACACTCCTTTGGACTTGTTAAATCTTTATGGTAAAACATTCAGTTTTTTAAGAATTCTGGGCCCCGTGTGTAATAAAGAACTATCATTTACTCTTCAGAGAGAGATAAATGTATATGATTCCCTGAGCACTGCAGGAGTGATCCCTGAGCACAGAGCCAGGATAAACCCTGAGTACCACAAGGTGGGGTCCAAACCTGTCCCATTTCCCTTCAAAATTGTAGCTGTTCCAAATTTGGAAAAAATTACATATAGAACTGAAGGAATCTTAGAAAACACACACATTTGTAATAAAGTTGCATCTTTACTAAAGAATAAACAGAGACATAATTTTTATTTAAGTTTATAAAACTCACTATGAGTTTATCTACATGAAAATTTAGATACTCTAATATCCAACCATTCAAACTAAAGTTATAGTAAAATATTTTCCATTTTCTAAAATAGTCAAAAATCCACAGGACTAGCAAGAAGTCCAGGCCTCATGATGCATTTGCTATTCCGGGAGGAGCTCCAGTGCTTCATGTGTATCTGGTTCTCAGCCCTCAGCTCTTTTGGATGCCTTCATGAATGGACTTCTTCAATCTTTTTTAGTTTCCAAACCCAGGGTCTCACATACGCTAGAAATGCACGCTACCACTGAGCCACTTCCTGGTCCCACTGAGCAATTTTATTCACATAGAGTCAGATACTTTTTTTTCAGCCTAGAAACTTGTTTAATTTTAATTTTGTGGGTGGGGAGGCACATCCCCAGCAGTGCTCAAAGGCTATTCTGGCTCTCCTGGGGGTGGTTTGTGGGACCATATGTGGTGCTGGAGATCGGAAACAGCCTCAGCCGCACGCAAGGCAAGCATCTTACTTCCTGTACTCTCCCTGGCCCTCCGTATAGCAACTCTGACGACGGAGCTTTAAATAGGCTTTGCTATGGTAAACTTTCAAGAATAGGATCCTTTTGTTTTTTCAATGAATTCCTTATACCATAACATCAACTCTGCAAATGATCATCAAAGTCCTCAAAAATATCTGCATAAAACAATCTTTCAGGGAGCAGGCAACAGAAAAACAACTTTGAGGCTTTAAAGATTCTCTATTCCCATTAAAGATTCTTTATTCCCATCAATATTCTTAGGTATGCAATTGTTTATCTTTTTAGGAATTCAATTGTGTTTAAGTCCCATAGCTAGGAAAGTAAATGTTTTCAGAGAAGCCATTCTGGGAGCTCATGGAGAGGAGTGGGCACATTCAGTACACTACAGATCCACACAGAATTTCTAAAGCTCTACTACGGGTTCACTGGGCAACACTAGGATATATTTCTGAGCGAGATTGCTATTGAAAGCAACTTTAAAGACTCAGGGGCAAGAGAGATGTGATAGTGGATAGGGTGCTTGCCTTGTGCACGGCTGGCCTGGATTCATTCCCTGGCACCCTGTGTGGTCTCCAAGAATTGAGTACAGAGTCAGGAGTAAGCCCTGAGCACTGATGGGTGTGGTCCAAAAATCAAATAAAGATACAGGCGAGCTGCAACCCCCAGAGCTTTTAACAATGGCATGGAACAACAAAACTGTCTCCTAGACTTAGTGAAATCATGGTGGTTACTGGAGGGAAGAGAGGTGGGGCATGGAGGAGATAGAGAGTTTCTTCTGATGGGGTGAGATCCTTGCCAGTTCAGAGAAAATTCAAGACCAAGAGCGGATACACACACACACACACAGAGATACAGACACACATACACACACAGAAACTAATCTCTGGAAATTCCATTACTGTAAACAAATACAAAAATGTAATGATAACTAAAGAGCTTCTGCAACTTAAAAGAAACAGTGACTAAGATACAAAGGCAGTCCACAGAATGGGAAAGAATATTCATCCAAGGAGCCGGAGTGACAGCCCAGCAGGTAGGGCATTTGCCTTGCACAAACAGGGGCCTTTGCCTGTGCCAGCCTGGGTTCGATCCCGGCATCCCATATGGTCCCCTGAGCACCGCCAGGAGTGATTCCTGAGTGTAGAACCAGGAGTAGCCCCTGAGCATTTCTGGGTGTGACCCCAAAAGCAAAAAAAAAGAATATTCACCAAATACCCATCTGATAAGAGGTTAATATCTAGGATATATTAGGCACTGGTACAGCTATATAAGAAGAAAACAGCCAACCCCATAAAAAAAATGGGGAGAAGAGATGAACAGAAACTTTGACAAGGGAAGAAATTCAAATGGCCAAAAGGCATATGAAAAAATGCTCATCATCACTAATCATCAGAGAGATGCAAATCAAAACAACAATGAGATATCACCTCACACCACAGAGACTGGCCCATATTCAAAAGGGCAAAAGCAACAAGTGCTGGCGTGGATGTGGGGGAAAGGGACTCTCATACATTGTTGGTGGGAATGTCAACTTGTACAACCTTTCTGGAAAACAATATGGACATTCCTCCAAAGACTAGAAATTGAGCTCCCTTTTGACCCAGCCATACCACTCCTGGGAATATACCCTGGGAAGCCAAAAACACACAGCGGAAACATCATCCGCACTTTTATTTTCATAGCAGCATTGTTCACAATAGCGAGAACCTGGAAACAACCAGTATGCCCGAGAACTGATGACTGGATAAAGAAACTGTGGTACATCTACATAATGGAATATTATGCAGCTGTTAGGAAAAAATGAAGTTATGAAATTTGCCTATAAATGGATGGACATGGAAAGGATCATGTTGAGTGAAGTTAGTCAGAAGGAAAGAGAGAGACATAGAATGACTGCATATATTTGCATGACATAAATATATCAGATGGTCTTACCAAAAGTGGAAATTACTGCAAGCGTGAGGGAGTCAGAGGTTAGGTAAGATAGAGAAGGGAACATGTGTGAATAAATGTCGAAAGGGCTGATACCAACATAGAACTGAGCATTAAATACAGGCAAAAAAATGCACATGATGGCTTCCAAGTGTATGTAGTGCAACCCACAATGTGAGGAGAAGGGAGAGAGAGGGAGAAAGAAAAGAGATAAAGAACCTGCCATTTAGGCAGGCTATGGGAGGGGGAGGGAATTGGGGACATTGGTGATGGGAAATGGGCACTGGTGGAGGGCGGGTGCTGGAACACTATGTGACCGAAACCTCCAAACATGAACAAAGTTGTAATTGTATATCTCAGGGGCGGAGGCGATAGCCCTGCGGGTAGGGGCGTTTGCCTGGCACGCGAGGCCGGCCCATGCCGGTCCGGTTTGATCCCCGGCATCCCATATGGTCCCCCGAGCACCACCAGGAATAATTCCTGAGTGCAGAGCCAGGAGTAACCCTCGAGCATCGCCAGGTGTGACCCCAAAAAGCAAAAAAAATAAAAAAAATAATAATTGTATATCTCACGTTGGTATAATAAAATGTTTAATTAAAAAAAATGTAATGATGCTTAAGATAAAAAAAAATCCTTTGAATATTTTCTGTTCTTAGGTACAACATACAGTTCTTTTTCCTGCAGTTACAGGTTTTATAGTTCAGTGGATTATATTTTATATTTTATATAACTATAAAACTATATTTTATAGTTCAGTGGATTATAAAGGTGTCCTCTAAATTATATATGATATTTTGAATTTTAAAAGGGTAGATACTTTGGCTGGAGAGATAGTACGGTGGCTAAGTCACTTTGGCAATCCTGCTTTGATATCTTGTATCGCATATGGATCCCCAAACAACTGCCAGAAATGATCCCTGAGCACAGAGTCAGAAATAAACATGAGGGGGCCGGAGTGATAGTCCAGCAGGTAGGACTGTCCTACCCGCGTTTGCCTTTCATGCGGCCGGCCCATGCCAACCCAGGTTCGATCCCGCGGCATCCCATATGGTCCCCCGAGCATTGCCAGGAGTAATTCCTGAGTTCAGAGCCAGGAGAAACCCTGAGCATTGCCGGGTGTGACCCAAAAAAGAAAAAAAACCATGAGTATGGCCAGCTATGCCCTTCTTCAAAATGCATAGATGGGTACAACTTTACATTTTTAAATCCCTGGGAATTATTTTTAATGCACTATAGTCATTGTACTGTTTCACATTAGAGATCTTTTAAATGATGGGATGGGGTCATAGGATTCAAAGAAATTCATCTTAGATTATAATTAGTCTTCCTTATAGAAAGGTCAAAAATATTTTATCAAGTAAATTAATCAAGAAAATATGCCTTTCACATTGGAAGTGGGCCTTTAAAACATTAAATATTGGATACAAACTAAGAAAATTCAATCAACTGTCAGGCTGCTGGCACTATACAGTGCCAAAGATTTTGTTACTTGGAAAAATCCAGAGTTTGGACTAGAATTTTCTAGTATCCTCTATAATGACTGAGGTTATTGGTACAAATTTGTTTGTTTGTGGGTCCTCTCCCCGCCTTTTTGATTTTAGGAATACACACTGCAGTGCTCAGTGCTTATTTCTGGCTCTGTGCTCAGGGATCACTCCTGGCAGAGCTTGTGAGGGGACCTTCCGCAGTGCTGGGATCAAACCTCGGTAGACCACATGCAAGGCCAGTGCTTTACCTATTGTACTATCTCTCCAGCCACTCCTAGTGGTGTTCAGGAGCTATTCCCAGCTTGGCGGGTTCCTTGTAGAGGTGCTCAGGGGAACAAGCAGTACTGGGGATCAATTCTGGGACTTCTGGAGGGAGATCCTATTTTCCAGGCCATATTTGTAGCAAATACATATAAACTTAAAAGAAGATAAAAAAAAAAAAGAATCACAGGGATATATGCAGGAAAAGAAGAATAAAAAGCAGTAATTCCTTAAGTCAGGAGCAAGAGAAACAGTTAATAACCACCCTCGAGCATAAAATCATTTTCTGAACTTTAATGAAATGTTTAAAACAAAGCGGGGCTGGGGGTGGGAACATGAGGCCACACTGGTCATTCCACTGCCCTCATGTGGCCAGGTTAAATTATAAGCTTAATATCCCAAGACCTTAAAAGGCACCTTGGCAGCCATCCCCCTTCCTGGCTGCACTCCTATACCCATGCCTAACATAGCACTGGGGTTTATTCTAAAATAGGGATGGTGATATTAATGTGTGGTTGTTGGCGGCCGCCTGATTTTATATAACCACACCTGGTCCAAGTGGCACCCCAGACAAGCTTGAATTACAAGTCCCTTAAGGAACCTCGACACAAGCTGGAGCTTGGCTCTGCTCAGAATGACCTATGACCTGCTGTTGCATTTTCACAAATCCTCCCCGGCGGTGCTGAGGGGCAACCACAGGCCAGGTGCCAAGCCTCGCCTATTTTCACTAGGAATTTCCAACAGGCAGTGCTGGGGGCGTGATAAGCACAGTGACATCATGACCAGAGTGACAACTTTCCCCAAGGTGCCTCACAAAGAAAGGAATTTATCTGGGCTCTCAAGAGGATCCAGGACAGCGGCCTGAAACACTGAGGGGGCAGTAAAAACTCAAGAAGCCGGAGGGGTAGGAAACCAATTAAAGAGCAGGAGGGTGCGCAGAGTGCTTGCAAAGGCAAGTCTCTGGCAACGTCTACCAGGAGGAACCACTGGAATCAGCAGGCTGGGGTTCCAGGAGCCTCACGCCAATACTGAAGCTCAGCCAAGGGCTGTGAGCCAGAAAGCGCTCTCTCTCTCTCTCTCTCTCTCTCTCTCTCTCTCTCTCTCTCTCTCTCTCTCTCTCTCTTCTCCTAGCTGCAGTTAACAAGTCTCGGGGATTTGGGATGCTATCATCCTTCTCCAGGTTGCTTGCCAACACTCTCTGTACTGTAGAGACTTAGTTTCAGCAGAGATGGATTTGAAAAAAAATGTTTGCGGCAACCTTACTTTCAAACAGGGTATCTGTCAGTCTCTGAATCACCTGGAAGTTGTAAAAGTACTCTTTTCAGGGCATGTAGGAACCCTAGGTCTGATTCCAAGCACAAAGAGAACAAACGTGGGTGGGGTGCGGACAAATATATATATAAAACTTTCCTCTGGATCCCACCTCTAAAGACATTTCTGAAAGTCTGAGTGGGACTCCAGTACCAGCTCAGCAACACGGTCTGAGAGCCACAATGATAGATATTTATTACCTGTGTGCATTTCTCTCTGTTGCTTTAGATGCCAAATGACTCACTATGATCTATGCACGTTTTCTTTTCTCTTTCTGTTTACTTTTTCCCTGCCTGCAGTTTTCAGAGTGGAACAACAGAATCTTCCTTGCTCCAAGGCAGGGCAAGACATGACAAGTGCTGGCTAACCTCGGCAGGGACATGCCTGGGTTTGTATGAAGCACATTTAGAAGCGAGCGTTTTGATTCATGGAGGCAGCCTAAGACATATTAGACGCTGGGTACACCCTTCTGTGCTCCAAAGCCCTTATCCTATTTACCAAGACAGCAAAATAAAATTGCCAGCAGCCTATTTTACTAGAGAAATGGGACTAAAGGACTCCAGAACTTTAGAGAGCCATCCCCCATTAAAAACAAAAGCGTAAAAACCTTACATGAAATTAATTTCTCCTTTCTGAGCCTGTTTCTATACAGTTAAAAAGGCTTCCTGTTAAGCACTTCTTTTTCTCTTCCCTTCTTTTTTCTTTCTCTTTTTCTCTCTCTCCATAATGGAAAAACCAGATGTGAAATTAAGAGGAAAACAGATTTTTGAACTTTTCCTCTTGCCTAGTAAAGGGAAAAACAATTCCGAGTACCTTTTTGACTGAACCCTGGATTTCTTCAGAATTTCATACCCTTAGAACAGCTTTCCGTGTCTTAAATAGGAAAGTCGCTCTAAGAACGCACTCACTCACCAAATCAGCAATGACCTTTTAAAACATATCTCAATCTACTTAGTTGGCGCTCCACCCTGCCTCCCGGCACCCCCTCATTGCACAGAAACCCAGCATCTCCCCAAAACTGCCATACACACCACGCAGAACAGGTTTTCACGAGCAATCTGTTTTAATGAAGCAGTAAGAGCGGCTGGCGCAGAGGAGGCCAGGGCTGGGGAAAGCGCCCCGCAGGGGAGAGAAAGGGCTGTAGATGGGGCGAACACACTTGCAGAAGCCCAGGGAAGCTTCCTGCAGCTCTTAGGAATACATGGTCAGCTGCAGCCAGTCCTGGATGGACACTTGAATCAGGCCATCTGCGTCTCTATCCAGTGACTTGAAGGCACGCGAACATGGCATCGAGGCGGACCAGGCAGTTGATGAAGTTGTTAAAATCCATACTTCCGTCCTCATCGGTGTAGCGGAGGACGATCATCTGATGTAACTGTTCGTTGAGCTGGAAGCCCGCGGCCTGCAGAGCCCCCCGCAGCTGAGACGGCCCCAGAGTGCCCGTGTGGTCCCGGTCATGCTGCTTATACACGCACTGCCATTTCTTGATGTTGTTCCACAGGTACTTGAACTCTTCAAAGCCCAGCTTGCCCGTTGTGTCGCTGTCCATGACGGACACAATGCTCCGGCAGGTGTCCAGGCTGAAGCCATCTGTCTTCAGATCCTTGTGCTTTGCGAGGATCTTGTTGAGAATATTCATCAGGTCGGTGGCGCCCACCTCCATGTCGGGGCCAGCCAACTGTGCAAACTGCTGGAACGGCGCCGCACCTCCTCGCTTTCGTTGGCCTCCACATTGGTGAAGTGCTGCTGAACAGGAGGGGGCTCTGGGGTATACTGCGCTGCTGCCGCCTCGCTGATAAAGTTCACAATGCCCCCAACTAGCCCGCTGAGGTTTGCTCCTCCGCCGCCTCCTCCCCGCCTCTTCTCTGACCACCTCCTCCAAGAAGGCCTCCCAGAGCTTCTCCAAGACCCCGATCAGCTCCTTCCAGGAACGCCTTCGCCAGAAACATGCTTCGGATGAAGAAGCAGGTGTGCGAGCTGCCGCAATCTTGGGGCGTAATGAAGACACCCGACAAGGCAGTCTGAGGCGCGCACATGTGGAAGAACTGGCTCTTCTGTACCTGTTTACCGGGAGCCCCACCCAGGGTGTGAGGTCCTGCCGCCTCCTCCTGAAGATGTCTGAATTCCGCTAGGTCCTAACACCTGCCATTTTTAGGGGGGGGTTAAATCAATTTTCATGGGGGGCTGGAGTGACAGCACAGTGGAGAAGGCACTTGCCTTGCATGTAGCTGACCATGAGTTCAATTCCCAGCAACCCATATGGTCCCCTGAGCCTGCCAGGAGTACTGCCAGGTGTGGTAGGGTGTGGCCTCCACCCCCACTCCCCCAAAACAAACACATTTTTTTAAATTAAATTAGTCATAGAGTCTGTATGATGAATGAGAACTATTTCAAAGGCCTACATGGAACTGTGCGTTTCTATAGATCACTGACCTCTTAGTTCTCTTTCTCAGTACCTTGAAGATGGCATGCGCTTTCCTAATAGGAAAATGTAAATGACCCATCACAAACGAGAAAACATTCTTAAAGAAATTCTTGGGTAGAATGGAAGAATTCTGGGGCTGGAGAGAACTGGCACAGGGTAAGGTGTCTGCTCTGCCTTGTATGTGATGGATCCCAGGTACCACCAGGGCATCATGTCCCCTGGCTCCACCAGGAGTGGCGGGGGTAAGGAGAGCCGGAGGTAAGCCCAGAGCACTACCAGGGGTGGCCCAAACCATATCCCCACCAAATGGAAGAATTACTGGGCATGGAAGAATACCCAAAGCCCTACTCTTAGCAGAGAGTCCTCAAACCCAGTGTTCTTAAGAAAAGCTAGAAAGGAGGGGAGGGTTTGAGGCAGAGTCCCAAGGACCTGTTCTCAGAGATCCTTATTTTGTGGTTGGCTCTGGGGTCAATGACCTACAGTTTCAGAATTTTTTTTAAGTGTAACAGGTATGTACAGAACAAAACACAACTACCTAATTCACAGGAGTAATACATTGTACAGATGTCTAAAACCCAGATCAAGAGCGGGAGCATCCCAGAGGCCCCCCTAATGGTGCTTTCTCTGACTTTCCTCTCTCAAGGATAACTACTCCCCCACCATCTACTTCCATAGTCTCAATTTTGTGCCTTAAATAAGAGAGCACATCCTTATTTTTCCTTTTATTGTTTTATTTTCTTTTGCTTTTTGATCACACATGGCAATGCTCAGGGGGTTACTCCAGGCTCTGCACTCAGGAATTATTCCTGGAGGTGCTGTGAAGTGATGTGATGCCGGGATAGAACCCGGGTTGGTCATGTGCAAGGAAATGCCCTACCTGCTGGACTCTAACTCTGGCCCCATTATTTGCCCTTTTATGACTTAGAATAATATCTTCAAGTGTCCCCCAGAGTACGGTATATGTCATCATTTATTTCCTTTTTAAACGAAGTGACATTATTGCATGCACATGCCAACTTTTGTTTATTGATTCACCCGCTGCCAGATGCTCTGGTTGCTCCCACTTTCTGGCTAAATGGTGCCAAATAAAGTGATGGTACAAATAAATGCCTCTTCAAGTCCATGCTTTTAATGTTTTTCATTATCTAATACTCGGAACTGCTGGATCACATGGTATCACTGTATCTCTGTCTTCCCGTTCATCATCGATTGGCTCGAGTGGGCCCCAGTAACATCTCCCTATGTCCTTTCTCATGCTAGTACAGCCCAAGGGCACCTGCTTGCTCCAGGAACATAAAGAGCCTCAAACCATTCCATCAGGTCATGGGAATGAGGTCTAAAATTGTTACTGGTATTTGGCATATCAAATATGACACGGGTAACTTGCCAGGCTCTGCCGTGCAGGTAGCATACTCTTGTAGTTATCTCTAAATCTATGGCCATACCACCCTGAACGCGCCCAATCTTGTCTCTTCCACAGTAACCCCACAGTACCAGTTATCACATGGTAACTATTTTAAAAATTTGAAACACCACCATACTGTTTTCCTCACTGGCTATAATATATAATGAGGGTCCTAATTTCTTAACCTCCTTGCAACACTGTTAATTCCCCCTTATTTCTCCTAGGTGTCCCATTGTGGTTGGATTTATATTTTCCTAATTATTTGTGATATTTGGCTAGAACAATCACGATCACGATCAAGATCTTCCCGTTAATCATCTATTTTCTAGAGCGGGCGCCAGTAATATCTCCATATGTCCTGTCTCATGCTAGTAGAACCCAAAGGCATCCGCTAGCTACTGGAACATAAAGAGCCTCAAACAATTATATTAGGTCATGGCAATAGTATGTTTATATCATTATTCTGTGCGTTAACTCCTCATCAGATACATGATTTCAAATATTTTCTATTCTATGAATTGCCTTCCCACCCTGTTGATAGATTCTTTTGATGAACAAAAAATCTTAAAATTTGATGCAACCCAAGCAGTTACTACATTCCTATGTCACAGGAGTTTTCCCTTATGGTTTAGTAGAAAAAATATTTTTATCATTTTAGATCTTATGTTTATCATTTTAGACCCCATTCTATTTTGAATTAAGTTCTGTACCTAATATGTAATGTAAGGGCACAACACCACTCATTAGCAAGCGGTTATCTAATTTTTCTGGCAACACTTGTTGAAAAGATTGTTCTTTTCCCTGTCAAAAAGTTAAAGGCGCCTTATACAAACTGACTATATATACTTGGGTTTCCTTGTTCATTTTCTATTCCATTCTGTTGGTTTATGTGTCTGTCTTTATGCCAAATCACTGTAATTTTGTTTACTGTAGATTTGTACCAAACTTTGGAATCAGTAAGTGTGACATTTCCAAACTTTGTTCTTTTGCAAGATTGTTTTGGCTAGGCAGAATCCCTCAAGACTAATATTAATTCTAGAACAGATTTTTTCATTTCTGTAAAACCTGTTGCTAGGATTTTGATAAAGATTGTAAGGAATCTTTAGATTGTTTTGCATAATTGGCATCTTAAAAAGTATTAAGTTCATTCTAATCATGAACACTGATGACTTTCCACTTACTGATGGCTCTAATTTCAGCAATGTTTTGTAGATTTCAGTGTAAGAGTTTTTTTTTTTTAATCTCGGTTAATTTTATTTCAAAGTATTTTATTCTTTTATTTTATTTTTTTGATGCTATAGAAACACAGTGTATAGAAACATTGCTGGTTTTGATATATTTGTTTAGATACTAAAACTTTAATAAATTAGTGTTTTTGTCCTAATGGTTGTGTGTGTGCATGTTTATGTTTACGTTATTCTTTTTTTTTTTTTTTTTTTGCTTTTTGGGTCACACCCGGCAATGCTGAGGGGTTTCTCCTGGCTCTGCACTCAGGAATTACTCCTAGCAGTGCTCGGGAGACCATATGGGATGCCGGGATCGAACCCTGGCCAGCATGGGCCGCCTGCGTGCAAGGCAAATGCCCTACCCATTGGGCTATCGCTCTGGCCCCATACGTCATTCTATTTTGAATTTAGTTTTGTACTTAATATGTAAGGAAAGGGCACAACACCATTCATTAGCACCCTCAGAGAAGGCACTTACTAAAGGCCATGTACCTAGTACATTGTACAGTGCTATCAAACTACTACAGGTGACTGAAGGGGGCAATGAATTCTGCTGAGGCAGAGGAAAGAACAGCTACTTACAGAAGAGAAAATACATAAATCAGACTACTAGCTTAGTTAGAGCTCTCCAAATAGATAAAGGACCCTTGTGATGGAGGATGCAGGCAGGAGGGGAGAGAATGGCTGATCAAATAGGTCTGACCCGGAATAGAGAAAGCTCTGCACCATCAGGAAGAACGAGTCTTATCTCTCAGCCGCTGTGGGAGCTGCTGACAGCTCAGATGTGAAGTCAAAGGCCAATTAGATGCTAAATTGCTTTGCAAACTATCCCATGCTAGAATTAAATGATGATTACGCTGGTTATTAAGAAGAGAGTAGTTATTTGGGGACACTGTTCCACTTAGAACAAAGACATTTTTTTCTCTACCATGCCCCTTGGTTTGGGTAAAACTCTTCAACAACTGGTTTTATGTCACAATGACTTTTTTTTGTAAATACATTAATTTTATTTTATTATTTTTTAAAACATTTTATTATACCACCGTGAGATATACAATTACAACGCTGTTCACATTTGGAGGTTTCGGTCACACAGTGTTCCAGCACCCTGCCCTCCACCAGTGCCCATCACCCACCACCCATGTCCACAATTCCCTCCCCCTCCCACGTCCTGCCTAAATGGCAGGTTCTTTATCTCCTCTCTCTCTCCCTCTCTCTCTCTCTTCCTTATCTTACACATTGTGGGTTGCACTACATACACTTAGAAGCCATCATTTGCATTTTTCTCTCTGTATTTAATGCTCAGTTCTATGTTGGTATCAGCATAGAACATTTGACATTTATTCACGCATGTTCCCTTCTCTATCTTACCTAAACTCTGACTCCCATGCGCTTGTGGTAATTTCCACTTTTGGTAAGATAACCTGGTACATTTATGTCATGCAAATAAATGCAGTCATTCTATGTCTCTCTCTTTCCTTCTGACTAATTTCACTCAACATGATTCTTTCCATGTCCATCCATTTATAGGCAAATTTCATAACTTCATTTTTCCTGACAGCTGCATAGTATTCCATTGTGTAGATGTACCACAGTTTCTTTATCCAGTCATCAGTTCTCGGGCATACTGGTTGTTTCCAGGTTCTGGCTATTGTGAATAGTGCTGCTATGAAAGTAAAAGTGCGGATTGTGTTTCCGCTGTGTGTTTTGGCTTCCCAGGGTATATTCCCAGGAGTGGTATGGCTGGGTCAAGGGAGCTCAATCATCACTAGTCATCAGAGAGATGCAAATCAAAACAACAATGAGATATCACCTCACACCACAGAGACTGGCCCATATCCAAAAGGGTAAAAGCAACAAGTGCTGGCGTGGATGCGAGGAAAAGGGGACTCTCATACATTGTTGGTGGGAATGTCGACTTGTACAACCTTTCTGGAAAACAATATGGACATTTCTCCAAAGACTAGAAATTGAGCTCCCCTTTGACCCAGCCATACCACTCCTGGGAATGTCACAATGACTTTAATAAGAGATCTCACGGGCACAACAAGGAGATCTCAGTGGATAAAGGCCAAACTTCTTCCCTCACCACAAATAAGAAACATCACAAAAGGATGATCTTCCTTTCTGGGGTTCACATCTGGTCCCAGACAGATTAAAGCCCATTCATATAATATGTGGACCTTGTCTTTATAAGACTGAAAACTAACTTGATAGCCCCACTACCATATAAAATGTGTATCCTGTGTCTACGGGAAGTATTTTTTACTGAGGTTTAAAATCAATTCCTCTCACTTATTTTCTGTAAAGATGGAGAGCATTTGGATAACAGTTTCTCATAAACCACCACAGAGTAAAAGACTTATTAGATTAACAAGCCTTTTCTTCTCTGGACTACTTGATCCCCTAAAGCCATTTATTGGAACATTAATAGCAACTGAGTTTCTGTCTGTCTCTGGAGGTTCTACCATCCAGATGAGAAAATTTTTTTAAAGGGTAAAGAAGAAAGCAGTCTGATAGAAAATTTAACCCCAATATGATGATGGAAGACTTAGAAAACTTAAAAGCATGAGGGTCTGGAGAAAGCCTAAAGAGCTAGGGTTCAGACTTTTCATGCTGGAGCCCCAGATCCAATCTCTGACAGGGCCTGGTCCAACCATCATGAGTAACTCCTGGGCACTGTGCTGGTAATAGCCGCTGAGTACCACAACGTGTTGCCCCCACTCACCCCCAAAAGTAAACAATGATGTGCAAGTGTTTACGAGCAACATTACTCATAATAGTCTCAATGTGGAAGTCACCCGCACTCATACAAAGGGAAGCCCTGGCACCCAGTTCTGCAGTCTTGTACCGTTGGACCCCAGCCCTATGCCAGGCACTGGCTGGCCCTACTTCACATCACTCAAACCTCTAAACACAAAACCACCCAATAGCATCCACACAAAGATTATACTGGGGTCTGGTGGGAGGGGCATTCCTAGTTCACAAACTCTACCCTGACTTACATGTCAGTTAGCTCAAGTGAGTGGCGCTTTAATAACTCTGGAGGGGCCTCCTCAAACAACACTCACAATAAGGAAAATAACCGGATCCATGTGTAAGTCACTGAAAAGTTCAACTGGTGAATAGATGACTCGACAATAAAAAGGATGGGTTCAGATACACATGACGACCTGTATAAATGTCAAAAATTACGCTAAATGAAAGGAGCCCGACCAGAGACGAGGCCATATATTCCATGAGTTCACTTATGTGAAATGTCCAGAAAAAAGCAAATCTACAGAGATAGAAAGACTCTATTCTAGACCTGGTCTCTAAAAACACAGATGGAATCTCAACTCAGTAGTTGGTGCTAAGACTGGGGGAATAGATATGGGAAAGGAACAAATAATGACTCAAGAACTCACTGAATGTTATAAAAATTCTTTGGGGGGACAGCTGCACAACTTAATAAATTTATCTTTAAAATGGTTGAATTGTATGCCTGAAAGTGGGTGAACTCCATGCTACGCAAAATGGGCCTCAAGGAGTTTCTTTTTTAAAAGTTCACAAAGCGAGCTTGTAGTAAAAATAACACTAAAGTCAGAGTTCTACTTCCAGCCTGCAGTTAGGCAGCTGAGCAGCTTGAGCACGTCACTTCCTCTCGGGCTGGCAGCCTGCTACAGAATGAGGAAGACGGGCAATTTGCCACCAAAGGTCTGCTTAGCTCTGAAACTCTGAGCCTCGGTTTTTCACATGCCCCCCAAAAAGTGACAGCAACTGCAATCTGGCCCTGCGGTTGGGAGACCTGTCCAGTTTCCTTCCAGTGCCTAAGTTGCTTGGGCAATATAGTAACTCAGTTCCACCTTTCTTTATCTTGGGTTTGGTTCCACAACTTGCAAGACTTTCGTCTTATCCCCACTTGGACATTCTGTCTGGTTTTCAAAAATATTTGATTGAAATTTGTCAAGTATTTGCTTGTCCAACTGGAATTCCAAGGTGGAGACTAAACCAGGTGTAGAAAAATATGCAAGGGCCCACCACTCCCAATCTGAATAGTCTTTCTGTCCAAAGAGGCTTTAAGCTACTGCAACATATCAGGCCAGACCTTACTAATTTATTGATGAGAATGTCAGGCTGGATGAAGTCAAAAACCTTTCTAGAGCCCATGCAGATAAGAGCGATTTCTCTTTCCTTATCTTTGAACTGTCACTCTGTCATAGGAGAAAACTGAATTGGTCAGACACAATTTTGTTTTTATAAAGCCCTCCACTTCCTTATGCTTTTGGAAGAGGTTAGTAATTGTTCTGCTCTTCTAGTGAAGGAAAAAAAAAGTCAAGTTTACATTGGTGCATTTTCTCTTCTGTTTCCGCTAAGCATCGCTGAGGTTATACTTGGCATTGAGAAGCCAAATATAAAGTCTGTAATGCTCAAGCTTAAATGGATATGTCTAGTATATCAGTACTCTGAAAAAGAAAAAGCTATGAAAATACGGGAGCTAAATTAACCTATGAACTGGAGAAGAAAAGCGGTCAGGTCTTTAGAATCATCACAGCTTCAGGACAACTGGATGAAAAAGTTGAATGCAGTCCAGCATTCTCTAAACTGATGAAATCAAAGTCCACAAATCAGAGTTGGAAATGACTGAAGTGAAGGGTGACAGTCAGGGCTTAGATTGTTCATTTGCAGAATAATCCATCACAGTTTTCAAGGGGTCCCTCTGACTCTTTCTCCACAGATCTGCCTCTTATGCACAGCCTCCTGTTGTACTACTGAGTGGGATTCATTCAGCAACACTAGGAACACCGATCTCTGATCCCTCACCTGGAATCTGGCCTGAGCTCTTGCTCACCTTCTGCCAATATCACTACACACAAAACCCCTGAAGTTTACATAGATCATGACTTTTTCTAGCCTGTAAAAATATTTGCAGGCCATCATGATTCTTTCCATTTCTGTTTTCTGACACTCAACGCCTACTGGCATCACTCAGGACTTTGTTGAAACTGTAGAAACAGTGCACATGCTTTTGTACCTTGGCCATCCAGCAGTTCTGGTTATTGCAAACTGCTCTCTCTCTCTCTCTCTCTTTTCTTAAAGCTAATTCACATCATGTGTAATGAATGTGTTTCTTTATCCCCTGTTCTTCCTATCTTCCCTGTGTGTGGTCTTAGTTCAAATGTTAAAGCATAAATGCCATAAAGAACAACTTCTGGCGTGTCCCTTCCTGTTTGAGAAGGTAGATGACATAGAATATAGATTTTATGTTCATTCTGAGAGAGTGGACAGAGTTCTCAGTTGGTTCTGAACAGCTTCTCTCAGTGGGCAGATGACTTTTCCTATGCAGGTGTGCAAGTTCTCCTGAAAGTTTGGGGCTGAGTGTCTAATGTTGACTATATAACACTTTGCCAAAGTCTTCTGACCCTTTAAATGTATTTTTGCTGCCACAGAGTTTTACTACCATAGATGCTACAGTGATTCTGCATCTACCTGCTGTCAGAGAGGGTAAGAGGCAGAGAGTCACAGAGATGACCTGTGTGCTGAAATAGCCAACTGTGCCTCAGAGTCCGAGAAGCTGCTGCTGGCGGAACAGCACCCAGCTCTGTTCCATGCCCGGTGGTGCCAGCACCCAGCTCTGCTCTGCGCCCCAGTGGGGCCACTGAGGGTCATCACTGATGATACTTCTCTGGTCACTGCTAACTGTACAAATGTCCATAAAAACAGACCACAGTCATTTCTAAATTAAGAAGTTGCTGTTTCATAATCCCATGAAGGTCATTCAATTCTTTCAAGTGTCCTGGTAAAATATCTTGTAACTAACCCTGAATCAAGAATAAAGAAAGTGTAAGAAGGCACTCTGCAGTTCTTTCTTTCCTTCTGTTTCCTTTCCTTTACTCTTCTTCCTCCCATATCAAACCAGGCCTTAGGCACAGAGCACATGTACTTTACCACTGAGCAGGGAAGCCACTGTTTTATTACTCTGTTCTGCCATGGCAGGGATCAAGCCACAAGACTCACATGCACAAAGCAAACACCAGACTTATGAGCCACATCCTGGAAAAAGTCACTGTTTTAACATGTGAGAGTTAAAGTCTAGCCTTTAACTCTTACATGCCTGGATGTCCAGTTAATCCAATTAATCTCTAAACCAGAGACTTTAGTATCCACCAGAAAACTAAGGAAGTTAACCTGAGCCTCAAGTTGGGAAGAGTCCCGTCTCTTCTTTTTTCTTTATTATTACTTTCTTTCAAAGAGGTGTGATCACTCTAAAGGAAAGGATCCCAAACTAGAGAACTAGGCCATGCTTTGGATCACGAATACTACACTTTTTTG
Source organism: Cryptotis parvus (assembly GCA_021461705.1). Lineage (NCBI taxonomy): Eukaryota > Metazoa > Chordata > Mammalia > Eulipotyphla > Soricidae > Cryptotis > Cryptotis parvus. Next base: position 230,170 of record JAJIBD010021970.1, on the reverse strand, counting down.
AGACTTCTAAATTACCTATCATCAAATATCTGAGAATCTAATTGAAAATTCTCTAGATGCTTAGAAGGAATGACTAGACAGCATCATTTTTAGGAAAGACTAATATGAAACCATAATGAAGCCTTTGTAGACTCCCAGAGAATATATGTGGGAAGGCTACATACATGGCCATGCAGAGAGCACAAGTTTCCGTGATCCCCAAAACACCAACCACAACCACATCACACTTGGGGAAAGGAAGGAACAGCAGCAAGGGGAAAGGAAGACGAAGTGGGCAAGGAACATGGGAGGGTCCATGGGAGCAGTTTGCTCTGCAAACTTAGTAACAAGGAAAGAGCAACAGGAACACTCCGCCCTTTCGGCTTTCCCACCCTTCCTCCCCAGCCCCACTACTCATTAAACATTGAATTTAGCAAGATAAGCTCCTCTGAAACAAACTCTGAAATTACTGGACTTCCTTGTCTTTCCCATCAGACATTCCCCCTGCTAACTCTCTTTAACCTGGGGAGAAAACAAGCCTAGCATGGAAATGGGTATGTGTAAGGGGTGTGGTAACGTTGATTGCATCATTCAGCTCCCAAAGTAAGGCAAAGCACATCTCCACAGGCACAGACATGCAGGCAAGATAGGGAGGGGAAGGAGATGGGGAACAGGAATGAGGAGAGAGGGAGAGGGAGAGAAAGAAGGATGAGGAGGAGGAATAGGAGGAAATGGAGAAAGAGGAGGAGGATGCAGGAAGGAAAACAGGTCAAATCCATTCGCAATGAATTCTCTAGACTACCTAACCCTCTGCCTTACAGTATGTTGGGGAGAAAAAGAAAAGTGCTTCCACAGGCCAGTGCTGGGCCTACAGCTGAAGCCAAGTCATGCCATCCAAAGAAGGGAAGAAACTTCCAGTTGAGGCTGTGTGAGTGTAAAGAAGAGCAGTCCCTGCAGAAATGAAGGACCGAATCAGCGACAAAGGCGCCCCTGGCTCCAGGCTCCCTGCAGCCAACTGCACTCTTGCTCAGAGAGCCTTAAGCAGGCCGACCTGGGTAATCGTAATCCTGGGCTTCTCCGTCCTTCCCCACACCCAGCTTCCTAGAGTTCAGGGTACTACAGGAACACGGGGGCTGCTGGCAGGTCTCATCAGCCAAGGCCGACCTGGTGTCACTGAAATTCTGTAGCTGCTACTTCTGACACTTTGACACCTGACAGGCTCGTGTCCCTTCGAGGGAGCTTATTTGTGCACTTGAAAAACCGGGTGAGCATGCTACGGTGCGTTCTCAGCCTCCTCCATACAGGTGTCACAACCCTCCTTTCCCTCTCCGTCTAGTTGTGCACTTCGCCTGCCACGTTTCTTCCTGACACAGGTTCATGTTTAACTTGTGTGGACTCTAGAGCCATACTGGAAGCGCAAACCTCCCAGAAAGACAGTACTGACATTAGTAAGAAACGTTCCTCTCATTTCCCAACTTGCAGTCACAGTCCACTGCTTGCTTCTCCCTTGGTCTAAATTTTTATTATGCTCTAAACTTGGCCCAATGCAGAGGCAAGATTCTCTGCTGGGTGCCAGAAAGGCCCACATCTGGGCATTGTCTATAGAAGAAGGCTGTTAATACCAGCAGTTTATCTCTTAGATCACAGAACAAGTCAGAGGAACATGACCGCTCAGGGCAGGAGTGGGGTGGATTTAACCTTGTTCTGGTTTTTGTTATCAAGCCATCTATTTTGTTTCTTTCAAAATATCTATTTTTCCCAGTGGCTAAAAGAGGAGGGAAACTTCTGTGAGGGAGTTAGGAATGAGCAGGCCAAGTTTAGTCCCTCTTTCTAATTATAGAGACTCTGAATTAAACACGACAAACTCCCTCTGCAAAAACTCCCCACCTGGACAGGAGGGCTGGTGGGGAGATTGAGAACCTGAACAATGACCCGTCAGGCATGAAATAAGGTGACCGGACCTCATCACTCAGCTGTTCAAAGGAAAGAATACCTAGTGACTTAGAGCTCCTTGTCAATAAAAAAAAAAACACCCTAAGAAGAATGAATGAATGCAAAATAAAGTTACTCACAGGTAGGGAAAAGAAAGATATCACTAAGTTCACAATTTCAATTTAGCCAAGTAAAATAAAAATCTACATTTAGAATCAGGGATGTAGCTGAGGGGCCAAGTACTTATCTTGCATAAGTGAGCACCACAAAAAAAAATGAACAAGCAAATTTTAAAAAATCCAATCCATATATTTCCACAAACACCTATCACAATGCTTTGAAACACTATATTCATAATCATTTCCAACTGTGACAAAGAAAAATTCTGCCTCACACAGGGAATGGATAAACCAAGTATAAAGTATAGTACATCTATATAGTGAGAATTTTAAGAACAACAGGGTCACCCCCAAACACAGAGTGTGTGGCATAATCAGTAATGAAGTATGAAACAACAAGGAAGGGTATCACAAGCATTGTGTGATGTGAAGGAAACCAGACTCAGAAAACATGGCTCTGAACCTATCTGCACGGAACCTGAAAAGGCAAAACTACAGGAATGTAAAACAGAATAGTGATTCTGGAGGTTAAGTGTGCAGAAAGTCCTGGGGACAAACACAGGGCTCCAAGGAAAATGTTTTTTGCAACTGTTGTAGGTCTTATTTATGGTGGAAGTTACAAGCCTCTGTATTTGTTACAACTCAAAATATCATCCCCAAAAATTGTGTTTTGCAATAAATTGTACATATTAAAAATAGCTAACTTGAAACTGTGATGCACTTTTTAAACTTTCAGTCAATTCAATGACCTAACTGATAAACTCACATATTCATAAGTAGAATTTGTACCCATAATATGGTTCCAAATGGCCACACTTTAGTGGAAACTTTATATAAAATGTCGAAATTTAGACATATTTGGTAATTTGGAAAATCCACAAGCCTTTAGAACAGAAGAGCACCACTTTCGGTATCAATTTGTGAATTGTGGACATAAATTTTCAAATCATTGCCAGGTTCATATACATTTCTAATTCCATATCACAAGCATGACTACAGGCCCACAGTTTTAATTTCTGTCCTGGTAATTAAAATAGGCACTTTCATAACCATTACAACTACTATCACTACTCTTCCCATTATCAACACCACTCTCGCTACCATTATTATTACTCTTCTATTATTCTTACAGTACTATTTCTGCCACCAGTAACTACCAGTTACTACTACCATCAATGCTATCACTACCACTATCCTTATTCCCGTATCACCACTCCTATTCTCCTACTTCCACTACAACTACTATATCACTCCTGTTATTCCTACTACCAATACTACTATCACTGCTATAGCGAGAAAACAAAATCATGCACTTAAATCATGACTCAGTCTTTTTAAAATTAAATTATTATTTTTTCATTTTAGTTTGGTACTACATCCAGCTCAGAGCTTACTCCTGGCTCTCCACTCAGGAATTACTTCTGGTAGATCCTATGTTCTCTGGGGTCCATATGTGGTGACAAGGATCAAACCTGGGTCCGTCTTGTGCAGGGCAAACACACTACCCACTGTACTCAGACCATTACTTGGTCTTGCTTCTTCTAACATTGACCCAGCATGTTTTCCTTATGTCTACCATATTCTCATTTACTTATGAGGATTGGCAAAGTTAAAACATTAGAGAATAAATTTAAACATACCCGATCAAAAAGTGCAAAAAGTTGTCTCAAGACATCTGAAACAGGCAACTTCAAATACTCAGCAAATTCTTCAATACCGATTCTTCCTCCTTTGGATGAACGTGCAATAGCTGCATATTCATCCAAGTGCTTCCGAATGCTATCCCAGTCTAATCTAGACAAAACAAGAATTATTTGTGTATGCGATTAGCTCTTTACAACCCTCAAGGACATTTCATAAACACTGCTTTATTAGTTTGTCTGAAGCAAAGTACTTTAAGTGATAAATCTGAAAGTATGTATTTAAATCATAAAGTAGAAAGGCATCTAATTTTTAAAAGATATGAGTATAAAATGTAATTATCCTAGACATATGAAGGAAAGAACGATAAGTGAAAGGGAAATTCAGTAGACTAATAAAGAACTAGGAGGAAGAAAATAAGGGCGTGCATTTGAGTGAATCTGTTACCAAGTCAACAGTACTTATGGAGTGGTTTAAGAACTTGTTTTTAAGAATGCTAATGAATTTTCACTTCACAAAAGGCTGTGAGAGAGAAGTTGTCCTAAAACTATTTGTACTTCCCTAGGGGCTGGGGTGACCATTCAGTGGTTAGGATGCTTGCCTTGCATGTAGCCAACCCAGGTTCAATCCCCAGCACCCATCTGATCCCCCGAGCCCTGTCAGGAGAGATCCCTGAGCACAGACCCTGAAGTAAACCCTGAGCACTGTTGGGTGTGCCCCTCAAAAAATAAAGACTATTTATACTTCCCATAGTATCAGTTATGAAAAATTAGAGTCATAAAATACTGGAAAATATACTATAATGTACAGCATATCCTGTCTTTGTCTTGGAGAGTTAAACTGGTGATATAACACAAACTTGTTCTGGATCCAATTGCAGTAACTAAAATTTTCATGTCAGAGTGACAATTGCCAACATGACATAAAAACGTTTTTTCCCTTACAGATATAAGATATAATATTTATTATATACATTATTTAAATGTTATGTTTGAAAGTTAAACTTTTCTTTAGAAACTTGTTCTGAAACTTCCTCCTGGGATGGTATCAAAGTCTTCCTGGAGATTATTGTTACTGTTTTTGGCATATCGAATATACCATGGGTAGCTTGCCAGGCTCTGTCATGGCTCTGGGTTCATCCAAGGGGGCCCAGTCTTTTTCTTTTTCTTTTTCTTCCTGGAGATAATCAATAAATTCTGCAAATCCCAAGTAGGGCTGGAGCCAGAATAAACAGTATGCAATAAGAAGATCTGTAATAAGAACACCTCTCATATTGTATGGTTCAATGTCCTAAAAGCACAAGGGAATATACATAATATTTTTTTAAAATTGTGTGCCCAGAATGAAAGACTAGATCTCAGGTCAGTGACAGAACTGCTTACTCTACAACTCAATTCATATTTCACACTAGAAGTTCATCTAATAATGCCATGACTCCTTTCTTGTAAGAAGGTAAGAAGATAAATGACAGAATCGATTCTGAACAGGGAGAGACAGCCATGCTGACTCACGTAAACTACCTCCGGCTCTCCTCCAGTAACCAACACCCATATCTCTGAGTTAACTCTACTTGAAAACTAGATGAGTTTGATGGGACATAAATTCACAACCCTCATTTCCCTCATAAATATCACACAGCTTCTGGAGCAGGGCAGCAACAAAGCCAGAGAAAAGTTACAATAGGATTTCCAATCTCTTTGGAATGAACTCCCTGACACTTATGAATTTTAATATGCACTTACTTCAATTTCCGGCTAATTTTGGTAAATTCTACCAACCCCGCCTCCATGGGCAATGTAAGCTGTCCTGCTGAAATCATTAATCTGCAATCTTCATAGGTATGATCTGTGACTGGAATTCCAAGTGCTCTAAAAAGAATTAGGAAACAAATTAATATCCTCCCTTTTTTTTAAAAAAAAATAGCATATTTTATCTTCATTAGGCTTGAACTGGATAGCACACAACAGTAAACAGAAATGTATTTACTCCTTTTTTTAAGTCAGTATCTTTGTTTTGGGGACTTATTGTTTTGGTTTTGCTTTGGGTCATACCAGGCCATGCTTGCTCCTGGCTCTGTGTTAAGGGATCACTCCTAGTGGGTTCAGAGGACCATAACAGCTGCTAGAGATCAACCTGGGTCCACCACATGCAAGGCAAACTCCCTACCCACAGTATTATCACTCTGTCCTCTAAGTCAGTAACTTTTATTTTTATAGCCAAAGGCACATATTTCTTTGCTTCCAGACTCACTGTGACCAGTGAATATCCTTATGTTCACATGCCTCTGTCAGCTAGCTGATGTGTGTGTATGTATGTGTGTGAGTGTGTATGTAACCATCACAGTCATAATAGCACACCTTTGTCTCATTGACATGGGTTCAATGGCTGATAGAGTCTTTTTTTACCTTTGGGCTCTTAACCTAAGCCTCACTTTTCATCTGCACCTGGACACTGATGCTCCCCCATACTCCACTGGGTTACCGAAAGGACAAAGAGTGCCCAGGGAAGAACTTCAAATTGATAAAGGGCATCTGTACAAACTCTAAGTAAACAATTCATCCGAATTACAACCCTGCTGTATTTTTCATCCATTCACACTGGGAGCTTACTTTCTTCCCTGACACCGTCCAAACATGCCATGAGAATGGTATCAAGATGACCTTTCTTTCAAACCTAACTCTCCTCTGTCTTCAGAGGAGAGCAGGATTACTACTACCATGCTCCTGCTCAGAATAAGAACTTGATTTAGAAATACTCCTATGAATAAGAATTTTTTAAAACATGGATATAGTGTTGGAATGATGTATCACGAGAACCCATCATTACCAACACTGGAAATGTAAATATAGTATTTCAATAAAGATAAAATTAAAAAAAAGTAGGGGCTGTGGAAATAGTACAGTGAATGGGTAGGTGCCTTGCATATAACATGGCACCTCATATAGTCCCCAAGTCCACCAGGAGTGATCCCTGTGTGCAGAGCCAGGGTAAGCCCTGAGCACAGCTGGGCCCCTCCTCACCCCCCAGAGAAATAAAAATATAGAAATTCACTACAAATTTTCTAAGATATTTCCTGAAGCTCCTTTTTCATTCCATTTCTTGTTCACCATCACAGCCTCAGAGGGTAAGTCCAGGCTTGTGAAGCACGGAGGCCTTTTCTGTTATCAGTGGTCTTTATGCCTCCGGCGTCATCAGCAATGGTCTAAACAGTTCTGGACTGTTCATAGGCACTTATCAGAAAGCCAGACTATCAGTTATGAATTCTCTCTGTTCCTAACACTTGTCTTTGTTAGCTTTAGTTAACTTCTAGAGCTAAACTGCTGTGAAAACATGAAGGAGAAGAGAGAAACAACAGCAAATTCGGTTTTGCAGTTGGTCCAGAAACTAAACCAAGCATTCCTGGGACACATATGAACAAAGGCTGCTATGGCTAAACACGCCAATAATATAGTTATTCTGCTGTGAAATAGTAATATGAAAGCATATGTGTTTAGATGTGACATTGCCTATATATACTACTCTGGTTACATATGTGTGTACATGTCATAGATTTTACACACACACACACACACACACACACCTCAGTTATGACTCTCAATTTAGAGTTCTCATTGAGTTTTTATTTTGCTTAAAAGCATTTTTAAAATTCTACCTTAAGTCGGTGTTCTCCAACCTTTTTCATCTCCACAGATGACCTGGCCTGCATCCCAGTCCATGGACCAGCAATTATAAACCACAGCAGTAGACCAGGAGTTTCCAGCCTTTCTACACCTGAAGACTGGCATCTTAGGTACCACAGCTACAACAGTGTTAAAGCTATGGTTTTGACGTCTAAAGTTTCTGCTACTCACCACCACTACAGAGTCTAATACCCTCCACCAATATCCATATTACTTCAGTCCACCTCTTCTTCCCTCTCACCTGCTCTCACTGAGTTTTAAATATTGAGGACCTAGAAGCTCCACAACTACTAGGAATGACTGGGAGGTGGTAGGCAGGGATCAGGTACCTGGTGCCTGGTGGTGCAAAGTAGAACATGCATCCTTTGATTTGGGGAGCGAGAAAAAAAATCTACCAGATAGCGGCCAGCCAAAACTTGCTCATATGATGGGAAATACCTGCCTTGCATTTTATAGTTTCTAAGTCTTAAATCTCTTGCCCTCTCTTAATGGAGATGAATGTCCCCTTCTCCTTGCATACAGAATTTACTTGCAGATTTTGGGGTAAAAATCTGCCCAACCTTAAGCAGCTATACAGAAGCAAGTAGAAGACTGGAGATGGCAGGGATGCAGGGACTGGGTCCAAACCCCAGCAAGGCGCCCTGTCGGGAGACAGTCCTGGGGAAGATACTGCGAGTCCCCTGGTTATTATACCTTTTGTCCCCACAAAGATGCATTTCTATTACTACTATTACTTCGGGGTGGCAGCACGGGTAATATTTGCCATAGGTTGCCTTATTGATCCAAGTTTCTGAACACATTATTTGACTTACCAAAATGAGCTGGGAAATGAGTTCTCAGAAAAGAGAAACACTTAAAAAATTTATTTGGGGCCAGGGACGTGTCCCAAGTGGCATGCCAGGCATGTGCAAGCGTGGGGGTACAGGTGTTTGATGCGCAGCACTTGCACCCCTTCCCTAAATCTACCAGGTATAGTTAGTTACCCCTTCTTCTTCCACCAAGAGAAGCCCTGGCGGAATCTGAGCACTGCCAGAAATGCCCCCATGCCTGAAAAAACTCCAACCACATTAGATGTCATTACAAACAACACTGAAATTCCACAGAAACACTTACTCAGCCATTAAATTCCGAACTTTACTAGCAAAAAGGACAGGATCACTCTTTTCTTCATCGTTGGGCACTTGAACAGGCATAAACTGAAAGACAAATACATCTGTCTTTAACAATCCTTAGATTTCACACATTAAGGGAAAAATGAATCCATCGGTAAATGATAATTCTACTAGATCCTATGTCTTTCTACCCAGGGCTCCTTGATGAAACCTGCACAGAAGGTGATGCTGAGCATGGACTTGGCAAACCTGGAATGGAGCCCTGGAGCTCCCTTGGCAGGAACAAGCATGCTCTCTAGCTACTCTGAACCCCCTCCCCAACACTGAAGAGTGGGTCTGGACCCCAGTGCTCTCAGCACACTATATGATCCCACACATCATGCAAGGAATTCATCTGAGCAGATTGGGGTGGTCAGTGCCACAATCTCGGTGTCTCCCGGAGAAGTTAAAGGAGATGAATATGTTGTTCAATGTGCCCTTAGTAATAAACACAATGAGCAAAGTAGATAATGGAAACACATTTTCAAATAATCTCATCTTATTGTTTTGGTTTTGGGGGCCACAATGGCAATGCTCAGAGCCTACTCCTGGCTCTGCACTTGGAAATTAGTCCTGGCGGAGCTCAAGAGACCATATGGGATGCTGAGGATCAAAACCGGGTTGGCCACATGCAAGGCATATGCCCTACCATACTATTGCTCCAGCCCCTAAATAATCTCATTTTAAAAAACAGTGAGTGGGGCCCGGAGCGATAGCCCAGCGGTAGGGCGTTTGCCTTGCACGCCGGCTGGCCCATGCTGGCCAGGTTCGATCCCGGCATCCCATATAGTCCCCGAGCACCGCCAGGAGTAATTCCTGAGTGCAGAGCCGGAGAAACCCCTGAGGATTGCCGGGTGTGACCCAAAAAGCCAAAAAAAAAAAAGTGAGCAAGAGGGCGAGTGGGGTGGGTGGACGACTCGAGCTAGTGACCAGAAGCAGAACCAGTGGGCTGGAGCAGCCAAGATCTTACTTGCAGGGCTTCCTTTTCGCCACTCCCTACTCCTGTGTGAGTGTTCTTAGTAGGAGGATCCTTGGAGTTGATCTTCTCTAGCCATTCCTCCACCCACCATATCTATATCATTTCATCAAACATCAGCATTTCTTCTGGGTTTTATACGCTTAGTATTGACTTTCTAGCTTTTTCCTAACACACTATCTTGTTTCACCTTTTATAACTCCAGTGGATATTTAGTGAAGCCTCATTTATACTGCCCATCTTTTTATTTACAGTTTTATCTAACATCCTCATGGTTTGGGTGAAGTGTTTGAGTCATTACATATTTGAGCCACTTATACAGTAGCAGAAGGATCAACAAAGCCATATTCCTGCAGTAAAAAAGACCCGCATTTCTATTCACTATAGCTAGAATCTGGAAACAACCTAAATGCCCGAGAACAGAGGACTGGCTAAAGAAACTGTGGTTCATCTACACTATGGAATACTATGCGGCTGTCAGAAAAGATGAAATTATGAAATTTACCTGCAAATGGATGGACATGGAGTCTATCATGCTGAGTGAAATTAGTCAGAAGGAAAAGGACAGATATAGAATGACTGCATTCATTAATAGGATATAAATAGATACCAGTGTTTTACTAAATATGGGGAAATGGTAATGGCAGATTAAAACTCACCACTGAATATACACAAAGAGACTTAAGTGATAAACTCTAAATATCTGCAGGGCTAGCCACAATGTGTAAAATAAGAGGGAGAGAGATGCAGAGACAGAGAGAGAGATAGAGAAAGAGAGGAAACTGGGGTACCTGCTATTAAGGCGGCCTGGGGGGCGGGAGGGGGGGGGGTACATTGGTGGTGGAAATGGGGCACTGGTGGAGGGATGGTTGCTGGAATACTGTATTACCAAGAACCAATTATGAACACCTTTGTAATTGTATGTCTCACGGTGGTATAATAAAAAAAATTTTAAAAAAGACCCGCATTTTACAAGAATAACCAGGACACAGAGAGCTCGTTATCTCTATGCTACCCAATTCCACAGAAGGCTTAAATGCCTAATTAATTTTTGTTTAAAATCATACAAGTCACCAGGATTCAGGCCAAGGCCTGTTAGATTCTAAAACTGTTTTCTCTACTGATCTAGCTTTACAAGATTTTGAGATTAAGAGTTTGAGGAATTAAGAATTTGAGGAAACAATTAATTGGCCAAAGAATAGAAGAAAATAGTCAGAGAGGTGTCCGACAAAGAGCTAACACTTGACCTTGGCTAGCTACTATTTCTTGAATGAGAACTATGCACCTAAAACATGCACGTTTTAGGTGCTTTATAAGCACTGTTTCTTTCCCAGCTGAGTTTAGTTGTGAAGAATCGGGGTGCAGAAAGATTAAATGACTCATTCATGGTATCATGACTAATTTTCACTCAACAAATATCATCACGGGACCTCTTTGTGCCAGATGCCGCACCTGGGCTTTGGGGAGCAACAGTGAAGCTTTCCCCTATGGCGAGTTCTCTGGGCAAGGGGAAGAAATGACCCTCCCCACCCCATCCCCATAAGAACTACCATCCACTAGACATGGGTTGGATATTCCACAGTAAGGACACTGCAGGGCTGACTCTACCGACAATTCCTTGAGCAAGTTCTCCCATTTCCACTTGATAAATGAAAACCATGGCTGGAAGAGGTGCAACAATCTAGCTAAGACCACACACAGTGGCAGGGCCATGACATGTAAGAGAATACATGCTTTGGGTCCCTGACACCCTTTGTGGACTCCTGTAGACTTGCTTACACACATCACAGCAAGGAGGCAAAGACCAAGGGGACAAAGACAGGCTATGAAAGGAGGAAGTGACCTGGTCAGGTCGACACTTCTGAGCAGTAACCCCAGAGGTAAGGAGCGGGTAAGTCAGGAAGGAAGAAGAGCCACAAGAGGAGGCTCTCCCTGATTTTCTCTCACTGTAGTTGCTAGGGAGAGATGGGAAAGCTTGGGAGAGAGCTAACAAGACACAACCGACATCGTGAGCCAAGTGCTGGAAGGAATGGAGAAAGAAGCACTATCTGTTCTTTTGCTTCCCACATTCCTTTATTGCTAGCTCTCCTCTCCAGGGGAACTGGGGCTTGCTACTGTCTGAACCTGACCTGCTCAATGCCTCAACTCAGTCCTGCAATCCTGGCAAGGCCATTTAGCCTTTCCCAGTCTCTGTTTCCACTCTTCTTGGATGGAAAAAGTCAGACAATGCAATCTCCAAGTTCTTTCCAACTGGAATTCTACAGCTTTCCTATTAGCACCCAGTTATTCCTTAGGATTCTAAAAATAAAGTAAGCCACCAGAGGTCTCCACATTCCTTACCTATCCAGAGATTTAAATGTTTCTAAAATGGCCCTCCATCCTTTCTAGGAAGATCTTTTAAATGCTTACTCTGAAATACAAGGGAGAGAACTGCACAGTAAAATCTGGGCCGGGAGCAGTACAGGGCCTAAGGGGCTTGCCTTGCATGCAACTGACTCAGATTCAACAGCCAACACCGTAGATGGTCCTCTGAGAGCAGAGCTAGGAGTAAGGTCTGAGCACCACCAGGAGGGACCCCTAAGCACAGAACCAAGTAAGCCCTGAGCACCTCTGGGTGTGACCCAAAAAACAAACCAAGAATGAATCAAAGTAGTATAAAATAATGCTCATAAACCTGCTGAAATTAAGTTTTAAAGACTGTACTATATATAATGGGGGGGGGTGTTTAGCCTAAGAAGTGCTCAGGAGGTCCAGGGGGTCTCTCCTGGTGTGTCTTGGCTAATGTGAGTATCCAAGGAGGTGCTGCTGCTTGGATCAGGCCCTCCCTGATGCTGGGGATTTTTCAGTTTCCCTGGTACAGCTGAGCACCTCTGGGGCTGCAACCAGCAATGCTTGAGGGACCATGTGATGCTGGGGATCAAACCTAGGTCAACTGCATGCAAACCCTGCACCACACCGTGTACAATCTCTCCAACCCTCATAATTCTATATTTTCAAAATAAGCAATTAGGATGGACAGGCAGAATAGAGGTAGGGTGTTCTCTTGTACACAGTCAATGCATATTCAGCCCCTTAATCCCCTGAGACCACCAGGAGTGATTCTAAAGTGCAGAGCCAGGAGTATCTCTTGAGCATAGCTGGGTATGACCCCAAATATACAAACAAAAAAATCAAAATAAGCAACCATTTATAATACACTGGATGTACAGGTCATAAAACCACATGCTGAAAATCCTGGAAAATAAACCACTGCTGCTCCACCAAACAGAACACAGGGACTTGCTTCTTTCACATGCAAGTCTAGTCTGCATGAAAATACTTTTTAATAACTCTCATATTGGCATGGCATTTTATTCTTGAGGAGAAAAATTCCACGGAGAATGCAAAATAATTAAAAGCCTGGATTTGACCCATGACTCCCGAGAAGCAGTTCATCGGAAATTCTAATAACAAGTTCCCTCTCCCAGACAAGACTTTGTTTTCACTCTCACATTTACATTTTGTATGGAGACATTCAGGGCCGAGAGCATACACATCCCCTCTGGGACAGAAGATCGGCCGAAGCAAGGGGCGGAATGTGACAGCCATGAGTTAGCGCCGCCCCCTACCACACTCTAAATATCCGGGAGACTTCGGGACCCCACATCCTTTCTGCCTTTGTCTTCTCTCATCGCCCCAGTCTCCAAAGTTGGGAGTCATAACGGGAGTCCATCTAACTGTTGGGAGTCACAGTCGTGAGCCTGGACACAGCCACCTGTGCCACCTGTACCTCGGCTGTTCAAACCACACAACTCAGCTCCTCTGTGAGTTCTTTCGTTGCTTCTCTCCTAACCAGGTCTTGCTTAGGCTGCAGAACTTCTCACAGTTACTTGCACGACCAACCATCCGTCATCCCTCTCCCTCCTACAGATTCTGTCTGCCTGTCTCCCCTGGATTTCTGGAACCACACAATTCTAAATGACCTTCCTGTCACCTAGAAATGTCCTTTCTGCCACAGTCGTGGAACCCATCACAAATCCCAGGTCACCTTCCTGGATCTTGCCTTGTCGCTCCACGGGAGCCCACAGAGAAAGGCCTCACACCCAGCAGGGGAGACTGCCGCAACTCACCTGCCTTCCCGCTGGTCCTTAATGCTGCCTGGAAGTGCTGGGATCCTTTAATACTGAGTCCTGAACTGCCTCTAAATATTAAAATACTTTACCCTTGCCTGTTTTTGCCAAAAAACCTTCCCATTTCTCTTCAGTCCAGGCAGGTGTGCGTAAACATAGCACCTTAGGTGGGTCTTTTGGTGAGCTGCTGTTAATGCTTCTTTCCGCTCTTCACTTTTTCTACCTGGCCTGTGCCACCAGGAAGCTTTCTCTGAACTGACACTCCCATCAGAGTTCAAAGGCAGGGCCCTCAAAAGGAACCCAGCTGTATACCTCCCCTCCTGGGGAGTTCTGGCAAACACATAAGATGGGCTCTTCAGGAGGAAAGGAAGCAGGAAGCCAACATCACCCCCAAAGCACCACAAGCTACATCTCCCATCTGTTCTTCTGAGGTCCCATTCACCCTTCCTAAAATCCTCCCCCTTCCCTAAGTGCTGTGTAACCCCTCCTCTCTCCCTTATTAAGACTCAAGTCTCATTGCTTTGGGGGGTGGGGAGGGTTGATATTTGCTTCTAGTTTCCTCTGCTGATCAGTTGCACATAATTTATAAAATGGACAAATTGGTTTATCTTTTCTCCTGATAAATTGCTTGCTATTGGGTTATTTCATAGACCAATAATCCAGCCCGGAGGGGTTCAAGGCAGTCTTCCCCCACATTCCCATAGACAGCGCCTGAGACCCTTTTCAAAAATAAGTCTCAGTGTTGGGGGAAACAGGCAAGAAGGAAAGAAGAGGTGGGGGATCCTCCTCAATATGACATTCTTTAGATTTTAGTAATTAATGAGACTGACGCTCATCATGAATGAGGGAGACCTGTTTAAAAACAAAGGGCCCAGCTGTGAGCAGGCTGAGACGGCTTGTCCCTCACATGAGCAGGCAATCCAAAAACCCAGCAGTGCTCAAGGCTTATTCCTGGCTCTGTGCTCAAGGATCACTCCTGGCAGGGCTTGGAAGGACCCTATAGGGTTCCAGGGACTGATCTTGAGGTTGGACAGTGCAAGGCAAGTACCCTACCTGCTATACTAGCTCTCCAGCTTTCCAAGTTCATTTTTAAAACCTTAAAACTCATTCCACATTTATGTGAAAATGGAATTTTAAGAGGCCCATTTTGGATTTGAAGCTATACATTCTCAAATAACACATCCTGAATCAGATTCACCCAATTAATATCCAGAAATATGTTCTACAAACATATGTTACAAATAATAAGCAGGAATCCCATTAATTTTTTAGAGAAAAATGAAAGAGAAGGAGATATTTCTTGAAGATGCAGACAATAAAGCATGTCACTGGTTCCTCTGAGCTGGCTGGTCAGCACTCGCTGGGGCCTCCCCTCAGCTCAACTGAGAACCTAGAACCTCAGATGGGGATAGAAACTTAGCTCCCAGGAATGCACAGTGCCTTACGGTCCAATGGTTTGCAGGTTACCTCCACACAATACGGAGTTAAATTCAAATCGCAAAATGTTGTTAACAGTCTCATGGGTGTGGCTTGACTGATAGTACAGTGGGCAGGACCTTTGCCTTGCATGCGACTGACCCAGGTTCAATTCCTGGCATCTGAAATGGTCCCCTGAGCACTGCTAGGAGTGAATTCTGAGTACACATCCAGGAACAACTCCTGAGCATTTCCAGGTGTGACTGTGACAACAAAACACAAAACAAACCAACAACACAACCCCAAAGTCTCATGGGTAAAAAGTAGCACCAGGGACCGAGGATGTAGCAGATCAATGGAGCATTTGCTCCCATTGGTGAAGCCGCGATTCCGCTTACCGATGGAGCACTTGCTCGCATTTGTCAAGCCCTTAGTTCACTTTCTGACACTGCTGAAATGAATAAATGAATACAGGAAAGCTACAAAAAATAGTTTTATGTCCCTAAAATATAATTAGAACCGAAAGGCAAATTTGAAGTCCACAAATTCCGCTCCTCTTGCTGCTCACCACAGCTCCAGAACAGCAACTCTACCGATTCAGCTATGTGGAACTGGCAGCTGTTTCAAACTGCTTGGGAGCCATTTGTGGAGTTCCAGAACAAAGAATACATTCTTTCCAGTGCCAGAAAACTATCTAAACAGCTCTAACAACCAGCTGGAGAGTGAAAATATTGTAATTTTAAAAAAAATGAAAAAGTAAAGAAAGCTGTGACACAGAAAGGAAATGTGGTAATAGTCAGAGCGGGGAAGTTAAGCAAGAAGAATGTCCAGTGCTCTGTGGGAAGGCAGTCTTAGCACTGACATGTGTTCCATTGAAAGAAAAAAGTGGTTCTTTTTTAGGAGCCCTTTCACATCTGCTGCTGGAGAGGGCAATGTGGAGGAAGGGATAGCAGGGGTGATCCCTGGATTTGCTGTTTTGCAGAGGAGACAGAACTTGGCCATTTTAATCATGCTTTTCTCTTTTTAAATGAAGAAAAACAAAGTCAGACTCTGAGCAGTTATTAAGGAAATAATGATCAAAATGCTTGGAAAATATTTGATAAACAGCTTCCTGAAATATAGTCTCTATAACACTATTTTCAGGAATTTCCAAATGCAAAAAAAGGTTCTGCGGTTGACTATTTCAGCGACACAGATGTCTTACTAAGAGAAAACCAAACCTGATTCACTTTCCCCATCCTGATACTTCCTAAACTGACCAAGAACCAAGTCCATGGTTCTCTAGCCTCTTCAATCCACAGCCCAAGCACTACTGGTTTGTTTCAAGAGCGGGGCTGTGCTGGTGGGGAAAGGAGACACGTCAGCAAACACCAGATCTTTGAAGGCAGGCAGACAACACACAAGTCTGAAGAAAGCCTTCACTAAAGCTAAACTCAATTTGAAATAGAATCATTTGGTGTAACTGACACCATTTAAAGGGCTCAGGAATCTAACAGAGAGGAGGGGATGTCTGCCTGGGACTTCACCCCTCAGTCCTGCATTTGGAGCATGGGGCCCTTGTTCCTTAACCCTGATTCCCAGCATGGGCTCCAGACTTCCACCCTATAATCCACACATGATGCACTGGAAAATCAAGGCAAATACTTTGGGTCTTGCCATTCTTTTTCTTTTTCTTTCTTTTTGAGGGGGAAGTTGTTTGCTTGAGGGTCACACCTGGTAGTGCTCAGGGCTGTTTCTGGCTCACAAAAGAGATGAGTCCTGGAGGCTTGGCTGCATGCAAGGCTTGCGCCTTACCCACTGTATTTATCTCCCTGGGCCCTGCCATTCTGAATCTCTTCAGAGTCAACCAGAGGGTGTCACTTAGTCTAATTAGACTGAAACCAAGCTTCACAGTCTTGAAAATCTGGTCAGAATTTTCAGTATAATATAATTCCACCCCACTATGACCACCATCACCTTTCTCAGTGGCCCTTCCCTGCCAGTCACTAACTCACATGGAAACACAGTTCTTGGAGGAGGCTCTGAGCTGCCTCCTGGTGGTCTGCATGATGCAGAGTGGGGCTTCTTGAGCCCTGGACCTTTTCCCACCACCCTGAGAAGCACCCCTCGGCTCTCACAGAGTATCTTCTCCAAGAACTGTGGGCAGTCCTGAGGGCCAAAGCAACTTTCATCAGGAGAGAAGTATCTCATGCTACTTGGCAGAGATCAGCATGAAGAGGAAGACAAAGACAGGAACAGATGGTATAAATCTGGCAAGGCAGGGAAGTGATGCGCTGAAAGTTCCCAGAAAGGAGAGAGGTTTTCTAATACTGATCTGAGGACTCCACAGCTGTCAGGGATCCACCCAAGAGAAAAGACGATCTCAAGCCCTGCTCATCAGAGTCCCACCCTACAGCAAAGCCTATTTCAAGCCCAGGTATGATTGAACCAGAGACACAGATACACAAGGCAGAGCTGCTACTAGCTCTCCCTGTGCTCATCTGTTCATGAGGCATCTGGGAGGGAAGGCAGGTTCTAGCCCTGGCACACCATCATAATAGAGCCTCGCAAGAAGCCAGAGGAACCCCCCCCCCCACCACCACCACCCCGCACCATGAGGGCAGCCATTTTCAACATCCGGACTCCACAGCTCATCAGAGCTCCACCCAAGAGAAAAGCCCATCTCTCCCCGTTCATCAGTAAATGCACGAACTGAGAGCCTACTTACTACAGAGAGTGTCCCACCCACATGGCAGAGCCTGGCAAGCTACCCATGTTGTATTTGATATGCCAAAACAGTAACAATTATAGACCTCATTCCCATTACCTGAACGAATGGTTTGAGATTCTTTGTGTTCCTGGAGCGAGCATATGCCCTTGGGCTACGCTAGCATGTGACAGGAAAGTATGAGATGTTACTGGTGCCCACTCAATGAACAACAGGAAGCAAGCAATACAAGTGATACAAGTGACCTGAAGACTAGATGTAAGAGTCTGGGTTGAGACACAAAGTCACCTATAAAGGTGACCTGGGAGTTTGGCTTAATTCTCACCTTAATCCATCTGGTCTCTCTAAAACAGAAATTCAAAACAAAAGGCAAGGTCAAATCTCACATTGCAAAGCTACGTGTTGAATGACTTACCTCAACTTCCACCTTGGTGAAAGGCTGACAGAAAGTAAGTATGCAAAGTTGAAGGCTGAGGAGAGAAGAGAGAAGGTGGTCCTTAGAGGGTATGCAAGGGTTGCCCAATATTAATCCCCTCTTCATCCCTTCTTCACACATAATACCTGCTTGCTCACTTCTTACTGCTGTACATTATAAATACAGCTATAACATTTATGAGCTTAGGCAAAGGTCCACTCATCAAATGCAATAATAAATATGAACTTCATAGTGGTCCCACTTACAAAGAAATAAATGTTGTAGCTATGGGCAGATGTTTCTGAAAAGCTTCAGGTTTCATCATAAAGCTACACAAAGTGGTCCTATTGCTCAGTCTCCTCAAGGAAAACTTTGGAAAAGTTGTTCCTACTAGCAACTTTCTGGTATGTAGGAACTGAGTAAATAGGTTCTACCAATATCAAATAACTAATTATACAATTTTTCCTATGTATCTGTTCTCAAATCTTCTATCTGAAATGAAATCTTTCACTATCAACCCCAAGCAAACATAGAACAATTCATAGGATGTATCTTAATTTTTTAACTTAAACCAAAGCTTTAGAATTAATTATTTGAATATTCTGTGCAGAAAACTTTAATTGGTGCAAAAAAATGTTCCGCATGGAAATAAAGACAAAAACCCAAGACCAGATAGTATGTGTAGACCATCTATTACCAGATAGATGACTAGGAATTCCACATGTGAGCACTGAGAAGGTGAATGGAAAAGAGAATTATGCTTTCTGCAGCAATTTATCAGTCACAGTTTGAGATAAGGTCTCATTAAATCTGAACTATCCACACATCAGAAAAACCAAAGACCTTTTAGACCAGTTCTTTTTTTCTTATGTTATGTTGGTTGAATCTAGGGAAATTCAACCTACACGAATCTCCTATGGCGTTTGCATTTGGTGTAAAACTTGTTCCTTAGAACATGAACATATTGTAGGGCTTGGGCCAGGAGAGATAGTAAAAACTGTTTTAGAAGTAACAGTGGGGAAACACAAATTACCTTAGTGAAAGTAGACTCTACATGCCCTGTCCTTTTCAAAGGGACATTTCACTTCCACTTGCTTAGTAATGAACTTGTATTTCTCCACCCTCTCCTAAATCTACATCTTTATAGGAATTGCTGATCTCTATGTTTTTCAAATCCAAAACCAGAACTGAAACCTTGGTTATTTTCTCAATGCAAACCAGACACATTACAGCTATGTCCGGCCACAGGACTCCACCACTCTTATCAGCTTACACCGATATGGTGAGACAACAACTCAGACATCAGCGATGGGAAAGAAGTAAAAATGTAGTTAAAAAGTGACTTTTGGCTTTTGTGACATAAAAGCAAAGTATGATACAAACTAAGTCATTGGAAATGCTCCATAACAACTGGTAGACACATATGTTCTGTATTGTGAAATAAAGACTTGGCAGACAAAACCCAAGACCAGATAGTATGTGTAGACCATCTATTACCATATAGATGACTAGAATTCCACATGTGAGCACTGAGAAGGTGAATGGAAAGAGAATTATGCTTTCTGCAGCAATTTATCAGTCACAGTTTGAAGGCCCTAAGTTGAAATGTTTACTTTTACAAAATAGGGTTTACAAAAATCAAAAGAAATACTAAGTTCTTTTTCTTTCCAAAAATAAAACTTAGGTCATTAGACTTTACAAGGTATACCCTTGCCATGTCCAAGTCACGGTGTCCTACAACAAAAGCATTGCAACTGTTAATCTAGAGGGAAAACACCACGGAACAACAATCTTATTTCAATATTGCTATTCATTTACTTTTTATAGTGAATAACAGGAACATGTTAAAATAAACATTATTATTGTCAAACAACTGTGAGCCTATCTGTGAGTTCTTGAATTAGAAAGCCACCCAGCAAAAGAGGTATGACTGCTTTGCAAAAACTTATCTCTTTTGTAGAGTACCAGTCACTTGTGATTTTGTTCTGGTGGGGTCTGCCAATAGACCCAAGGGCCTCACAAAGCAAGTCCTGGGCCCTCCCACTGAGTAGTCACTACTTGGCATTATGATTTTTTGATTAGTATATTTATTGTTGGATTACGGGCCACACCCAGGAGTATACAGGGCTACTCTTGGCTCTGTACTTTGAGGTCACTTCTGGCAACCAGGGGGACCATAAGCAGTGCCAGAGATCAAACCAAGCTGGCTGCGTGCAAGGCAAGCACCTTAACCCTTGCACAGATATAGCTCTCCCTCCCCTCTTGTTTCACATTTTTAAAGAGTTCTGATACAGTTATTATTCTAGTATAAATGTAACAGAGTAATTTGCTTACAAAATCCAATGAACATCAGCTCTCAAAGCATGTTGAGGGAAAAATAAAAAGTTTGATTTTTTTTTCTTAATGCTGTATGTCCAAAGTTGGGAAACCAGCTACTGAAAAGAAAGTAGAATAGAACACTACTCTTAACTGTACGTAATAATTAATAATTAGATCTTGCCTTTTTAATGTGAATTTTCTGGTAAAGGAAGTTACACTTCAGACCAAAATAACTCTCAAAAACCCTTCCTTCAGGGAGAACAATAGCTCAGTCTGCAGAAGACCACAATGAATCTTGTGGTCTTGTGAGCAAATGTAAACAGTCTACAGGATGACAGGTCTTTTCAAATATCGTCTTAATTAAGTAAATCATAAAAAGTCGCACAGTTTGTAATACTGAGCATGTAATTCAACATCACTGCTCTCCCCAACTTGTCATTGTGTTATTTCAATCCCTTCCCACCAGTGATGACCACTGATTTTGAAAAAAATTTCCTTCTAGGCTTTATGAAAATCACACGCTTAGCCAGTATTTCTAATGTCCAGTTTTGTTGGCATCTAAAGACATTTTACCACTCTAGAAACAATAGACTGAAAACTCAAAAATAACTTCATAAGAAAAAAGAAAAATGAAGCTTTATAAGGGTAAGAAAACAAAACACAAATAACATAATTGACAACTCTGTGCCTACCTTGCAGGATTTAAAACACTGCAAGTTTAACCATCAATTCACACCATCTACATATTACTACTTTGATTTGATTGCAAAAGGGACCTTATAGAATTTGTGCTGTTTTAAATAGCTGAGATTCTTCTACAAAAGAAATACTTTGCTTACCAGCTTGTTTGGGTATCTGAGGAGGATGGGCTGTACGGAACCCCTGGAATGAAGGCACCTGGAACCACATCAAAATCATGTAAGGCTTTAAGAGAATGCAATCTTACAATAAAGTAAAAGTTAACAATAAATGGTGCAGTCATATTAAATGTTTTAGAATATTGCTAAATGTTAGCAAATCTCTAGCATGTACTACATCGAACATTTTAAAATTCAAAATTAAGTAAGCAATATGATGTGCTAACTAACTCACTTAAATATATATACTTACATCTCCATTTGCTTTTATTTTCCAAATACCTATATTTTCAATTTTCAAATATCTAATTCAATAGAATTTTTTAAAAAATTAAGATCAAGATGAAAAAGTATCTAGTTGAAACCAAATGTTTGAAGCAAGAACAACCATGCTTGTGAGAAGTGAGTTCTGACTTGGGCTCTGAGCAGTCTAGCAGGTAATACCAAAAAATTTCAAGTTTCAGCAATAAGTATGAAATGTGAAACCTCATTTTTTTAGAGAAGATTCCTTGAAGGTATTAACGACAGTGCCATAGGTATTGACAAGGTTTTCTACTGGAGCCAAGTAGAAAGGTTTTCTACAAGAGTCAGGGTCTCTGCATATTCTGCAATCAGAAGAAAAAATCTGCCTGTGGTTCCAACACATACACATGCCTATGTACACACACATATGTACACACATACATGTACACATACACATACATGCATGCACTCTCTCACATACACTCACACATATACACATTTACACATCTAAACTCACACAACTTTCATACTTCACTCCAAGGAAGAAAGGGCTATGACTCAGAAGGAAAGTAATGAGTTCTGTGGATTCTCAACTTTAAAAACCTTGTATTAGAAAAGGAAGAAATGCTCAAAACAAACCCAAGAGGCATTTTGTCTACTGATGTCAAATAATTTGAGAGCACTTCCACACTACTTAGCTACAATACATAATTAAATTTACTTTACCTGGTTTAAAAGTAATCAAACAGGAACGATTAGTACAAGTACCTTCTGGGAAAACTAGTACCTTGGGAGAAAAGAAATAGATTAAAATTTCAGTCTAATTAATAGATGAACTCTTTACTCACTTTCTTATGATTCCTCAAGTAGTTACAATTATTAGAAAATAAAAATGAAATAAACAGCTAATTAATAATTGATTCTAAAGAAAGCTAGAATAGATTTCTTAGTTTTACTCTAAAAGTGTAGTCTGACCACTAGCAGATAACAGATTAAAGCTCTGACTAAAAAATATATTTAGCAAAATCTTCTTAATAATGATTATAATGGTACAAACATAAAAGATAGATCTAAAAAATCACACTCTAAGTGTATGTCAGCCAATACTAAAGTTTTTCCTCTACTG